>OY756256.1:16309042-16594887 GCA_963576845.1 Megachile leachella | reverse complement strand
CATGTCTGAGCCGGAGTGCGCATGCGCAGTAGTGGGCCCGTGCGCGCATGCGCAGTAGGGAGCCCGGGTGCGCATGCGCAGTAGGGAGCCCGGGTGCGCATTCGCAGTAGTGAGTCCGAGTGCGCATGCGCAGTAGTGACCCCGAGTGCGCATGAGCAGTAGTGGGTCCGAGTGCGCATGAGCAGTAGTGACCCCGAGTGCGCATGTACAGTAGTGAGCCCGATTGCGCATCCGCAGTAGTGGGTCCTTGTGCGCATGTGCAGCTCTGGGCCGGAGTGCGCATGCGCAGTAGTGAGCCCGATTGTTCATCCGCAGTAGTGAGACCGAGTGCGCATGCGCAGTAGTGAGCCTGAGTGCGCATGCACAGGCCTGACCGGAGTGCGCATGCGCAGTAGTGAGCCCGAATGCGCATGAGCAGTAGTGAGTCCGAGTGCGCATGAGCAGTAGTGACCCCGAGTGCGCATGAGCAGTAGTGAGTCCGAGTGCGCATGAGCAGTAGTGACCCCGAGTGCGCATGCACAGTAGTGAGACCGATTGCGCATCCGCAGTAGTGAGTCCGTGTGCGCATGTGCAGCTCTGGGCCGGAGTGCGCATGCGCAGTAGTGAGCCCGATTGTTCATCCGCAGTAGTGAGACCGAGTGCGCATGCGCAGTAGTGAGCCAGAGTGCGCATGCGCAGTAGTGACCCCATGTGTGCATGCACAGTGTGAGCCCGTGAGCGAATGCGCTGTAGCGACACCGAGCGCGTATGCGCAGTAGTGAGCCCGAGTGCGCATGAGCAGTAGTGAGTCCGAGTGCGCATGAGCAGTAGTGACCCCGAGTGCGCATGAGCAGTAGTGAGTCCGAGTGCGCATGCACAGTAGTGAGCCCGTGTGCGCATGCGCAGAAGTGAGCTCGAATGCGCATGTGCGGGTCTGAGCCGGAGTGCGCATGCGCAGTAGTGGGCCCCTGCGCGCATGCGCAGTAGTGAGCCCGTGTGCGCATGCGCAGTAGTGAGCCCGAGCGCGCATCCGCAGTAGTGAGTCCGAGTGCGCATGCGCAGTAGTGACCCCGAATGCGCATGGGCAGTAGTGAGTCCGAGTGCGCATGAGCAGTAGTGACCCCGCGTGCGCATGAGCAGTAGTGAGACCCAGTGCGCATGAGCAGTAGTGACCCCGAGTGCGCATGAGCAGTAGTGAGTCCGAGTGCGCATCAGCAGTAGTGACCCCGAGTGCGCATGAGCAGTAGTGACCCCGAGTGCGCATGCACTGTAGTGAGCCCGATTGCGCATCCGCAGTAGTGAGTCCGTGTGCGCATGTGCAGGTCTGAGCCGGAGTGCGCATGCGCAGTAGTGGGTCCGTGCGCGCATGCGCAGTAGTGAGCCCGGGTGCGCATGCGCAGTAGTGGGCCCGAGCACGCATCCGCAGTAGTGAGCCCGATTGCGCATCCGCAGTAGTGAGTCCGTGTGCGCATGTGCAGGTCTGAGCCGGAGTGCGCATGCGCAGTGCTGGGCCCGTGCGCGCATGCGCCGTAGTGAGCCCGTGTGCGCATGCGCAGTAGTGAGCCCGAGCGCGCATCCGCAGTAGTCAGTCCGAGTGCGCATGCGCTGTAGTGACCCCGAATGCGCATGAGCAGTAGTGAGTTCGAGTGCGCATGTGCAGTAGTGACCCCGAGTGCGCATGAGCAGTAGTGAGTCCGTGTGCGTATGTGCAGGTCTGAGGCGGAGTGCGCACGTGCAGTAGTGAGCCCGATTGTGCATCCGCAGTAGTGAGTCCGAGTGCGCATGAGCAGTAGTGAGTCCCAGTGCGCATGAGCAGTAGTGACCCCGAGCACGCATGCACAGTAGTGAGCCCGATTGCGCATCCGCAGTAGTGAGTCCGTGTGCGCATGTGCAGGTCTGAGCCAGAGTGCGCATGCGCAGTGCTGGGCCCGTGGGCGCATGCGCCGTAGTGAGCCCGTGTGCGCATGCGCAGTAGTGAGCCCGAGCGCGCATCCGCAGTAGTCAGTCCGAGTGCGCATGCACAGGCCTGACCGGAGTGCGCATGCGCAGTAGTGAGCCAGAGTGCGCATGCGCAGTAGTGACCCCAAGTGTGCATGCACAGTGTGAGCCCGTGAGCGAATGCGCTGTAGCGACACCGAGCGCGTATGCGCAGTTGTGAGCCCGAGTGCGCATGAGCAGTAGTGAGTCCGAGTGCGCATGAGCAGTAGTGACCCCGAGTGCGCATGAGCAGTAGTGAGTCCGAGTGCGCATGAGCAGTAGTGACCCCGACTGCGCATGAGCAGTAGTGACCCCGAGTGCGCATGCACAGTAGTGAGCCCGTGTGCGCATGCGCAGAAGTGAGCTCGAATGCGCATGTGCAGGTCTGAGCCGGAGTGGGCATGCGCAGTAGTGGGCCCCTGCGCGCATGCGCAGTAGTGAGCACGTGTGCGCATGCGCAGTAGTGAGCCCGAGCGCGCATCCGCAGTAGTGAGTCCGAGTGCGCATGCGCAGTAGTGACCCCGAATGCGCATGGGCAGTAGTGAGTCCGAGTGCGCATGAGCAGTAGTGACCCCGCGTGCGCATGAGCAGTAGTGAGTCCGTGTGCGCATGTGCAGGTCTGAGGCGGAGTGCGCACGTGCAGTAGTGAGCCCGATTGTGCATCCGCAGTAGTGAGTCCGAGTGCGCATGAGCAGTAGTGAGTCCCAGTGCGCATGAGCAGTAGTGACCCCGAGTGCGCATGCACAGTAGTGAGCCCGATTGCGCATCCGCAGTAGTGAGTCCGTGTGCGCATGTGCAGGTCTGAGCCGGAGTGCGCATGCGCAGTAGTGGGCCCGTGCGCGCATGCGCAGTAGGGAGCCCGGGTGCGCATGCGCAGTAGGGAGCCCGGGTGCGCATGCGCAGTAGGGAGCCCGGGTGCGCATGCGCAGTAGGGAGCCCGGGTGCGCATTCGCAGTAGTGAGTCCGAGTGCGCATGCGCAGTAGTGACCCCGAGTGCGCATGAGCAGTAGTGGGTCCGAGTGCGTATGAGCAGTAGTGACCCCGAGTGCGCATGTACAGTAGTGAGCCCGATTGCGCATCCGCAGTAGTGGGTCCTTGTGCGCATGTGCAGCTCTGGGCCGGAGTGCGCATGCGCAGTAGTGAGCCCGATTGTTCATCCGCAGTAGTGAGACCGAGTGCGCATGCGCAGTAGTGAGCCTGAGTGCGCATGCACAGGCCTGACCGGAGTGCGCATGCGCAGTAGTGAGCCCGAATGCGCATGAGCAGTAGTGAGTCCGAGTGCGCATGAGCAGTAGTGACCCCGACTGCGCATGAGCAGTAGTGACCCCGAGTGCGCATGCACAGTAGTGAGCCCGTGTGCGCATGCGCAGAAGTGAGCTCGAATGCGCATGTGCGGGTCTGAGCCGGAGTGCGCATGCGCAGTAGTGGGCCCCTGCGCGCATGCGCAGTAGTGAGCCCGTGTGCGCATGCGCAGTAGTGAGCCCGAGCGCGCATCCGCAGTAGTGAGTCCGAGTGCGCATGCGCAGTAGTGACCCCGAATGCGCATGGGCAGTAGTGAGTCCGAGTGCGCATGAGCAGTAGTGACCCCGCGTGCGCATGAGCAGTAGTGAGTCCGTGTGCGCATGTGCAGGTCTGAGCCGGAGTGCGCATGCGCAGTAGTGGGCCCCTGCGCGCATGCGCAGTAGTGAGCCCGTGTGCGCATGCGCAGTAGTGAGCCCGAGCGCGCATCCGCAGTAGTCAGTCCGAGTGCGCATGCGCTGTAGTGACCCCGAATGCGCATGAGCAGTAGTGAGTTCGAGTGCGCATGTGCAGTAGTGACCCCGAGTGCGCATGAGCAGTAGTGAGTCCGTGTGCGTATGTGCAGGTCTGAGGCGGAGTGCGCACGTGCAGTAGTGAGCCCGATTGTGCATCCGCAGTAGTGAGTCCGAGTGCGCATGAGCAGTAGTGAGTCCCAGTGCGCATGAGCAGTAGTGACCCCGAGCACGCATGCACAGTAGTGAGCCCGATTGCGCATCCGCAGTAGTGAGTCCGTGTGCGCATGTGCAGGTCTGAGCCGGAGTGCGCATGCGCAGTGCTGGGCCCGTGCGCGCATGCGCCGTAGTGAGCCCGTGTGCGCATGCGCAGTAGTGAGCCCGAGCGCGCATCCGCAGTAGTCAGTCCGAGTGCGCATGCACAGGCCTGACCGGAGTGCGCATGCGCAGTAGTGAGCCAGAGTGCGCATGCGCAGTAGTGACCCCAAGTGTGCATGCACAGTGTGAGCCCGTGAGCGAATGCGCTGTAGCGACACCGAGCGCGTATGCGCAGTTGTGAGCCCGAGTGCGCATGAGCAGTAGTGAGTCCGAGTGCGCATGAGCAGTAGTGACCCCGAGTGCGCATGAGCAGTAGTGAGTCCGAGTGCGCATGAGCAGTAGTGACCCCGACTGCGCATGAGCAGTAGTGACCCCGAGTGCGCATGCACAGTAGTGAGCCCGTGTGCGCATGCGCAGAAGTGAGCTCGAATGCGCATGTGCAGGTCTGAGCCGGAGTGGGCATGCGCAGTAGTGGGCCCCTGCGCGCATGCGCAGTAGTGAGCACGTGTGCGCATGCGCAGTAGTGAGCCCGAGCGCGCATCCGCAGTAGTGAGTCCGAGTGCGCATGCGCAGTAGTGACCCCGAATGCGCATGGGCAGTAGTGAGTCCGAGTGCGCATGAGCAGTAGTGACCCCGCGTGCGCATGAGCAGTAGTGAGTCCGTGTGCGCATGTGCAGGTCTGAGGCGGAGTGCGCACGTGCAGTAGTGAGCCCGATTGTGCATCCGCAGTAGTGAGTCCGAGTGCGCATGAGCAGTAGTGAGTCCCAGTGCGCATGAGCAGTAGTGACCCCGAGTGCGCATCCGCAGTAGTGAGTCCGAGTGCGCATGCACAGGCCTGACCGGAGTGCGCATGCGCAGTAGTGAGCCAGAGTGCGCATGCGCAGTAGTGACCCCAAGTGTGCATGCACAGTGTGAGCCCGTGAGCGAATGCGCTGTAGCGACACCGAGCGCGTATGCGCAGTTGTGAGCCCGAGTGCGCATGAGCAGTAGTGAGTCCGAGTGCGCATGAGCAGTAGTGACCCCGAGTGCGCATGAGCAGTAGTGAGTCCGAGTGCGCATGAGCAGTAGTGACCCCGACTGCGCATGAGCAGTAGTGACCCCGAGTGCGCATGCACAGTTGTGAGCCCGTGTGCGCATGCGCAGAAGTGAGCTCGAATGCGCATGTGCAGGTCTGAGCCGGAGTGGGCATGCGCAGTAGTGGGCCCCTGCGCGCATGCGCAGTAGTGAGCACGTGTGCGCATGCGCAGTAGTGAGCCCTAACGCGCATCCGCAGTAGTGAGTCCGAGTGCGCATGCGCAGTAGTGACCCCGAATGCGCATGGGCAGTAGTGAGTCCGAGTGCGCATGAGCAGTAGTGACCCCGCGTGCGCATGAGCAGTAGTGAGTCCGTGTGCGCATGTGCAGGTCTGAGGCGGAGTGCGCACGTGCAGTAGTGAGCCCGATTGTGCATCCGCAGTAGTGAGTCCGAGTGCGCATGAGCAGTAGTGAGTCCCAGTGCGCATGAGCAGTAGTGACCCCGAGTGCGCATGCACAGTAGTGAGCCCGATTGCGCATCCGCAGTAGTGAGTCCGTGTGCGCATGTGCAGGTCTGAGCCGGAGTGCGCATGCGCAGTAGTGGGCCCGTGCGCGCATGCGCAGTAGGGAGCCCGGGTGCGCATGCGCAGTAGGGAGCCCGGGTGCGCATGCGCAGTAGGGAGCCCGGGTGCGCATTCGCAGTAGTGAGTCCGAGTGCGCATGCGCAGTAGTGACCCCGAGTGCGCATGAGCAGTAGTGGGTCCGAGTGCGTATGAGCAGTAGTGACCCCGAGTGCGCATGTACAGTAGTGAGCCCGATTGCGCATCCGCAGTAGTGGGTCCTTGTGCGCATGTGCAGCTCTGGGCCGGAGTGCGCATGCGCAGTAGTGAGCCCGATTGTTCATCCGCAGTAGTGAGACCGAGTGCGCATGCGCAGTAGTGAGCCTGAGTGCGCATGCACAGGCCTGACCGGAGTGCGCATGCGCAGTAGTGAGCCCGAATGCGCATGAGCAGTAGTGAGTCCGAGTGCGCATGAGCAGTAGTGACCCCGAGTGCGCATGAGCAGTAGTGACCCCGAGTGCGCATGCACAGTAGTGAGCCCGATTGCGCATCCGCAGTAGTGAGTCCGTGTGCGCATGTGCAGCTCTGGGCCGGAGTGCGCATGCGCAGTAGTGAGCCCGATTGTTCATCCGCAGTAGTGAGACCGAGTGCGCATGCGCAGTAGTGAGCCTGAGTGCGCATGCACAGGCCTGACCGGAGTGCGCATGCGCAGTAGTGAGCCAGAGTGCGCATGCGCAGTAGTGACCCCATGTGTGCATGCACAGTGTGAGCCCGTGAGCGAATGCGCTGTAGCGACACCGAGCGCGTATGCGCAGTAGTGAGCCCGAGTGCGCATGAGCAGTAGTGAGTCCGAGTGCGCATGAGCAGTAGTGACCCCGAGTGCGCATGAGCAGTAGTGAGTCCGAGTGCGCATGAGCAGTAGTGACCCCGACTGCGCATGAGCAGTAGTGACCCCGAGTGCGCATGCACAGTAGTGAGCCCGTGTGCGCATGCGCAGAAGTGAGCTCGAATGCGCATGTGCGGGTCTGAGCCGGAGTGCGCATGCGCAGTAGTGGGCCCCTGCGCGCATGCGCAGTAGTGAGCCCGTGTGCGCATGCGCAGTAGTGAGCCCGAGCGCGCATCCGCAGTAGTGAGTCCGAGTGCGCATGCGCAGTAGTGACCCCGAATGCGCATGGGCAGTAGTGAGTCCGAGTGCGCATGAGCAGTAGTGACCCCGCGTGCGCATGAGCAGTAGTGAGTCCGTGTGCGCATGTGCAGGTCTGAGGCGGAGTGCGCACGTGCGGTAGTGAGCCCGATTGTGCATCCGCAGTAGTGACCCCGAGTGCGCATGCACTGTAGTGAGCCCGATTGCGCATCCGCAGTAGTGAGTCCGTGTGCGCATGTGCAGGTCTGAGCCGGAGTGCGCATGCGCAGTAGTGGGCCCGATTGTGCATCCGCAGTAGTGAGTCCGTGTGCGCATGTGCAGGTCTGAGCCGGAGTGCGCATGCGCAGTGCTGGGCCCGTGCGCGCATGCGCCGTAGTGAGCCCGTGTGCGCATGCGCAGTAGTGGGCCCGAGCGCGCATCCGCAGTAGTGAGCCCGATTGCGCATCCGCAGTAGTGAGTCCGTGTGCGCATGTGCAGGTCTGAGCCGGAGTGCGCATGCGCAGTGCTGGGCCCGTGCGCGCATGCGCCGTAGTGAGCCCGTGTGCGCATGCACAGTAGTGAGCCCGAGCGCGCATCCGCAGTAGTCAGTCCGAGTGCGCATGCGCTGTAGTGACCCCGAATGCGCATGAGCAGTAGTGAGTTCGAGTGCGCATGTGCAGTAGTAACCCCGAGTGCGCATGAGCAGTAGTGAGTCCGTGTGCGTATGTGCAGGTCTGAGGCGGAGTGCGCACGTGCAGTAGTGAGCCCGATTGTGCATCCGCAGTAGTGAGTCCGAGTGCGCATGAGCAGTAGTGAGTCCCAGTGCGCATGAGCAGTAGTGACCCCGAGCACGCATGCACAGTAGTGAGCCCGATTGCGCATCCGCTGTCGTGAATCCGTGTGCGCATGTGCATGTCTGAGCCGGAGTGCGCATGCGCAGTAGTGAGCCCGAGTGCGCATGGGCAGGTCTGAGCCGGAGTGCGCATGCGCAGTGGTGAGTCCGTGTACGCATGCGCAGTGGTGTGCCCGAGCGCGCATGGGCAGGTCTGAGCCGGAGTGCGCATGCGCAGTAGTGGGCTCGTGCGCGCATGCGCAGTAGTGAGCCCGTGTGCGCATGCGCAGTAGTGAACCCGATTGCGCATCCGCAGTAGTGAGCCCGAGCGCGCATCCGCAGTAGTGGCCCCGAGTGCGCATGAGCAGTAGTGAGTCCGAGTGCGCAAGAGCAGTAGTGACCCCGAGTGCGCATGCACAGTAGTGAGCCCGATTGCGCATCCGCAGTAGTGAGTCCGTGTGCGCATGTGCAGGTCTGAGCCGGAGTGCGCATGCGCAGTAGTGAGCCCGATTGTTCATCCGCAGTAGTGAGCCCGTGTGCACATCCGCAGTAGTGAGCCCGACTGCGCATCCGCAGTAGTGAGTCCGAGTGCGCATGCGCAGTAGTGACCCCGAATGCGCATGAGCAGTAGTGAGTCCGAGTGCGCATGAGCAGTAGTGACCCCGAGTGCGCATGAGCAGTAGTGAGTCCGAGTGCGCATGAGCAGTAGTGACCCCGAGTGCGCATGCACAGTAGTGAGCCCGATTGCGCATCCGCAGTAGTGAGTCCGTGTGCGCATGTGCAGGTCTGAGCCGGAGTGCGCATGCGCAGTAGTGGGCCCGTGCGCGCATGCGCAGTAGGGAGCCCGGGTGCGCATGCGCAGTAGGGAGCCCGGGTGCGCATTCGCAGTAGTGAGTCCGAGTGCGCATGCGCAGTAGTGACCCCGAGTGCGCATGAGCAGTAGTGGGTCCGAGTGCGCATGAGCAGTAGTGACCCCGAGTGCGCATGTACAGTAGTGAGCCCGATTGCGCATCCGCTGTAGTGGGTCCTTGTGCGCATGTGCAGCTCTGGGCCGGAGTGCGCATGCGCAGTAGTGAGCCCGATTGTTCATCCGCAGTAGTGAGACCGAGTGCGCATGCGCAGTAGTGAGCCTGAGTGCGCATGCACAGGCCTGACCGGAGTGCGCATGCGCAGTAGTGAGCCAGAGTGCGCATGCGCAGTAGTGACCCCAAGTGTGCATGCACAGTGTGAGCCCGTGAGCGAATGCGCTGTAGCGACACCGAGCGCGTATGCGCAGTAGTGAGCCCGAGTGCGCATGAGCAGTAGTGAGTCCGAGTGCGCATGAGCAGTAGTGACCCCGAGTGCGCATGAGCAGTAGTGAGTCCGAGTGCGCATGAGCAGTAGTGACCCCGACTGCGCATGAGCAGTAGTGACCCCGAGTGCGCATGCACAGTAGTGAGCCCGTGTGCGCATGCGCAGAAGTGAGCTCGAATGCGCATGTGCAGGTCTGAGCCGGAGTGCGCATGCGCAGTAGTGGGCCCGTGCGCGCATGTGCAGTAGTGAGCCAGAGTGCGCATGCGCAGTAGTGAGCCCGATTGCGCATCCGCAGTAGTGAGTCCGTGTGCGCATGTGCAGGTCTGAGCCGGAGTGCGCATGCGCAGTAGTGGGCCCGTGCGCGCATGCGCAGTAGGGAGCCCGGGTGCGCATGCGCAGTAGTCAGTCCGAGTGCGCATGCGCTGTAGTGACCCCGAATGCGCATGAGCAGTAGTGAGTTCGAGTGCGCATGTGCAGTAGTAACCCCGAGTGCGCATGAGCAGTAGTGAGTCCGTGTGCGTATGGGCAGGTCTGAGCCCGAGTGCGCTTGAGCAGTAGTGAGTCCGAGTGCGCATGCGCAGCTGTGCGCCCGTGTGCACATGCGCAGAATTGAGCTCGAATACGCAGGATCAGATCTGAGCCGGACTGCGCATGCGCAGTAGTGAGCCCGTGCGCGCATGCACAGTAGTGAGCCCGTGTGCACATCCGCAGTAGTGAGCCCGACTGCGCATCCGCAGTAGTGAGTCCGAGTGCGCATGCGCAGTAGTGACCCCGAATGCGCATGAGCAGTAGTGAGTCCGAGTGCGCATGAGCAGTAGTGACCCCGAGTGCGCATGAGCAGTAGTGAGTCCGAGTGCGCATGAGCAGTAGTGACCCCGAGTGCGCATGCACAGTAGTGAGCCCGATTGCGCATCCGCAGTAGTGAGTCCGTGTGCGCATGTGCAGGTCTGATCCGGAGTGCGCATGCGCAGTAGTGGGCCCGTGCGCGCATGCGCAGTAGGGAGCCCGGGTGCGCATGCGCAGTAGGGAGCCCGGGTGCGCATTCGCAGTAGTGAGTTCGAGTGCGCATGCGCAGTAGTGACCCCGAGTGCGCATGAGCAGTAGTGGGTCCGAGTGCGCATGAGCAGTAGTGACCCCGAGTGCGCATGTACAGTAGTGAGCCCGATTGCGCATCCGCTGTAGTGGGTCCTTGTGCGCATGTGCAGCTCTGGGCCGGAGTGCGCATGCGCAGTAGTGAGCCCGATTGTTCATCCGCAGTAGTGAGACCGAGTGCGCATGCGCAGTAGTGAGCCTGAGTGCGCATGCACAGGCCTGACCGGAGTGCGCATGCGCAGTAGTGAGCCAGAGTGCGCATGCGCAGTAGTGACCCCAAGTGTGCATGCACAGTGTGAGCCCGTGAGCGAATGCGCTGTAGCGACACCGAGCGCGTATGCGCAGTAGTGAGCCCGAGTGCGCATGAGCAGTAGTGAGTCCGAGTGCGCATGAGCAGTAGTGACCCCGAGTGCGCATGAGCAGTGGTGAGTCCGAGTGCGTATGAGCAGTAGTGACCCCGACTGCGCATGAGCAGTAGTGACCCCGAGTGCGCATGCACAGTAGTGAGCCCGTGTGGGCATCCGCAGAAGTGAGCTCGAATGCGCATGTGCAGGTCTGAGCCGGAGTGCGCATGCGCAGTAGTGAGCCCGATTGTTCATCCGCAGTAGTGAGACCGAGTGCGCATGCGCAGTAGTGAGCCTGAGTGCGCATGCACAGGCCTGACCGGAGTGCGCATGCGCAGTAGTGAGCCAGAGTGCGCATGCGCAGTAGTGACCCCAAGTGTGCATGCACAGTGTGAGCCCGTGAGCGAATGCGCTGTAGCGACACCGAGCGCGTATGCGCAGTAGTGAGCCCGAGTGCGCATGAGCAGTAGTGAGTCCGAGTGCGCATGAGCAGTAGTGACCCCGAGTGCGCATGAGCAGTAGTGAGTCCGAGTGCGCATGAGCAGTAGTGACCCCGACTGCGCATGAGCAGTAGTGACCCCGAGTGCGCATGCACAGTAGTGAGCCCGTGTGCGCATGCGCAGAAGTGAGCTCGAATGCGCATGTGCAGGTCTGAGCCGGAGTGCGCATGCGCAGTAGTGGGCCCGTGCGCGCATGTGCAGTAGTGAGCCAGAGTGCGCATGCGCAGTAGTGACCCCAAGTGTGCATGCACAGTGTGAGCCCGTGAGCGAATGCGCTGTAGCGACACCGAGCGCGTATGCGCAGTAGTGAGCCCGAATGCGCATGAGCAGTAGTGAGTCCGAGTGCGCATGAGCAGTAGTGACCCCGAGTGCGCATGAGCAGTAGTGAGTCCGAGTGCTCATGAGCAGTAGTGACCCCGAGTGCGCATGCACAGTAGTGAGCCCGATTGCGCATCCGCAGTAGTGAGTCCGTGTGCGCATGTGCAGGTCTGAGCCGGAGTGCGCATGCGCAGTAGTGGGTCCGTGCGCGCATGCGCAGTAGTGAGCCCGGGTGCGCATGCGCAGTAGTGGGCCCGAGCGCGCATCCGCAGTAGTGAGCCCGATTGCGCATCCGCAGTAGTGAGTCCGTGTGCGCATGTGCAGGTCTGAGCCGGAGTGCGCATGCGCAGTGCTGGGCCCGTGCGCGCATGCGCCGTAGTGAGCCCGTGTGCGCATGCGCAGTAGTGAGCCCGAGCGCGCATCCGCAGTAGTCAGTCCGAGTGCGCATGCGCTGTAGTGACCCCGAATGCGCATGAGCAGTAGTGAGTTCGAGTGCGCATGTGCAGTAGTAACCCCGAGTGCGCATGAGCAGTAGTGAGTCCGTGTGCGTATGTGCAGGTCTGAGGCGGAGTGCGCACGTGCAGTAGTGAGCCAGATTGTGCATCCGCAGTAGTGAGTCCGAGTGCGCATGAGCAGTAGTGAGTCCCAGTGCGCATGAGCAGTAGTGACCCCGAGCACGCATGCACAGTAGTGAGCCCGATTGCGCATCCGCTGTAGTGAGTCCGTGTGCGCATGTGCATGTCTGAGCCGGAGTGCGCATGCGCAGTAGTGAGCCCGAGTGCGCATGGGCAGGTCTGAGCCGGAGTACGCATGCGCAGTGGTGAGTCCGTGTACGCATGCGCAGTGGTGTGCCCGAGGGCGCATGGGCAGGTCTGAGCCGGAGTGCGCATGCGCAGTAGTGGGCTCGTGCGCGCATGCGCAGTAGTGAGCCCGTGTGCGCATGCGCAGTAGTGAACCCGATTGCGCATCCGCAGTAGTGAGCCCGAGCGCGCATCCGCAGTAGTGGCCCCGAGTGCGCATGAGCAGTAGTGAGTCCGAGTGCGCAAGAGCAGTAGTGACCCCGAGTGCGCATGCACAGTAGTGAGCCCGATTGCGCATCCGCAGTAGTGAGTCCGTGTGCGCATGTGCAGGTCTGAGCCGGAGTGCGCATGCGCAGTAGTGGGCCCGTGCGCGCATGCGCAGTAGGGAGCCCGGATGCGCATTCGCAGTAGTGAGTCCGAGTGCGCATGCGCAGTAGTGAGCCCGATTGCGCATGCGCAGTAGTGGGTCCTTGTGCGCATGTGCAGGTCTGAGCCGGAGTGCGCATGCGCAGTAGTGACCCCGAATGCGCATGAGCAGTAGTGACCCCGAGTGCGCGTGCACAGTAGTGTCCCCGAGTGCGCATGAGCAGTAGTGACCCCGAGTGCGCATGCACAGTGGTGAGCCCGATTGCGCATCCGCAGTAGTGAGCCCGAGTGCGCATGAGTAGTAGTGAGTCCGAGCGCGCATGCGCTGTAGTGCGCCCGTGTGCGCATGCGCACTAGTGAGCCGGAGTGCGCATGCGCAGTAGTGACCCCGAGTGCGCATGCGCACTAGCGACCCCGAGCGCGTATGCGCAGTGGTGATCCCGAGCGCTCATGCGCAGTAGTGAGCCCGTGTGCGTATGGGCAGGTCTGAGCCCGAGTGCGCTTAAGCAGTAGTGAGTCCGAGTGCGCATGCGCAGCTGTGCGCCCGTGTGCACATGCGCAGAATTGAGCTCGAATACGCAGGATCAGATCTGAGCCGGACTGCGCATGCGCAGTAGTGAGCCCGTGCGCGCATGCACAGTAGTGGGCCCGTGTGCACATCCGCAGTAGTGAGCCCGACTGCGCATCCGCAGTAGTGAGTCCGAGTGCGCATGCGCAGTAGTGACCCCGAATGCGCACGAGCAGTAGTGAGTCCGAGTGCGCATGAGCAGTAGTGACCCCGAGTGCGCGTGAGCAGTAGTGAGTCCGAGTGCGCATGAGCAGTAGTGACCCCGAGTGCGCATGCACAGTAGTGAGCCCGATTGCGCATCCGCAGTAGTGAGTCCGTGTGCGCATGTGCAGGTCTGAGCCGGAGTGCGCATGCGCAGTAGTGGGCCCGTGCGCGCATGCGCAGTAGGGAGCCCGGGTGCGCATGCGCAGTAGGGAGCCCGGGTGCGTATGCGCAGTAGGGAGCCCGGGTGCGCATTCGCAGTAGTGAGTCCGAGTGCGCATGCGCAGTTGTGACCCCGAGTGCGCATGAGCAGTAGTGGGTCCGAGTGCGCATGAGCAGTAGTGACCCCGAGTGCGCATGTACAGTAGTGAGCCCGATTGCGCATCCGCTGTAGTGGGTCCTTGTGCGCATGTGCAGCTCTGGGCCGGAGTGCGCATGCGCAGTAGTGAGCCCGATTGTTCATCCGCAGTAGTGAGACCGAGTGCGCATGCGCAGTAGTGAGCCTGAGTGCGCATGCACAGGCCTGACCGGAGTGCGCATGCGCAGTAGTGAGCCAGAGTGCGCATGCGCAGTAGTGACCCCAAGTGTGCATGCACAGTGTGAGCCCGTGAGCGAATGCGCTGTAGCGACACCGAGCGCGTATGCGCAGTAGTGAGCCCGAGTGCGCATGAGCAGTAGTGAGTCCGAGTGCGCATGAGCAGTAGTGACCCCGAGTGCGCATGAGCAGTAGTGAGTCCAAGTTCGCATGAGCAGTAGTGAGTCCGAGTGCGCATAGCAGTAGTGACCCCGAGTGCGCATGCACAGTAGTGAGCCCGATTGCGCATCCGCAGTAGTGAGTCCGTGTGCGCATGCGCAGTAGTGGGGCCGTGCGCGCATGCGCAGTAGTGAGCCCGTGTGCGCATGCGCAGTAGTGAGCCCGAGCGTGCATCCGCAGTAGTGAGTCCGAGTGCGCATGAGCAGTAGTGACCCCGAGTGCGCATGCACAGTAGTGAGCCCGAGTGCGCATGAGCAGTAGTGAGTCCGAGTGCGCATGAGCAGTAGTGACCCCGAGTGCGCATGCACAATAGTGAGCCCGATTGCGCATCCACAGTAGTGAGTCCGTGTGCGCATGTGCAGGTCTGAGCCGTAGTGCGCATGCGCAGTAGTGAGCCCGATTGTGCATCCGCAGTAGTGAGTCCGAGTGCGCATGAGCAGTAGTGAGCCGGAGCGCGCATGCGCAATAGTGAGCCCGAGTGCGCATGGGCAGGTCTGATCCGGAGTGCGCATGCGCAGTGATGAGTCCGTGTGCGCATGCGCAGTGGTGTACCCACCACCAGTAGTGAGCTCGAGTGCGCATGGGCAGGTCTGAGCCGGAGTGCGCATGCGCAGTAGTGGGCGCGTGCGCGCATGCGCAGTAGTGAGGCCGTGTGCGCATGGGCAGTAGTGAACGCGATTGCGCATCCGCAGTAGTGAGCCCGAGCGCGCATCCGCAGTAGTGAGTCCCAGTGCGCATGAGCAGTGGTTAGTCCGAGTGCGCATGCGCAGTAGTGAGCCCGAGTGCGCATGGGCAATTCTGAGCCCGAGTGCGCATGCGCAGTGGTGAGTCCGTGTGCGCATGCGCAGTGGTGTGCCCGAGGGCGCATGGGCAGGTCTGAGCCGGAGTGCGCATGCGCAGTAGTGGGCCCGTGCGCGCATGCGCAGTAGTGAGCCCGTGTGCGCATGAGCAGTAGTGAACCCGATTGCGCATCCGCAGTAGTGAGCCCGAGCGCGCATCCGCAGTAGTGAGTCCCAGTGCGCATGAGCAGTGGTTAGTCCGAGTGCGCAAGCGCAGTAGTGCGCGCGTGTGCGCATGCGCAGAAGTGAGCTCGAATACGCATGTCCAGGTCTGAGTCGGACTGCGCATGCGCAGTAGTGAGCCCGTGTGCGCATGCGCAGTGGTGTGCCCGAGGGCGCATGGGCAAGTCTGAGCCGGAGTGCGCATGCGCAGTAGTGGGCCCGTGCGGGCATGCGCAGTAGTGAGCCCGAGTGCGCGTGAGCAGTAGTAACCCCGAGTGCGCATGCGCAGTAGTGACCCCGAATGCGCATGAGAAGTAGTGACCCCGAGTGCGCATGCACAGTAGTGTCCCCGAGTGCGCATGAGCAGTAGTGACCCCGAGTGCGCATGCACAGTGGTGAGCCCGATTGCGCATCCGCAGTAGTGAGCCCGATTGCGCATCCACAGTAGTGAGTCCGTGTGCGCATGTGAATGTCTGACCCGGAGTGCGCATGCGCAGTAGTGAGCCCGATTGTGCATCCGCAGTAGTGAGTCCGAGTGCGCATGAGCAGTAATGAGCCCGTGTGCGCATGCGCAGTGGTGTGCCCGAGGGCGCATGGGCAGGTCTGAGCCGGAGTGCGCATGCGCAGTGGTGAGTCCGTGTGCGCATGCGCAGTGGTGTGCCCGAGGGCGCATGGGCAGGTCTGAGCCGGAGTGCGCATGCGCAGTAGTGGGCCCGTGCGCGCATGCGCATTAGTGAGCCGGTGTGCGCATGCGCAGTAGTGAACCCGATTGCGCATCCGCAGTAGTGAGCCCGAGCGCGCATCCGCAGTAGTGAGTCCCAGTGCGCATGAGCAGTGGTTAGTCCGAGTGCGCATGCGCAGTAGTGAGCCCGAGCACGCATGCGCAGTAGTGAGCCCGATTGCGCATCCGCAGTAGTGAGCCCGAGCGCGCATCCGCAGTAGTGAGTCCCAGTGCGCATGAGCAGTGGTTAGTCCGAGTGTGCAAGCGCAGTAGTGCGCGCGTGTGCGCATGCGCAGAAGTGAGCTCGAATGCGCATGTACAGGTCTGAGCCGGACTGCGCATGTGCAGTAGTGAGCCCGTGTGCGCATGCGCAGTGGTGTGCCCGAGTGCGCATGGGCTGGTCTGAGCCGGAGTGCGCATGCACAATAGTGGGCCGGTGCGCGCATGCGCAGTAGTGTGCCCGTGTGCGCATGCGCAGTAGTGAGCCCGAGCGCGCATCTGCAGTAGTGAGTCCGAGTGCGCATGCGCAGTAGTGACCCCGAATGCGCATGAGCAGTAGTGAGTCCGAGTGCGCATGAGCAGTAGTGACCCCGAGTGCGCATGAGCAGTAGTGAGTCCGAGTGCGCATGAGCAGTAGTGTCCCCGAGTGCGCATGAGCAGTAGTGACCCCGAGTGCGCATGCACAGTAGTGACCCCGAGTGCGCATGCACAGTAGTGAGCCCGATTGCGCATCCGCAGTAGTGAGTCCGAGTGCGCATGAGCATTAGTGAGCCGGTGTGCGCATGCGCAGTTGTGAACCCGATTGCGCATCCGCAGTCGTGAGCCCGATTGCGCATCCATAGTAGTGAGTCCGTGTGCGCATGTGAATGTCTGACCCGGAGTGCGCATGCGCAGTAGTGAGCCCGATTGTGCATCCGCAGTAGTGAGTCCGAGTGCGCATGAGCAGTAGTGAGCCGGAGCGCGCATGCGGAGTAGTGAGACCGAGTGCGCATGGGCAGGTCTGAGCCGGAGTGCGCATGCGCAGTAGTGGGCCCGTGCGCGCATGCGCAGTAGTGAGCCGGTGTGCGCATGCGCAGTAGTGAACCCGATTCCGCATCCGCAGTAGTGAGCCCGAGCGCGCATCCGCAGTAGTGAGTCCCAGTGCGCATGAGCAGTGGTTAGTCCGAGTGCGCATGCGCAGTAGTGAGCCCGAGCACGCATGCGCAGTAGTGAGCCCGATTGCGCATCCGCAGTAGTGAGCCGGAGCGCGCATCCGCAGTAGTGAGTCCGAGTGCGCATGCGCAGTAGTGACCCCGAATTCGCATGAGCAGTAGTGAGTCCGAGTGCGCATGGGCAGTAGTGACCCCGAGTGCGCATGAGCAGTAGTGAGTCCGAGTGCGCATGAGCAGTAGTGACCCCGAATGCGCATGAGCAGTAGTGACCCTGAGTGCGCATGCACAGTAGTGTCCCCGAGTGCGCATGAGCAGTAGTGACCCCGAGTGCGCATGCACAGTAGTGAGCCCGATTGCGCATCCGCAGTAGTGAGCCCGATTGCGCATCCACAGTAGTGAGTCCGTGTGCGCATGTGAATGTCTGACCCGGAGTGCGCATGCGCAGTAGTGAGCCCGATTGTGCTTTCGCAGTAGTGAGTCCGAGTGCGCATGAGCAGTAGTGAGCCGGAGCGCGCATGCGCAGTAGTGAGCCCGAGTGCGCATGGGCAGGTCTGAGCCGGAGTGCGCATGCGCAGTGGTGAGTCCGTGTGCGCATGCGCAGTGGTGTGCCCGATGGCGCATGGGCAGGTCTGAGCCGGAGTGCGCATGCGCAGTAGTGGGCCCGTGCGCGCATGCGCAGTAGTGAGCCGGTGTGCGCATGCGCAGTAGTGAACCCGATTGCGCATCCGCAGTAGTGAGCCCGAGCGCGCATGAGCAGTAGTGACCCCGAGCGCGCATCCGCAGTAGTGAGCCGGTGTGCGCATGCGCAGTAGTGAACCCGATTGCGCATCCGCAGTAGTGAGCCCGAGCGCGCAACCGCAGTAGTGAGTCCAAGTGCGCATGCGCAGTAGTGACCCCGAATGCGCATGAGCAGTAGTGAGTCCGAGTGCGCATGAGCAGTAGTGACCCCGAGTGCGCATGAGCAGTAGTGAGTCCGAGTGCGCATGAGCAGTAGTGACCCCGAGTGCGCATGAGCAGTAGTGGCCCCGAGTACGCATGCACAGTAGTGAGCCCGATTGCGCATCCGCAGTAGTGAGTCCGTGTGCGCATGTGCATGTCTGAGCCGGAGTGCGCATGCGCAGTAGTGGGCCCGTGCGCGCATGCGCAGTAGTGAGCCGGTGTGCGCATGCGCAGTAGTGAACCCGATTGCGCATCCGCAGTAGTGAGCCCGAGCGCGCAACCGCAGTAGTGAGTCCAAGTGCGCATGCGCAGTAGTGACCCCGAATGCGCATGAGCAGTAGTGAGTCCCAGTGCGCATGTGCAGGTCTGTGCCGGAGTGCGCATGCGCAGTGTTGGGCCCGTGCGCGCATGCGCCGTAGTGAGCCCGAGTGCGCATGCACAGTAGTGAGCCCGATTGCGCATCCGCAGTAGTGAGCCCGAGTGCGCATGGGCAGGTCTGAGCCGGAGTGCGCTTGCGCAGTGGTGAGTCCGTGTGCGCATGCGCAGTGGTGTTCCCGAGGGCGCATGGGCAGGTCTGAGCCGGAGTGCGCATGCGCAGTAGTGGGCTCGAGCGCGCATGCGCAGTAGTGAGCCGGTGTGCGCATGCGCAGTAGTGAACCCGATTCCGCATCCGCAGTAGTGAGCCCGAGCGCGCATCCGCAGTAGTGAGTCCCAGTGCGCATGAGCAGTGGTTAGTCCGAGTGCGCATGCGCAGTAGTGAGCCCGAGCACGCATGCGCAGTAGTGAGCCCGATTGCGCATCCGCAGTAGTGAGCCGGAGCGCGCATCCGCAGTAGTGAGTCCGAGTGCGCATGCGCAGTAGTGACCCCGAATTCGCATGAGCAGTAGTGAGTCCGAGTGCGCATGGGCAGTAGTGACCCCGAGTGCGCATGAGCAGTAGTGAGTCCGAGTGCGCATGAGCAGTAGTGACCCCGAATGCGCATGAGCAGTAGTGACCCTGAGTGCGCATGCACAGTAGTGTCCCCGAGTGCGCATGAGCAGTAGTGACCCCGAGTGCGCATGCACAGTAGTGAGCCCGATTGCGCATCCGCAGTAGTGAGCCCGATTGCGCATCCACAGTAGTGAGTCCGTGTGCGCATGTGAATGTCTGACCCGGAGTGCGCATGCGCAGTAGTGAGCCCGATTGTGCTTTCGCAGTAGTGAGTCCGAGTGCGCATGAGCAGTAGTGAGCCGGAGCGCGCATGCGCAGTAGTGAGCCCGAGTGCGCATGGGCAGGTCTGAGCCGGAGTGCGCATGCGCAGTGGTGAGTCCGTGTGCGCATGCGCAGTGGTGTGCCCGATGGCGCATGGGCAGGTCTGAGCCGGAGTGCGCATGCGCAGTAGTGGGCCCGTGCGCGCATGTGCAGTAGTGAGCCGGTGTGCGCATGCGCAGTAGTGAACCCGATTGCGCATCCGCAGTAGTGAGCCCGAGCGCGCATGAGCAGTAGTGACCCCGAGCGCGCATCCGCAGTAGTGAGCCGGTGTGCGCATGCGCAGTAGTGAACCCGATTGCGCATCCGCAGTAGTGAGCCCGAGCGCGCAACCGCAGTAGTGAGTCCAAGTGCGCATGCGCAGTAGTGACCCCGAATGCGCATGAGCAGTAGTGAGTCCGAGTGCGCATGAGCAGTAGTGACCCCGAGTGCGCATGAGCAGTAGTGAGTCCGAGTGCGCATGAGCAGTAGTGACCCCGAGTGCGCATGAGCAGTAGTGGCCCCGAGTACGCATGCACAGTAGTGAGCCCGATTGCGCATCCGCAGTAGTGAGTCCGTGTGCGCATGTGCATGTCTGAGCCGGAGTGCGCATGCGCAGTAGTGGGCCCGTGCGCGCATGCGCAGTAGTGAGCCGGTGTGCGCATGCGCAGTAGTGAACCCGATTGCGCATCCGCAGTAGTGAGCCCGAGCGCGCAACCGCAGTAGTGAGTCCAAGTGCGCATGCGCAGTAGTGACCCCGAATGCGCATGAGCAGTAGTGAGTCCCAGTGCGCATGTGCAGGTCTGTGCCGGAGTGCGCATGCGCAGTGTTGGGCCCGTGCGCGCATGCGCCGTAGTGAGCCCGAGTGCGCATGCACAGTAGTGAGCCCGATTGCGCATCCGCAGTAGTGAGCCCGAGTGCGCATGGGCAGGTCTGAGCCGGAGTGCGCTTGCGCAGTGGTGAGTCCGTGTGCGCATGCGCAGTGGTGTTCCCGAGGGCGCATGGGCAGGTCTGAGCCGGAGTGCGCATGCGCAGTAGTGGGCTCGAGCGCGCATGCGCAGTAGTGAGCCCGTGTGCGCATGCGCAGTAGTGAACCCGATTGCGCATCCGCAGTAGTGAGCCCGAGCGCGCATCCGCTGTAGTGAGTCCCAGTGCGCATGTGCAGGTCTGAGCCGGAGTGCGCATGCGCAGTAGTGGGCCCGAGTGCGCATGAGCAGTAGTGAGTCCGAGTGCGCATGAGCAGTAGTGACCCCGAGTGCGCATGCACAGTAGTGAGTCCGAGTGCGCATTCGCAGTAGTGACCCCGAGTGCGCATGAGCAGTAGTGAGTCCGAGTGCGCATCAGCAGTAGTGACCCCGAGTGCGCATGAGCAGTAGTGGGCCCGAGTGCGCATGCACAGTAGTGTCCCCGAGTGCGCATGAGCAGTAGTGAGCCCGATTGCGTATCCACAGTAGTGAGTCCGTGTGCGCATGTGAATGTCTGACCCGGAGTGCGCATGCGCAGTAGTGAGCCCGATTGTGCATCCGCAGTAGTGAGTCCGAGTGCGCATGCACAGTAGTGAGCCCGATTGCGCATCCACAGTAGTGAGTCCGTGTGCGCATGTGCTGGTCCGAGCCGTAGTGCGCATGCGCAGTAGTGAGCCCGATTGTGCATCCGCAGTAGTTAGTCCGAGTGCGCATGAGCAGTAGTGAGCCGGAGCGCGCATGCGCAGTAGTGCGCCCGAGTGCGCATGGGCAGGTCTGAGCCGGAGTGCGCATGCGCAGTGGTGAGTCCGTGTGCGCATGCGCAGTGGTGTACCCGAGGGCGCATGGGCAGGTCTGAGCCGGAGTGCGCATGCGCAGTCGTGGGCGCGTGCGCGCATGCGCAGTAGTGAGGCCGTGTGCGCATGGGCAGTAGTGAACCCGATTGCGCATCCGCAGTAGTGAGCCCTAGCGCGCATCCGCAGTAGTGAGTCCCAGTGCGCATGAGCAGTGGTTAGTCCGAGTGCGCATGCGCAGTAGTGAGCCCGAGCACGCATGCGCAGTAGTGACCCCGAGTGCGCATGGGCAGGTCTGAGCCGGTGCGCGCATGCGCAGTAGTGAGCCCGTGTGCGCATGAGCAGTAGTGACCCCGAGTGCGCATGCACAGTAGTGAGCCCGATTGCGCATCCGCAGTAGTGAGCCCGATTGCGCATCCACAGTAGTGAGTCCGTGTGCGCATGTGAATGTCTGACCCGGAGTGCGCATGCGCAGTAGTGAGCCCGATTGCGCATCCGCAGTAGTGAGCCCGATTGCGCATCCACAGTAGTGAGTCCGTGTGCGCATGTGAATGTCTGACCCGGAGTGCGCATGCGCAGTAGTGAGCCCGATTGTGCATCCGCAGTAGTGAGTCCGAGTGCGCATGAGCAGTAGTGAGCCGGAGCGCGCATGCGCAGTAGTGAGCCCGAGTGCGCATGCGCAGTAGTGAGCCCGATTGCGCATCCGCAGTAGTGAGCCCGAGCGCGCATCCGCAGTAGTGAGTCCCAGTGCGCATGAGCAGTGGTTAGTCCGAGTGCGCATGCGCAGTAGTGAGCCCGAGCACGCATGCGCAGTAGTGAGCCCGATTGCGCATCCGCAGTAGTGAGCCCGAGCGCGCATCCGCAGTAGTGAGTCCCAGTGCGCATGAGCAGTGGTTAGTCCGAGTGCGCAAGCGCAGTAGTGCGCGCGTGTGCGCATGCGCAGAAGTGAGCTCGAATGCGCATGTGCAGGTCTGAGCCGGACTGCGCATGCACAGTAGTGAGCCCGAGCGCGCATCCGCAGTAGTGAGTCCGAGTGCGCATGTGCAGTAGTGACCCCGAATTCGCATGAGCAGTAGTGAGTCCGAGTGCGCATGGGCAGTAGTGACCCCGAGTGCGCATGAGCAGTAGTGAGTCCGAGTGCGCATGAGCAGTAGTGACCCCGAGTGCGCATGCACAGTAGTGAGTCCGAGTGCGCATGCGCAGTAGTGACCCCGAATGCGCATGAGCAGTAGTGACACCGAGTGCGCATGCACAGTAGTGTCCCCGAGTGCGCATGAACAGAAGTGACCCCGAGTGCGCATGCACAGTAGTGAGCCCGATTGCGCATCCGCAGTAGTGAGCCCGATTGCGCATCCACAGTAGTGAGTCCGTGTGCGCATGTGAATGTCTGACCCGGAGTGCGCATGCGCAGTAGTGAGCCCGAGTGCGCATGGGCAGGTCTGAGCCGGAGTGCGCATGCGCAGTGGTGAGTCCGTGTGCGCATGCGCAGTGGTGTGCCCGATGGCGCATGGGCAGGTCTGAGCCGGAGTGCGCATGCGCAGTAGTGGGCCCGTGCGCGCATGCGCAGTAGTGAGCCCGTGTACGCATGCGCAGTAGTGAGCCCGAGCGCGCATCCGCAGTAGTGAGTCCGAGTGCGCATGCGCAGTAGTGACCCCGAATGCGCATGAGCAGTAGTGAGTCCGAGTGCGCATGAGCAGTAGTGACCCCGTGTGCGCATGAGGAGTAGTGAGTCCGTGTGCGCATGTGCAGGTCTGAGGCGGAGTGCGCACGTGCAGTAGTGAGCCCGATTGTGCATCCGCAGTAGTGAGTCCGAGTGCGCATGAGCAGTAGTAAGTCCCAGTGCGCATGAGCAGTAGTGACCCCGAGTGCGCATGAGCAGTAGTGAGTCCGAGTGCGCATCAGCAGTAGTGACCCCGAGGGCGCATGAGCAGTAGTGACCCCGAGTGCGCATGCACTGTAGTGAGCCCGATTGCGCATCCGCAGTAGTGAGTCCGTGTGCGCATGTGCAGGTCTGAGCCGGAGTGCGCATGCGCAGTGTTGGGCCCGTGCGCGCATGCGCCGTAGTGAGCCCGTGTGCGCATGCGCAGTAGTGAGCCCGAGCGCGCATCCGCAGTAGTCAGTCCGAGTGCGCATGCGCAGTAGTGACCCCGAATGCGCATGAGCAGTAGTGAGTTCGAGTGCGTATGTGCAATAGTGACCCCGAGTGCGCATGAGCAGTAGTGAGTCCGTGTGCGTATGTGCAGGTCTGAGGCGGAGTGCGCACGTGCAGTAGTGAGCCCGATTGTGCATCCGCAGTAGTGAGTCCGAGTGCGCATGAGCAGTAGTGAGTCCCAGTGCGCATGAGCAGTGGTTAGTCCGAGTACGCATGCGCAGTAGTGAGCCCGAGCACGCATGCGCAGTAGTGAGCCCGATTGCGCATCCGCAGTAGTGAGCCCGAGCGCGCATCCGCAGTAGTGAGTCCCAGTGCGCATGAGCAGTGGTTAGTCCGAGTGCGCAAGCGCAGTAGTGCGCGCGTGTGCGCATGCGCAGAAGTGAGCTCGAATGCGCATGTGCAGGTCTGAGCCGGACTGCGCATGCACAGTAGTGAGCCCGAGTGCGCATGGGCAGGTCTGAGCCGGAGTGCGCATGCGCAGTGGTGAGTCCGTGTGCGCATGGGCAGGTCTGAGCCGGAGTGCGCATGCGCAGTAGTGGGCTCGTGCGCGCATGCGCAGTAGTGAGCCCGTGTGCGCATGCGCAGTAGTGAACCCGATTGCGCATCCGCAGTAGTGAGCCCGAGCGCGCATGAGCAGTAGTGACCCCGAGCGCGCATCCGCAGTAGTGAGCCGGTGTGCGCATGCGCAGTAGTGAACCCGATTGCGCATCCGCAGTAGTGAGCCCGAGCGCGCAACCGCAGTAGTGAGTCCAAGTGCGCATGCGCAGTAGTGACCCCGAATGCGCATGAGCAGTAGTGAGTCCGAGTGCGCATGAGCAGTAGTGACCCCGAGTGCGCATGAGCAGTAGTGAGTCCGAGTGCGCATGAGCAGTAGTGACCCCGAGTGCGCATGAGCAGTAGTGGCCCCGAGTACGCATGCACAGTAGTGAGCCCGATTGCGCATCCGCAGTAGTGAGTCCGTGTGCGCATGTGCATGTCTGAGCCGGAGTGCGCATGCGCAGTAGTGGGCCCGTGCGCGCATGCGCAGTAGTGAGCCGGTGTGCGCATGCGCAGTAGTGAACCCGATTGCGCATCCGCAGTAGTGAGCCCGAGCGCGCAACCGCAGTAGTGAGTCCAAGTGCGCATGCGCAGTAGTGACCCGGAATGCGCATGAGCAGTAGTGACCCCGAATGCGCATGAGCAGTAGTGAGTTCGAGTGCGTATGTGCAATAGTGACCCCGAGTGCGCATGAGCAGTAGTGAGTCCGTGTGCGTATGTGCAGGTCTGAGGCGGAGTGCGCACGTGCAGTAGTGAGCCCGATTGCGCATCCGCAGTAGTGAGTCCGTGTGCGCATGTGCATGTCTGAGCCGGAGTGCGCATGCGCAGTAGTGGGCCCGTGCGCGCATGCGCAGTAGTGAGCCGGTGTGCGCATGCGCAGTAGTGAACCCGATTGCGCATCCGCAGTAGTGAGCCCGAGCGCGCAACCGCAGTAGTGAGTCCAAGTGCGCATGCGCAGTAGTGACCCCGAATGCGCATGAGCAGTAGTGAGTCCGAGTGCGCATGAGCAGTAGTGACCCCGAGTGCGCATGAGCAGTAGTGAGTCCGAGTGCGCATGCGCAGTAGTGAGCCCGAGTGCGCATGGGCAGGTCTGAGCCGGAGTGCGCTTGCGCAGTGGTGAGTCCGTGTGCGCATGCGCAGTGGTGTTCCCGAGGGCGCATGGGCAGGTCTGAGCCGGAGTGCGCATGCGCAGTAGTGGGCTCGTGCGCGCATGCGCAGTAGTGAGCCCGTGTGCGCATGCGCAGTAGTAAACCCGAGTGCGCATGGGCAGGTCTGAGCCGGAGTGCGCATGCGCAGTGGTGAGTCCGTGTGCGCATGCGCAGTGGTGTACCCGAGGGCGCATGGGCAGGTCTGAGCCGGAGTGCGCATGCGCAGTCGTGGGCGCGTGCGCGCATGCGCAGTAGTGAGGCCGTGTGCGCATGGGCAGTAGTGAACCCGATTGCGCATCCGCAGTAGTGAGCCCTAGCGCGCATCCGCAGTAGTGAGTCCCAGTGCGCATGAGCAGTGGTTAGTCCGAGTGCGCATGCGCAGTAGTGAGCCCGAGCACGCATGCGCAGTAGTGACCCCGAGTGCGCATGGGCAGGTCTGAGCCGGTGCGCGCATGCGCAGTAGTGAGCCCGTGTGCGCATGCGAAGTAGTGAGCCCGAGCGCGCATGCACAGTAGTGAGCCCGATTGCGCATCAGCAGTAGTGAGTCCGTGTGCGCATGTGCAGGTCTGAGCCGGAGTGCGCATGCGCAGTAGCGGGCCCGAGTGCGCATGAGCAGTAGTGAGTCCGAGTGCGCATGAGCAGTAGTGACCCCGAGTGCGCATGCACAGTAGTGAGCCCGATTGCGCATCCGCAGTAGTGAGCCCGATTGCGCATCCACAGTAGTGAGTCCGTGTGCGCATGTGAATGTCTGACCCGGAGTGCGCATGCGCAGTTGTGAGCCCGATTGCGCATCCGCAGTAGTGAGCCCGATTGCGCATCCACAGTAGTGAGTCCGTGTGCGCATGTGAATGTCTGACCCGGAGTGCGCATGCGCAGTAGTGAGCCCGATTGTGCATCCGCAGTAGTGAGTCCGAGTGCGCATGAGCAGTAGTGAGCCGGAGCGCGCATGCGCAGTAGTGAGCCGGTGTGCGCATGCGCAGTAGTGAACCCGATTGCGCATCCGCAGTAGTGAGCCCGAGCGCGCATCCGCAGTAGTGAGTCCCAGTGCGCATGAGCAGTGGTTAGTCCGAGGGCGCATGCGCAGTAGTGAGCCCGAGCACGCATGCGCAGTAGTGAGCCCGATTGCGCATCCGCAGTAGTGAGCCCGAGCGCGCATCCGCAGTAGTGAGTCCCAGTGCGCATGAGCAGTGGTTAGTCCGAGTGCGCAAGCGCAGTAGTGCGCGCGTGTGCGCATGCGCAGAAGTGAGCTCGAATGCGCATGTGCAGGTCTGAGCCGGACTGCGCATGCACAGTAGTGAGCCCGAGCGCGCATCCGCAGTAGTGAGTCCGAGTGCGCATGTGCAGTAGTGACCCCGAATTCGCATGAGCAGTAGTGAGTCCGAGTGCGCATGGGCAGTAGTGACCCCGAGTGCGCATGAGCAGTAGTGAGTCCGAGTGCGCATGAGCAGTAGTGACCCCGAGTGCGCATGCACAGTAGTGAGTCCGAGTGCGCATGCGCAGTAGTGACCCCGAATGCGCATGAGCAGTAGTGACACCGAGTGCGCATGCACAGTAGTGTCCCCGAGTGCGCATGAACAGAAGTGACCCCGAGTGCGCATGCACAGTAGTGAGCCCGATTGCGCATCCGCAGTAGTGAGCCCGATTGCGCATCCACAGTAGTGAGTCCGTGTGCGCATGTGAATGTCTGACCCGGAGTGCGCATGCGCAGTAGTGAGCCCGAGTGCGCATGGGCAGGTCTGAGCCGGAGTGCGCATGCGCAGTGGTGAGTCCGTGTGCGCATGCGCTGTGGTGTGCCCGATGGCGCATGGGCAGGTCTGAGCCGGAGTGCGCATGCGCAGTAGTGGGCCCGTGCGCGCATGCGCAGTAGTGAGCCCGTGTACGCATGCGCAGTAGTGAGCCCGAGCGCGCATCCGCAGTAGTGAGTCCGAGTGCGCATGCGCAGTAGTGACCCCGAATGCGCATGAGCAGTAGTGAGTCCGAGTGCGCATGAGCAGTAGTGCCCCCGTGTGCGCATGAGGAGTAGTGAGTCCGTGTGCGCATGTGCAGGTCTGAGGCGGAGTGCGCACGTGCAGTAGTGAGCCCGATTGTGCATCCGCAGTAGTGAGTCCGAGTGCGCATGAGCAGTAGTGAGTCCCAGTGCGCATGAGCAGTAGTGACCCCGAGTGCGCATGAGCAGTAGTGAGTCCGAGTGCGCATCAGCAGTAGTGACCCCGAGGGCGCATGAGCAGTAGTGACCCCGAGTGCGCATGCACTGTAGTGAGCCCGATTGCGCATCCGCAGTAGTGAGTCCGTGTGCGCATGTGCAGGTCTGAGCCGGAGTGCGCATGCGCAGTAGTGAGCCCGGCTGCGCATGCGCAGTAGTGGGCCCGAGCGCGCATCCGCAGTCGTGAGCCCGATTGCGCATCCGCAGTAGTGAGTCCGTGTGCGCATGTGCAGGTCTGAGCCGGAGTGCGCATGCGCAGTGTTGGGCCCGTGCGCGCATGCGCCGTAGTGAGCCCGTGTGCGCATGCGCAGTAGTGAGCCCGAGCGCGCATCCGCAGTAGTCAGTCCGAGTGCGCATGCGCAGTAGTGACCCCGAATGCGCATGAGCAGTAGTGAGTTCGAGTGCGTATGTGCAATAGTGACCCCGAGTGCGCATGAGCAGTAGTGAGTCCGTGTGCGTATGTGCAGGTCTGAGGCGGAGTGCGCTCGTGCAGTAGTGAGCCCGATTGTGCATCCGCAGTAGTGAGTCCGAGTGCGCATGAGCAGTAGTGAGTCCCAGTGCGCATGAGCAGTGGTTAGTCCGAGTACGCATGCGCAGTAGTGAGCCCGAGCACGCATGCGCAGTAGTGAGCCCGATTGCGCATCCGCAGTAGTGAGCCCGAGCGCGCATCCGCAGTAGTGAGTCCCAGTGCGCATGAGCAGTGGTTAGTCCGAGTGCGCAAGCGCAGTAGTGCGCGCGTGTGCGCATGCGCAGAAGTGAGCTCGAATGCGCATGTGCAGGTCTGAGCCGGACTGCGCATGCACAGTAGTGAGCCCGAGTGCGCATGGGCAGGTCTGAGCCGGAGTGCGCATGCGCAGTGGTGAGTCCGTGTGCGCATGCGCAGTGGTGTGCCCGAGGGCGCATGGGCAGGTCTGAGCCGGAGTGCGCATGCGCAGTAGTGGGCTCGTGCGCGCATGCGCAGTAGTGAGCCCGTGTGCGCATGCGCAGTAGTGAACCCGATTGCGCATCCGCAGTAGTGAGCCCGAGCGCGCATGAGCAGTAGTGACCCCGAGCGCGCATCCGCAGTAGTGAGCCGGTGTGCGCGTGCGCAGTAGTGAACCCGATTGCGCATCCGCAGTAGTGAGCCCGAGCGCGCAACCGCAGTAGTGAGTCCAAGTGCGCATGCGCAGTAGTGACCCCGAATGCGCATGAGCAGTAGTGAGTCCGAGTGCGCATGAGCAGTAGTGACCCCGAGTGCGCATGAGCAGTAGTGAGTCCGAGTGCGCATGAGCAGTAGTGACACCGAGTGCGCATGAGCAGTAGTGGCCCCGAGTGCGCATGAACAGAAGTGACCCCGAGTGCGCATGCACAGTAGTGAGCCCGATTGCGCATCCGCAGTAGTGAGCCCGATTGCGCATCCACAGTAGTGAGTCCGTGTGCGCATGTGAATGTCTGACCCGGAGTGCGCATGCGCAGTAGTGAGCCCGAGTGCGCATGGGCAGGTCTGAGCCGGAGTGCGCATGCGCAGTGGTGAGTCCGTGTGCGCATGCGCAGTGGTGTGCCCGATGGCGCATGGGCAGGTCTGAGCCGGAGTGCGCATGCGCAGTAGTGGGCCCGTGCGCGCATGCGCAGTAGTGAGCCCGTGTACGCATGCGCAGTAGTGAGCCCGAGCGCGCATCCGCAGTAGTGAGTCCGAGTGCGCATGCGCAGTAGTGACCCCGAATGCGCATGAGCAGTAGTGAGTCCGAGTGCGCATGAGCAGTAGTGACCCCGTGTGCGCATGAGGAGTAGTGAGTCCGTGTGCGCATGTGCAGGTCTGAGGCGGAGTGCGCACGTGCAGTAGTGAGCCCGATTGTGCATCCGCAGTAGTGAGTCCGAGTGCGCATGAGCAGTAGTGAGTCCCAGTGCGCATGAGCAGTAGTGACCCCGAGTGCGCATGAGCAGTAGTGAGTCCGAGTGCGCATCAGCAGTAGTGACCCCGAGGGCGCATGAGCAGTAGTGACCCCGAGTGCGCATGCACTGTAGTGAGCCCGATTGCGCATCCGCAGTAGTGAGTCCGTGTGCGCATGTGCAGGTCTGAGCCGGAGTGCGCATGCGCAGTGGTGAGCCCGGCTGCGCATGCGCAGTAGTGGGCCCGAGCGCGCATCCGCAGTCGTGAGCCCGATTGCGCATCCGCAGTAGTGAGTCCGTGTGCGCATGTGCAGGTCTGAGCCGGAGTGCGCATGCGCAGTGTTGGGCCCGTGCGCGCATGCGCCGTAGTGAGCCCGTGTGCGCATGCGCAGTAGTGAGCCCGAGCGCGCATCCGCAGTAGTCAGTCCGAGTGCGCATGCGCAGTAGTGACCCCGAATGCGCATGAGCAGTAGTGAGTTCGAGTGCGTATGTGCAATAGTGACCCCGAGTGCGCATGAGCAGTAGTGAGTCCGTGTGCGTATGTGCAGGTCTGAGGCGGAGTGCGCACGTGCAGTAGTGAGCCCGATTGTGCATCCGCAGTAGTGAGTCCGAGTGCGCATGAGCAGTAGTGAGTCCCAGTGCGCATGAGCAGTGGTTAGTCCGAGTACGCATGCGCAGTAGTGAGCCCGAGCACGCATGCGCAGTAGTGAGCCCGATTGCGCATCCGCAGTAGTGAGCCCGAGCGCGCATCCGCAGTAGTGAGTCCCAGTGCGCATGAGCAGTGGTTAGTCCGAGTGCGCAAGCGCAGTAGTGCGCGCGTGTGCGCATGCGCAGAAGTGAGCTCGAATGCGCACGTGCAGGTCTGAGCCGGACTGCGCATGCACAGTAGTGAGCCCGAGTGCGCATGGGCAGGTCTGAGCCGGAGTGCGCATGCGCAGTGGTGAGTCCGTGTGCGCATGGGCAGGTCTGAGCCGGAGTGCGCATGCGCAGTAGTGGGCTCGTGCGCGCATGCGCAGTAGTGAGCCCGTGTGCGCATGCGCGGTAGTGAACCCGATTGCGCATCCGCAGTAGTGAGCCCGAGCGCGCATGAGCAGTAGTGACCCCGAGCGCGCATCCGCAGTAGTGAGCCGGTGTGCGCATGCGCAGTAGTGAACCCGATTGCGCATCCGCAGTAGTGAGCCCGAGCGCGCAACCGCAGTAGTGAGTCCAAGTGCGCATGCGCAGTAGTGACCCCGAATGCGCATGAGCAGTAGTGAGACCGAGTGCGCATGAGCAGTAGTGACCCCGAGTGCGCATGAGCAGTAGTGAGTCCGAGTGCGCATGAGCAGTAGTGACCCCGAGTGCGCATGAGCAGTAGTGGCCCCGAGTACGCATGCACAGTAGTGAGCCCGATTGCGCATCCGCAGTAGTGAGTCCGTGTGCGCATGTGCATGTCTGAGCCGGAGTGCGCATGCGCAGTAGTGGGCCCGTGCGTGCATGCGCAGTAGTGAGCCGGTGTGCGCATGCGCAGTAGTGAACCCGATTGCGCATCCGCAGTAGTGAGCCCGAGCGCGCAACCGCAGTAGTGAGTCCAAGTGCGCATGCGCAGTAGTGACCCCGAATGCGCATGAGCAGTAGTGACCCCGAATGCGCATGAGCAGTAGTGAGTTCGAGTGCGTATGTGCAATAGTGACCCCGAGTGCGCATGAGCAGTAGTGAGTCCGTGTGCGTATGTGCAGGTCTGAGGCGGAGTGCGCACGTGCAGTAGTGAGCCCGATTGCGCATCCGCAGTAGTGAGTCCGTGTGCGCATGTGCATGTCTGAGCCGGAGTGCGCATGCGCAGTAGTGGGCCCGTGCGCGCATGCGCAGTAGTGAGCCGGTGTGCGCATGCGCAGTAGTGAACCCGATTGCGCATCCGCAGTAGTGAGCCCGAGCGCGCAACCGCAGTAGTGAGTCCAAGTGCGCATGCGCAGTAGTGACCCCGAATGCGCATGAGCAGTAGTGAGTCCGAGTGCGCATGAGCAGTAGTGACCCCGAGTGCGCATGAGCAGTAGTGAGTCCGAGTGCGCATGCGCAGTAGTGAGCCCGAGTGCGCATGGGCAGGTCTGAGCCGGAGTGCGCTTGCGCAGTGGTGAGTCCGTGTGCGCATGCGCAGTGGTGTTCCCGAGGGCGCATGGGCAGGTCTGAGCCGGAGTGCGCATGCGCAGTAGTGGGCTCGTGCGCGCATGCGCAGTAGTGAGCCCGTGTGCGCATGCGCAGTAGTGAACCCGATTGCGCATCCGCAGTAGTGAGCCCGAGCGCGCATCCGCTGTAGTGAGTCCCAGTGCGCATGTGCAGGTCTGAGCCGGAGTGCGCATGCGCAGTAGTGGGCCCGAGTGCGCATGAGCAGTAGTGAGTCCGAGTGCGCATGAGCAGTAGTGACCCCGAGTGCGCATGCACAGTAGTGAGTCCGAGTGCGCATTCGCAGTAGTGACCCCGAGTGCGCATGAGCAGTAGTGAGTCCGAGTGCGCATCAGCAGTAGTGACCCCGAGTGCGCATGAGCAGTAGTGGGCCCGAGTGCGCATGCACAGTAGTGTCCCCGAGTGCGCATGAGCAGTAGTGAGCCCGATTGCGTATCCACAGTAGTGAGTCCGTGTGCGCATGTGAATGTCTGACCCGGAGTGCGCATGCGCAGTAGTGAGCCCGATTGTGCATCCGCAGTAGTGAGTCCGAGTGCGCATGCACAGTAGTGAGCCCGATTGCGCATCCACAGTAGTGAGTCCGTGTGCGCATGTGCAGGTCCGAGCCGTAGTGCGCATGCGCAGTAGTGAGCCCGATTGTGCATCCGCAGTAGTTAGTCCGAGTGCGCATGAGCAGTAGTGAGCCGGAGCGCGCATGCGCAGTAGTGCGCCCGAGTGCGCATGGGCAGGTCTGAGCCGGAGTGCGCATGCGCAGTGGTGAGTCCGTGTGCGCATGCGCAGTGGTGTACCCGAGGGCGCATGGGCAGGTCTGAGCCGGAGTGCGCATGCGCAGTCGTGGGCGCGTGTGCGCATGCGAAGTAGTGAGCCCGAGCGCGCATGCACAGTAGTGAGCCCGATTGCGCATCAGCAGTAGTGAGTCCGTGTGCGCATGTGCAGGTCTGAGCCGGAGTGCGCATGCGCAGTAGCGGGCCCGAGTGCGCATGAGCAGTAGTGAACCCGATTGCGCATCCGCAGTAGTGAGCCCTAGCGCGCATCCGCAGTAGTGAGTCCCAGTGCGCATGAGCAGTGGTTAGTCCGAGTGCGCATGCGCAGTAGTGAGCCCGAGCACGCATGCGCAGTAGTGACCCCGAGTGCGCATGGGCAGGTCTGAGCCCGAGTGCGCATGCGCAGTAGTGAACCCGATTGCGCATCCGCAGTAGTGAGCCCGAGCGCGCATCCGCTGTAGTGAGTCCCAGTGCGCATGTGCAGGTCTGAGCCGGAGTGCGCATGCGCAGTAGTGGGCCCGAGTGCGCATGAGCAGTAGTGAGTCCGAGTGCGCATGAGCAGTAGTGACCCCGAGTGCGCATGCACAGTAGTGAGTCCGAGTGCGCATTCGCAGTAGTGACCCCGAGTGCGCATGAGCAGTAGTGAGTCCGAGTGCGCATCAGCAGTAGTGACCCCGAGTGCGCATGAGCAGTAGTGGGCCCGAGTGCGCATGCACAGTAGTGTCCCCGAGTGCGCATGAGCAGTAGTGAGCCCGATTGCGTATCCACAGTAGTGAGTCCGTGTGCGCATGTGAATGTCTGACCCGGAGTGCGCATGCGCAGTAGTGAGCCCGATTGTGCATCCGCAGTAGTGAGTCCGAGTGCGCATGCACAGTAGTGAGCCCGATTGCGCATCCACAGTAGTGAGTCCGTGTGCGCATGTGCAGGTCCGAGCCGTAGTGCGCATGCGCAGTAGTGAGCCCGATTGTGCATCCGCAGTAGTTAGTCCGAGTGCGCATGAGCAGTAGTGAGCCGGAGCGCGCATGCGCAGTAGTGCGCCCGAGTGCGCATGGGCAGGTCTGAGCCGGAGTGCGCATGCGCAGTGGTGAGTCCGTGTGCGCATGCGCAGTGGTGTACCCGAGGGCGCATGGGCAGGTCTGAGCCGGAGTGCGCATGCGCAGTCGTGGGCGCGTGTGCGCATGCGAAGTAGTGAGCCCGAGCGCGCATGCACAGTAGTGAGCCCGATTGCGCATCAGCAGTAGTGAGTCCGTGTGCGCATGTGCAGGTCTGAGCCGGAGTGCGCATGCGCAGTAGCGGGCCCGAGTGCGCATGAGCAGTAGTGAACCCGATTGCGCATCCGCAGTAGTGAGCCCTAGCGCGCATCCGCAGTAGTGAGTCCCAGTGCGCATGAGCAGTGGTTAGTCCGAGTGCGCATGCGCAGTAGTGAGCCCGAGCACGCATGCGCAGTAGTGACCCCGAGTGCGCATGGGCAGGTCTGAGCCGGTGCGCGCATGCGCAGTAGTGAGCCCGTGTGCGCATGCGAAGTAGTGAGCCCGAGCGCGCATGCACAGTAGTGAGCCCGATTGCGCATCAGCAGTAGTGAGTCCGTGTGCGCATGTGCAGGTCTGAGCCGGAGTGCGCATGCGCAGTAGCGGGCCCGAGTGCGCATGAGCAGTAGTGAGTCCGAGTGCGCATGAGCAGTAGTGACCCCGAGTGCGCATGCACAGTAGTGAGCCCGATTGCGCATCCGCAGTAGTGAGCCCGATTGCGCATCCACAGTAGTGAGTCCGTGTGCGCATGTGAATGTCTGACCCGGAGTGCGCATGCGCAGTAGTGAGCCCGATTGCGCATCCGCAGTAGTGAGCCCGATTGCGCATCCACAGTAGTGAGTCCGTGTGCGCATGTGAATGTCTGACCCGGAGTGCGCATGCGCAGTAGTGAGCCCGATTGTGCATCCGCAGTAGTGAGTCCGAGTGCGCACGAGCAGTAGTGAGCCGGAGCGCGCATGCGCAGTAGTGAGCCCGAGTGCGCATGGGCAGGTCTGAGCCGGAGTGCGCATGCGCAGTAGTGGGCCCGTGCGCGCATGCGCAGTAGTGAGCCGGTGTGCGCATGCGCAGTAGTGAACCCGATTGCGCATCCGCAGTAGTGAGCCCGAGCGCGCATCCGCAGTAGTGAGTCCCAGTGCGCATGAGCAGTGGTTAGTCCGAGTGCGCATGCGCAGTAGTGAGCCCGAGCACGCATGCGCAGTAGTGAGCCCGATTGCGCATCCGCAGTAGTGAGCCCGAGCGCGCATCCGCAGTAGTGAGTCCCAGTGCGCATGAGCAGTGGTTAGTCCGAGTGCGCAAGCGCAGTAGTGCGCGCGTGTGCGCATGCGCAGAAGTGAGCTCGAATGCGCATGTGCAGGTCTGAGCCGGACTGCGCATGCACAGTAGTGAGCCCGAGCGCGCATCCGCAGTAGTGAGTCCGAGTGCGCATGTGCAGTAGTGACCCCGAATTCGCATGAGCAGTAGTGAGTCCGAGTGCGCATGGGCAGTAGTGACCCCGAGTGCGCATGAGCAGTAGTGAGTCCGAGTGCGCATGAGCAGTAGTGACCCCGAGTGCGCATGCACAGTAGTGAGTCCGAGTGCGCATGCGCAGTAGTGACCCCGAATGCGCATGAGCAGTAGTGACACCGAGTGCGCATGCACAGTAGTGTCCCCGAGTGCGCATGAACAGAAGTGACCCCGAGTGCGCATGCACAGTAGTGAGCCCGATTGCGCATCCGCAGTAGTGAGCCCGATTGCGCATCCACAGTAGTGAGTCCGTGTGCGCATGTGAATGTCTGACCCGGAGTGCGCATGCGCAGTAGTGAGCCCGAGTGCGCATGGGCAGGTCTGAGCCGGAGTGCGCATGCGCAGTGGTGAGTCCGTGTGCGCATGCGCAGTGGTGTGCCCGATGGCGCATGGGCAGGTCTGAGCCGGAGTGCGCATGCGCAGTAGTGGGCCCGTGCGCGCATGCGCAGTAGTGAGCCCGTGTACGCATGCGCAGTAGTGAGCCCGAGCGCGCATCCGCAGTAGTGAGTCCGAGTGCGCATGCGCAGTAGTGACCCCGAATGCGCATGAGCAGTAGTGAGTCCGAGTGCGCATGAGCAGTAGTGACCCCGTGTGCGCATGAGGAGTAGTGAGTCCGTGTGCGCATGTGCAGGTCTGAGGCGGAGTGCGCACGTGCAGTAGTGAGCCCGATTGTGCATCCGCAGTAGTGAGTCCGAGTGCGCATGAGCAGTAGTGAGTCCCAGTGCGCATGAGCAGTAGTGACCCCGAGTGCGCATGAGCAGTAGTGAGTCCGAGTGCGCATCAGCAGTAGTGACCCCGAGGGCGCATGAGCAGTAGTGACCCCGAGTGCGCATGCACTGTAGTGAGCCCGATTGCGCATCCGCAGTAGTGAGTCCGTGTGCGCATGTGCAGGTCTGAGCCGGAGTGCGCATGCGCAGTGTTGGGCCCGTGCGCGCATGCGCCGTAGTGAGCCCGTGTGCGCATGCGCAGTAGTGAGCCCGAGCGCGCATCCGCAGTAGTCAGTCCGAGTGCGCATGCGCAGTAGTGACCCCGAATGCGCATGAGCAGTAGTGAGTTCGAGTGCGTATGTGCAATAGTGACCCCGAGTGCGCATGAGCAGTAGTGAGTCCGTGTGCGTATGTGCAGGTCTGAGGCGGAGTGCGCACGTGCAGTAGTGAGCCCGATTGTGCATCCGCAGTAGTGAGTCCGAGTGCGCATGAGCAGTAGTGAGTCCCAGTGCGCATGAGCAGTGGTTAGTCCGAGTACGCATGCGCAGTAGTGAGCCCGAGCACGCATGCGCAGTAGTGAGCCCGATTGCGCATCCGCAGTAGTGAGCCCGAGCGCGCATCCGCAGTAGTGAGTCCCAGTGCGCATGAGCAGTGGTTAGTACGAGTGCGCAAACGCAGTAGTGCGCGCGTGTGCGCATGCGCAGAAGTGAGCTCGAATGCGCATGTGCAGGTCTGAGCCGGACTGCGCATGCACAGTAGTGAGCCCGAGTGCGCATGGGCAGGTCTGAGCCGGAGTGCGCATGCGCAGTGGTGAGTCCGTGTGCGCATGCGCAGTGGTGTGCCCGAGGGCGCATGGGCAGGTCTGAGCCGGAGTGCGCATGCGCAGTAGTGGGCTCGTGCGCGCATGCGCAGTAGTGAGCCCGTGTGCGCATGCGCAGTAGTGAACCCGATTGCGCATCCGCAGTAGTGAGCCCGAGCGCGCATGAGCAGTAGTGACCCCGAGCGCGCATCCGCAGTAGTGAGCCGGTGTGCGCATGCGCAGTAGTGAACCCGATTGCGCATCCGCAGTAGTGAGCCCGAGCGCGCAACCGCAGTAGTGAGTCCAAGTGCGCATGCGCAGTAGTGACCCCGAATGCGCATGAGCAGTAGTGAGTCCGAGTGCGCATGAGCAGTAGTGACCCCGAGTGCGCATGAGCAGTAGTGAGTCCGAGTGCGCATGAGCAGTAGTGACCCCGAGTGCGCATGAGCAGTAGTGGCCCCGAGTACGCATGCACAGTAGTGAGCCCGATTGCGCATCCGCAGTAGTGAGTCCGTGTGCGCATGTGCATGTCTGAGCCGGAGTGCGCATGCGCAGTAGTGGGCCCGTGCGCGCATGCGCAGTAGTGAGCCGGTGTGCGCATGCGCAGTAGTGAACCCGATTGCGCATCCGCAGTAGTGAGCCCGAGCGCGCAACCGCAGTAGTGAGTCCAAGTGCGCATGCGCAGTAGTGACCCCGAATGCGCATGAGCAGTAGTGACCCCGAATGCGCATGAGCAGTAGTGAGTTCGAGTGCGTATGTGCAATAGTGACCCCGAGTGCGCATGAGCAGTAGTGAGTCCGTGTGCGTATGTGCAGGTCTGAGGCGGAGTGCGCACGTGCAGTAGTGAGCCCGATTGTGCATCCGCAGTAGTGAGTCCGAGTGCGCATGAGCAGTAGTGAGTCCCAGTGCGCATGAGCAGTGGTTAGTCCGAGTACGCATGCGCAGTAGTGAGCCCGAGCACGCATGCGCAGTAGTGAGCCCGATTGCGCATCCGCAGTAGTGAGCCCGAGCGCGCATCCGCAGTAGTGAGTCCCAGTGCGCATGAGCAGTGGTTAGTCCGAGTGCGCAAGCGCAGTAGTGCGCGCGTGTGCGCATGCGCAGAAGTGAGCTCGAATGCGCATGTGCAGGTCTGAGCCGGACTGCGCATGCACAGTAGTGAGCCCGAGTGCGCATGGGCAGGTCTGAGCCGGAGTGCGCATGCGCAGTGGTGAGTCCGTGTGCGCATGCGCAGTGGTGTGCCCGAGGGCGCATGGGCAGGTCTGAGCCGGAGTGCGCATGCGCAGTAGTGGGCTCGTGCGCGCATGCGCAGTAGTGAGCCCGTGTGCGCATGCGCAGTAGTGAACCCGATTGCGCATCCGCAGTAGTGAGCCCGAGCGCGCATGAGCAGTAGTGACCCCGAGCGCGCATCCGCAGTAGTGAGCCGGTGTGCGCATGCGCAGTAGTGAACCCGATTGCGCATCCGCAGTAGTGAGCCCGAGCGCGCAACCGCAGTAGTGAGTCCAAGTGCGCATGCGCAGTAGTGACCCCGAATGCGCATGAGCAGTAGTGAGTCCGAGTGCGCATGAGCAGTAGTGACCCCGAGTGCGCATGAGCAGTAGTGAGTCCGAGTGCGCATGAGCAGTAGTGACCCCGAGTGCGCATGAGCAGTAGTGGCCCCGAGTACGCATGCACAGTAGTGAGCCCGATTGCGCATCCGCAGTAGTGAGTCCGTGTGCGCATGTGCATGTCTGAGCCGGAGTGCGCATGCGCAGTAGTGGGCCCGTGCGCGCATGCGCAGTAGTGAGCCGGTGTGCGCATGCGCAGTAGTGAACCCGATTGCGCATCCGCAGTAGTGAGCCCGAGCGCGCAACCGCAGTAGTGAGTCCAAGTGCGCATGCGCAGTAGTGACCCCGAATGCGCATGAGCAGTAGTGAGTCCGAGTGCGCATGAGCAGTAGTGACCCCGAGTGCGCATGAGCAGTAGTGAGTCCGAGTGCGCATGAGCAGTAGTGACCCCGAGTGCGCATGAGCAGTAGTGACCCCGAGTACGCATGCACAGTAGTGAGCCCGATTGCGCATCCGCAGTAGTGAGTCCGTGTGCGCATGTGCATGTCTGAGCCGGAGTGCGCATGCGCAGTAGTGAGCCCGAGTGCGCATGGGCAGGTCTGAGCCGGAGTGCGCATGCGCAGTGGTGAGTCCGTGTGCGCATGCGCAGTGGTGTGCCCGAGGGCACATGGGCAGGTCTGAGCCGGAGTGCGCATGCGCAGTAGTGGGCTCGTGCGCGCATGCGCAGTAGTGAGCCCGTGTGCGCATGCGCAGTAGTGAACCCGATTGCGCATCCGCAGTAGTGAGCCCGTGTGCGCATGTGAATGTCTGACCCGGAGTGCGCATGCGCAGTAGTGACCCGATTGTGCATCCGCAGTAGTGAGTCCGAGTGCGCATGAGCAGTAGTGAGCCGGAGCGCGCATGCGCAGTAGTGAGCCCGAGTGCGCATGGGCAGTGGTGTGCCCGATGACGCATGGGCAGGTCTGAGCCGGAGTGCGCATGCGCAGTAGTGGGCCCGTGCGCGCATGCGCAGTAGTGAGTCCGAGTGCGCATGAGCAGTAGTGAGTCCCAGTGCGCATGTGCAGGTCTGTGCCGGAGTGCGCATGCACACTAGTGTCCCCGAGTGCGCATGAGCAGTAGTGACCCCGAGTGCGCATGCACAGTAGTGAGCCCGATTGCGCATCCGCAGTAGTGTGCCCGATTGCGCATCCACAGTAGTGAGTCCGTGTGCGCATGTGAATGTCTGACCCGGAGTGCGCATGCGCAGTAGTGAGCCCGATTGTGCATCCGCAGTAGTGAGTCCGAGTGCGCATGAGCAGTAGTGAGCCGGAGCGCGCATGCGCAGTAGTGACCCCGAGTGCGCATGGGCAGTAGTGAGTCCGAGTGCGCATCAGCAGTAGTGACCCCGAGTGCACATGAGCAGTAGTGACCCCGAGTGCGCATGCACTGTAGTGAGCCCGATTGCGCATCCGCAGTAGTGAGTCTGTGTGCGCATGTGCAGGTCTGAGCCGGAGTGCGCATGCGCAGTAGTGGGTCCGTGCGCGCATGCGCAGTAGTGAGCCCGGGTGCGCATGCGCAGTAGTGGGCCCGAGCGCGCATCCGCAGTCGTGAGCCCGATTGCGCATCCGCAGTGGTGAGTCCGTGTGCGCATGTGCAGGTCTGAGCCGGAGTGCGCATGCGCAGTGTTGGGCCCCTGCGCGCATGCGCCGTAGTGAGCCCGTGTGCGCATGCGCAGTAGTGAGCCCGAGTGCGCATCCGCAGTAGAGAGTCCGAGTGCGCATGCGCATTAGTGACCCCGAGTGCGCATGAGCAGTAGTGGGTCCGAGTGCGCATGAGCAGTAGTGACCCCGAGTGCGCATGCACAGTAGTGAGCCCGATTGCGCATCCGCAGTAGTGCGTCCGATTGCGCATGAGCAGTAGTGAACCAGAGTGCGCATGAGCAGTAGTGAGTCCGAGTGCGCATCAGCAGTAGTGACCCCGAGTGCGCATCCGCAGTAGAGAGTCCGAGTGCGCATGCGCATTAGTGACCCCGAGTGCGCATGAGCAGTAGTGGGTCCGAGTGCGCATGAGCAGTAGTGACCCCGAGTGCGCAAGCGCAGTAGTGCGCGCGTGTGCGCATGCGCAGAAGTGAGCTCGAATGCGCATGTGCAGGTCTGAGCCGGACTGCGCATGCACAGTAGTGAGCCCGAGTGCGCATGGGCAGGTCTGAGCCGGAGTGCGCATGCGCAGTGGTGAGTCCGTGTGCGCATGCGCAGTGGTGTGCCCGAGGGCGCATGGGCAGGTCTGAGCCGGAGTGCGCATGCGCAGTAGTGGGCCCGTGCGCGCATGCGCAGTAGTGAGCCGGTGTGCGCATGCGCAGTAGTGAACCCGATTGCGCATCCGCAGTAGTGAGCCCGAGCGCGCAACCGCAGTAGTGAGTCCAAGTGCGCATGCGCAGTAGTGACCCCGAATGCGCATGAGCAGTAGTGAGTCCGAGTGCGCATGAGCAGTAGTGACCCCGAGTGCGCATGAGCAGTAGTGAGTCCGAGTGCGCATGAGCAGTAGTGACCCCGAGTGCGCATGAGCAGTAGTGACCCCGAGTACGCATGCACAGTAGTGAGCCCGATTGCGCATCCGCAGTAGTGAGTCCGTGTGCGCATGTGCATGTCTGAGCCGGAGTGCGCATGCGCAGTAGTGAGCCCGAGTGCGCATGGGCAGGTCTGAGCCGGAGTGCGCATGCGCAGTGGTGAGTCCGTGTGCGCATGCGCAGTGGTGTGCCCGAGGGCACATGGGCAGGTCTGAGCCGGAGTGCGCATGCGCAGTAGTGGGCTCGTGCGCGCATGCGCAGTAGTGAGCCCGTGTGCGCATGCGCAGTAGTGAACCCGATTGCGCATCCGCAGTAGTGAGCCCGTGTGCGCATGTGAATGTCTGACCCGGAGTGCGCATGCGCAGTAGTGACCCGATTGTGCATCCGCAGTAGTGAGTCCGAGTGCGCATGAGCAGTAGTGAGCCGGAGCGCGCATGCGCAGTAGTGAGCCCGAGTGCGCATGGGCAGTGGTGAGTCCGTGTGCGCATGTGCAGGTCTGAGGCGGAGTGCGCACGTGCAGTAGTGAGCCCGATTGTGCATCCGCAGTAGTGAGTCCGAGTGCGCATGAGCAGTAGTGAGTCCCAGTGCGCATGAGCAGTAGTGACCCCGCGTGCGCATGAGCAGTAGTGAGTCCGAGTGCGCATCAGCAGTAGTGACCCCGAGGGCGCATGAGCAGAAGTGACCCCGAGTGCGCATGCACTGTAGTGAGCCCGATTGCGCATCCGCAGTAGTGAGTCCGTGTGCGCATGTGCAGGTCTGAGCCGGAGTGCGCATGCGCAGTGTTGGGCCCGTGCGCGCATGCGCCGTAGTGAGCCCGTGTGCGCATGCGCAGTAGTGAGCCCGAGCGCGCATCCGCAGTAGTCAGTCCGAGTGCGCATGCGCAGTAGTGACCCCGAATGCGCATGAGCAGTAGTGAGTTCGAGTGCGTATGTGCAATAGTGACCCCGAGTGCGCATGAGCAGTAGTGAGTCCGTGTGCGTATGTGCAGGTCTGAGGCGGAGTGCGCACGTGCAGTAGTGAGCCCGATTGTGCATCCGCAGTAGTGAGTCCGAGTGCGCATGAGCAGTAGTGAGTCCCAGTGCGCATGAGCAGTGGTTAGTCCGAGTACGCATGCGCAGTAGTGAGCCTGAGCACGCATGCGCAGTAGTGAGCCCGATTGCGCATCCGCAGTAGTGAGCCCCAGCGCGCATCCGCAGTAGTGAGTCCCAGTGCGCATGAGCAGTGGTTAGTCCGAGTGCGCAAGCGCAGTAGTGCGCGCGTGTGCGCATGCGCAGAAGTGAGCTCGAATGCGCATGTGCAGGTCTGAGCCGGACTGCGCATGCACAGTAGTGAGCCCGAGTGCGCATGGGCAGGTCTGAGCCGGAGTGCGCATGCGCAGTGGTGAGTCCGTGTGCGCATGCGCAGTGGTGTGCCCGAGGGCGCATGGGCAGGTCTGAGCTGGAGTGCGCATGCGCAGTAGTGGGCTCGTGCGCGCATGCGCAGTAGTGAGCCCGTGTGCGCATGCGCAGTAGTGAACCCGATTGCGCATCCGCAGTAGTGAGCCCGAGCGCGCATGAGCAGTAGTGACCCCGAGCGCGCATCCGCAGTAGTGAGCCGGTGTGCGCATGCGCAGTAGTGAACCCGATTGCGCATCCGCAGTAGTGAGCCCGAGCGCGCAACCGCAGTAGTGAGTCCAAGTGCGCATGCGCAGTAGTGACCCCGAATGCGCATGAGCAGTAGTGAGTCCGAGTGCGCATGAGCAGTAGTGACCCCGAGTGCGCATGAGCAGTAGTGAGTCCGAGTGCGCATGAGCAGTAGTGACCCCGAGTGCGCATGAGCAGTAGTGGCCCCGAGTACGCATGCACAGTAGTGAGCCCGATTGCGCATCCGCAGTAGTGAGTCCGTGTGCGCATGTGCATGTCTGAGCCGGAGTGCGCATGCGCAGTAGTGGGCCCGTGCGCGCATGCGCAGTAGTGAGCCGGTGTGCGCATGCGCAGTAGTGAACCCGATTGCGCATCCGCAGTAGTGAGCCCGAGCGCGCAACCGCAGTAGTGAGTCCAAGTGCGCATGCGCAGTAGTGACCCCGAATGCGCATGAGCAGTAGTGAGTCCGAGTGCGCATGAGCAGTAGTGACCCCGAGTGCGCATGAGCAGTAGTGAGTCCGAGTGCGCATGAGCAGTAGTGACCCCGAGTGCGCATGAGCAGTAGTGACCCCGAGTACGCATGCACAGTAGTGAGCCCGATTGCGCATCCGCAGTAGTGAGTCCGTGTGCGCATGTGCATGTCTGAGCCGGAGTGCGCATGCGCAGTAGTGAGCCCGAGTGCGCATGGGCAGGTCTGAGCCGGAGTGCGCATGCGCAGTGGTGAGTCCGTGTGCGCATGCGCAGTGGTGTGCCCGAGGGCACATGGGCAGGTCTGAGCCGGAGTGCGCATGCGCAGTAGTGGGCTCGTGCGCGCATGCGCAGTAGTGAGCCCGTGTGCGCATGCGCAGTAGTGAACCCGATTGCGCATCCGCAGTAGTGAGCCCGTGTGCGCATGTGAATGTCTGACCCGGAGTGCGCATGCGCAGTAGTGACCCGATTGTGCATCCGCAGTAGTGAGTCCGAGTGCGCATGAGCAGTAGTGAGCCGGAGCGCGCATGCGCAGTAGTGAGCCCGAGTGCGCATGGGCAGTGGTGTGCCCGAGCGCGCATCCGCAGTCGTGAGCCCGATTGCGCATCCGCAGTAGTGAGTCCGTGTGCGCATGTGCAGGTCTGAGCCGGAGTGCGCATGCGCAGTGTTGGGCCCGTGCGCGCATGCGCCGTAGTGAGCCCGTGTGCGCATGCGCAGTAGTGAGCCCGAGCGCGCATCCGCAGTAGTCAGTCCGAGTGCGCATGCGCAGTAGTGACCCCGAATGCGCATGAGCAGTAGTGAGTTCGAGTGCGTATGTGCAATAGTGACCCCGAGTGCGCATGAGCAGTAGTGAGTCCGTGTGCGTATGTGCAGGTCTGAGGCGGAGTGCGCACGTGCAGTAGTGAGCCCGATTGTGCATCCGCAGTAGTGAGTCCGAGTGCGCATGAGCAGTAGTGAGTCCCAGTGCGCATGAGCAGTGGTTAGTCCGAGTACGCATGCGCAGTAGTGAGCCCGAGCACGCATGCGCAGTAGTGAGCCCGATTGCGCATCCGCAGTAGTGAGCCCCAGCGCGCATCCGCAGTAGTGAGTCCCAGTGCGCATGAGCAGTGGTTAGTCCGAGTGCGCAAGCGCAGTAGTGCGCGCGTGTGCGCATGCGCAGAAGTGAGCTCGAATGCGCATGTGCAGGTCTGAGCCGGACTGCGCATGCACAGTAGTGAGCCCGAGTGCGCATGGGCAGGTCTGAGCCGGAGTGCGCATGCGCAGTGGTGAGTCCGTGTGCGCATGCGCAGTGGTGTGCCCGAGGGCGCATGGGCAGGTCTGAGCCGGAGTGCGCATGCGCAGTAGTGGGCCCGTGCGCGCATGCGCAGTAGTGAGCCGGTGTGCGCATGCGCAGTAGTGAACCCGATTGCGCATCCGCAGTAGTGAGCCCGAGCGCGCAACCGCAGTAGTGAGTCCAAGTGCGCATGCGCAGTAGTGACCCCGAATGCGCATGAGCAGTAGTGAGTCCGAGTGCGCATGAGCAGTAGTGACCCCGAGTGCGCATGAGCAGTAGTGAGTCCGAGTGCGCATGAGCAGTAGTGACCCCGAGTGCGCATGAGCAGTAGTGACCCCGAGTACGCATGCACAGTAGTGAGCCCGATTGCGCATCCGCAGTAGTGAGTCCGTGTGCGCATGTGCATGTCTGAGCCGGAGTGCGCATGCGCAGTAGTGAGCCCGAGTGCGCATGGGCAGGTCTGAGCCGGAGTGCGCATGCGCAGTGGTGAGTCCGTGTGCGCATGCGCAGTGGTGTGCCCGAGGGCACATGGGCAGGTCTGAGCCGGAGTGCGCATGCGCAGTAGTGGGCTCGTGCGCGCATGCGCAGTAGTGAGCCCGTGTGCGCATGCGCAGTAGTGAACCCGATTGCGCATCCGCAGGAGTGAGCCCGTGTGCGCATGTGAATGTCTGACCCGGAGTGCGCATGCGCAGTAGTGACCCGATTGTGCATCCGCAGTAGTGAGTCCGAGTGCGCATGAGCAGTAGTGAGCCGGAGCGCGCATGCGCAGTAGTGAGCCCGAGTGCGCATGGGCAGTGGTGAGTCCGTGTGCGCATGTGCAGGTCTGAGGCGGAGTGCGCACGTGCAGTAGTGAGCCCGATTGTGCATCCGCAGTAGTGAGTCCGAGTGCGCATGAGCAGTAGTGAGTCCCAGTGCGCATGAGCAGTAGTGACCCCGAGTGCGCATGAGCAGTAGTGAGTCCGAGTGCGCATCAGCAGTAGTGACCCCGAGGGCGCATGAGCAGAAGTGACCCCGAGTGCGCATGCACTGTAGTGAGCCCGATTGCGCATCCGCAGTAGTGAGTCCGTGTGCGCATGTGCAGGTCTGAGCCGGAGTGCGCATGCGCAGTGTTGGGCCCGTGCGCGCATGCGCCGTAGTGAGCCCGTGTGCGCATGCGCAGTAGTGAGCCCGAGCGCGCATCCGCAGTAGTCAGTCCGAGTGCGCATGCGCAGTAGTGACCCCGAATGCGCATGAGCAGTAGTGAGTTCGAGTGCGTATGTGCAATAGTGACCCCGAGTGCGCATGAGCAGTAGTGAGTCCGTGTGCGTATGTGCAGGTCTGAGGCGGAGTGCGCACGTGCAGTAGTGAGCCCGATTGTGCATCCGCAGTAGTGAGTCCGAGTGCGCATGAGCAGTAGTGAGTCCCAGTGCGCATGAGCAGTGGTTAGTCCGAGTACGCATGCGCAGTAGTGAGCCCGAGCACGCATGCGCAGTAGTGAGCCCGATTGCGCATCCGCAGTAGTGAGCCCCAGCGCGCATCCGCAGTAGTGAGTCCCAGTGCGCATGAGCAGTGGTTAGTCCGAGTGCGCAAGCGCAGTAGTGCGCGCGTGTGCGCATGCGCAGAAGTGAGCTCGAATGCGCATGTGCAGGTCTGAGCCGGACTGCGCATGCACAGTAGTGAGCCCGAGTGCGCATGGGCAGGTCTGAGCCGGAGTGCGCATGCGCAGTGGTGAGTCCGTGTGCGCATGCGCAGTGGTGTGCCCGAGGGCGCATGGGCAGGTCTGAGCCGGAGTGCGCATGCGCAGTAGTGGGCTCGTGCGCGCATGCGCAGTAGTGAGCCCGTGTGCGCATGCGCAGTAGTGAACCCGATTGCGCATCCGCAGTAGTGAGCCCGAGCGCGCATGAGCAGTAGTGACCCCGAGCGCGCATCCGCAGTAGTGAGCCGGTGTGCGCATGCGCAGTAGTGAACCCGATTGCGCATCCGCAGTAGTGAGCCCGAGCGCGCAACCGCAGTAGTGAGTCCAAGTGCGCATGCGCAGTAGTGACCCCGAATGCGCATGAGCAGTAGTGAGTCCGAGTGCGCATGAGCAGTAGTGACCCCGAGTGCGCATGAGCAGTAGTGAGTCCGAGTGCGCATGAGCAGTAGTGACCCCGAGTGCGCATGAGCAGTAGTGGCCCCGAGTACGCATGCACAGTAGTGAGCCCGATTGCGCATCCGCAGTAGTGAGTCCGTGTGCGCATGTGCATGTCTGAGCCGGAGTGCGCATGCGCAGTAGTGGGCCCGTGCGCGCATGCGCAGTAGTGAGCCGGTGTGCGCATGCGCAGTAGTGAACCCGATTGCGCATCCGCAGTAGTGAGCCCGAGCGCGCAACCGCAGTAGTGAGTCCAAGTGCGCATGCGCAGTAGTGACCCCGAATGCGCATGAGCAGTAGTGAGTCCGAGTGCGCATGAGCAGTAGTGACCCCGAGTGCGCATGAGCAGTAGTGAGTCCGAGTGCGCATGAGCAGTAGTGACCCCGAGTGCGCATGAGCAGTAGTGACCCCGAGTACGCATGCACAGTAGTGAGCCCGATTGCGCATCCGCAGTAGTGAGTCCGTGTGCGCATGTGCATGTCTGAGCCGGAGTGCGCATGCGCAGTAGTGAGCCCGAGTGCGCATGGGCAGGTCTGAGCCGGAGTGCGCATGCGCAGTGGTGAGTCCGTGTGCGCATGCGCAGTGGTGTGCCCGAGGGCACATGGGCAGGTCTGAGCCGGAGTGCGCATGCGCAGTAGTGGGCTCGTGCGCGCATGCGCAGTAGTGAGCCCGTGTGCGCATGCGCAGTAGTGAACCCGATTGCGCATCCGCAGTAGTGAGCCCGTGTGCGCATGTGAATGTCTGACCCGGAGTGCGCATGCGCAGTAGTGACCCGATTGTGCATCCGCAGTAGTGAGTCCGAGTGCGCATGAGCAGTAGTGAGCCGGAGCGCGCATGCGCAGTAGTGAGCCCGAGTGCGCATGGGCAGTGGTGTGCCCGATGACGCATGGGCAGGTCTGAGCCGGAGTGCGCATGCGCAGTAGTGGGCCCGTGCGCGCATGCGCAGTAGTGAGTCCGAGTGCGCATGAGCAGTAGTGAGTCCCAGTGCGCATGTGCAGGTCTGTGCCGGAGTGCGCATGCACACTAGTGTCCCCGAGTGCGCATGAGCAGTAGTGACCCCGAGTGCGCATGCACAGTAGTGAGCCCGATTGCGCATCCGCAGTAGTGTGCCCGATTGCGCATCCACAGTAGTGAGTCCGTGTGCGCATGTGAATGTCTGACCCGGAGTGCGCATGCGCAGTAGTGAGCCCGATTGTGCATCCGCAGTAGTGAGTCCGAGTGCGCATGAGCAGTAGTGAGCCGGAGCGCGCATGCGCAGTAGTGACCCCGAGTGCGCATGGGCAGTAGTGAGTCCGAGTGCGCATCAGCAGTAGTGACCCCGAGTGCACATGAGCAGTAGTGACCCCGAGTGCGCATGCACTGTAGTGAGCCCGATTGCGCATCCGCAGTAGTGAGTCTGTGTGCGCATGTGCAGGTCTGAGCCGGAGTGCGCATGCGCAGTAGTGGGTCCGTGCGCGCATGCGCAGTAGTGAGCCCGGGTGCGCATGCGCAGTAGTGGGCCCGAGCGCGCATCCGCAGTCGTGAGCCCGATTGCGCATCCGCAGTGGTGAGTCCGTGTGCGCATGTGCAGGTCTGAGCCGGAGTGCGCATGCGCAGTGTTGGGCCCCTGCGCGCATGCGCCGTAGTGAGCCCGTGTGCGCATGCGCAGTAGTGAGCCCGAGTGCGCATCCGCAGTAGAGAGTCCGAGTGCGCATGCGCATTAGTGACCCCGAGTGCGCATGAGCAGTAGTGGGTCCGAGTGCGCATGAGCAGTAGTGACCCCGAGTGCGCATGCACAGTAGTGAGCCCGATTGCGCATCCGCAGTAGTGCGTCCGATTGCGCATGAGCAGTAGTGAACCAGAGTGCGCATGAGCAGTAGTGAGTCCGAGTGCGCATCAGCAGTAGTGACCCCGAGTGCGCATCCGCAGTAGAGAGTCCGAGTGCGCATGCGCATTAGTGACCCCGAGTGCGCATGAGCAGTAGTGGGTCCGAGTGCGCATGAGCAGTAGTGACCCCGAGTGCGCAAGCGCAGTAGTGCGCGCGTGTGCGCATGCGCAGAAGTGAGCTCGAATGCGCATGTGCAGGTCTGAGCCGGACTGCGCATGCACAGTAGTGAGCCCGAGTGCGCATGGGCAGGTCTGAGCCGGAGTGCGCATGCGCAGTGGTGAGTCCGTGTGCGCATGCGCAGTGGTGTGCCCGAGGGCGCATGGGCAGGTCTGAGCCGGAGTGCGCATGCGCAGTAGTGGGCCCGTGCGCGCATGCGCAGTAGTGAGCCGGTGTGCGCATGCGCAGTAGTGAACCCGATTGCGCATCCGCAGTAGTGAGCCCGAGCGCGCAACCGCAGTAGTGAGTCCAAGTGCGCATGCGCAGTAGTGACACCGAATGCGCATGAGCAGTAGTGAGTCCGAGTGCGCATGAGCAGTAGTGACCCCGAGTGCGCATGAGCAGTAGTGAGTCCGAGTGCGCATGAGCAGTAGTGACCCCGAGTGCGCATGAGCAGTAGTGACCCCGAGTACGCATGCACAGTAGTGAGCCCGATTGCGCATCCGCAGTAGTGAGTCCGTGTGCGCATGTGCATGTCTGAGCCGGAATGCGCATGCGCAGTAGTGAGCCCGAGTGCGCATGGGCAGGTCTGAGCCGGAGTGCGCATGCGCAGTGGTGAGTCCGTGTGCGCATGCGCAGTGGTGTGCCCGAGGGCACATGGGCAGGTCTGAGCCGGAGTGCGCATGCGCAGTAGTGGGCTCGTGCGCGCATGCGCAGTAGTGAGCCCGTGTGCGCATGCGCAGTAGTGAACCCGATTGCGCATCCGCAGTAGTGAGCCCGTGTGCGCATGTGAATGTCTGACCCGGAGTGCGCATGCGCAGTAGTGACCCGATTGTGCATCCGCAGTAGTGAGTCCGAGTGCGCATGAGCAGTAGTGAGCCGGAGCGCGCATGCGCAGTAGTGAGCCCGAGTGCGCATGGGCAGTGGTGAGTCCGTGTGCGCATGTGCAGGTCTGAGGCGGAGTGCGCACGTGCAGTAGTGAGCCCGATTGTGCATCCGCAGTAGTGAGTCCGAGTGCGCATGAGCAGTAGTGAGTCCCAGTGCGCATGAGCAGTAGTGACCCCGCGTGCGCATGAGCAGTAGTGAGTCCGAGTGCGCATCAGCAGTAGTGACCCCGAGGGCGCATGAGCAGAAGTGACCCCGAGTGCGCATGCACTGTAGTGAGCCCGATTGCGCATCCGCAGTAGTGAGTCCGTGTGCGCACGTGCAGGTCTGAGCCGGAGTGCGCATGCGCAGTGTTGGGCCCGTGCGCGCATGCGCCGTAGTGAGCCCGTGTGCGCATGCGCAGTAGTGAGCCCGAGCGCGCATCCGCAGTAGTCAGTCCGAGTGCGCATGCGCAGTAGTGACCCCGAATGCGCATGAGCAGTAGTGAGTTCGAGTGCGTATGTGCAATAGTGACCCCGAGTGCGCATGAGCAGTAGTGAGTCCGTGTGCGTATGTGCAGGTCTGAGGCGGAGTGCGCACGTGCAGTAGTGAGCCCGATTGTGCATCCGCAGTAGTGAGTCCGAGTGCGCATGAGCAGTAGTGAGTCCCAGTGCGCATGAGCAGTGGTTAGTCCGAGTACGCATGCGCAGTAGTGAGCCTGAGCACGCATGCGCAGTAGTGAGCCCGATTGCGCATCCGCAGTAGTGAGCCCCAGCGCGCATCCGCAGTAGTGAGTCCCAGTGCGCATGAGCAGTGGTTAGTCCGAGTGCGCAAGCGCAGTAGTGCGCGCGTGTGCGCATGCGCAGAAGTGAGCTCGAATGCGCATGAGCAGGTCTGAGCCGGACTGCGCATGCACAGTAGTGAGCCCGAGTGCGCATGGGCAGGTCTGAGCCGGAGTGCGCATGCGCAGTGGTGAGTCCGTGTGCGCATGCGCAGTGGTGTGCCCGAGGGCGCATGGGCAGGTCTGAGCCGGAGTGCGCATGCGCAGTAGTGGGCTCGTGCGCGCATGCGCAGTAGTGAGCCCGTGTGCGCATGCGCAGTAGTGAACCCGATTGCGCATCCGCAGTAGTGAGCCCGAGCGCGCATGAGCAGTAGTGACCCCGAGCGCGCATCCGCAGTAGTGAGCCGGTGTGCGCATGCGCAGTAGTGAACCCGATTGCGCATCCGCAGTAGTGAGCCCGAGCGCGCAACCGCAGTAGTGAGTCCAAGTGCGCATGCGCAGTAGTGACCCCGAATGCGCATGAGCAGTAGTGAGTCCGAGTGCGCATGAGCAGTAGTGACCCCGAGTGCGCATGAGCAGTAGTGAGTCCGAGTGCGCATGAGCAGTAGTGACCCCGAGTGCGCATGAGCAGTAGTGGCCCCGAGTACGCATGCACAGTAGTGAGCCCGATTGCGCATCCGCAGTAGTGAGTCCGTGTGCGCATGTGCATGTCTGAGCCGGAGTGCGCATGCGCAGTAGTGGGCCCGTGCGCGCATGCGCAGTAGTGAGCCGGTGTGCGCATGCGCAGTAGTGAACCCGATTGCGCATCCGCAGTAGTGAGCCCGAGCGCGCAACCGCAGTAGTGAGTCCAAGTGCGCATGCGCAGTAGTGACCCCGAATGCGCATGAGCAGTAGTGAGTCCGAGTGCGCATGAGCAGTAGTGACCCCGAGTGCGCATGAGCAGTAGTGAGTCCGAGTGCGCATGAGCAGTAGTGACCCCGAGTGCGCATGAGCAGTAGTGACCCCGAGTACGCATGCACAGTAGTGAGCCCGATTGCGCATCCGCAGTAGTGAGTCCGTGTGCGCATGTGCATGTCTGAGCCGGAGTGCGCATGCGCAGTAGTGAGCCCGAGTGCGCATGGGCAGGTCTGAGCCGGAGTGCGCATGCGCAGTGGTGAGTCCGTGTGCGCATGCGCAGTGGTGTGCCCGAGGGCACATGGGCAGGTCTGAGCCGGAGTGCGCATGCGCAGTAGTGGGCTCGTGCGCGCATGCGCAGTAGTGAGCCCGTGTGCGCATGCGCAGTAGTGAACCCGATTGCGCATCCGCAGTAGTGAGCCCGTGTGCGCATGTGAATGTCTGACCCGGAGTGCGCATGCGCAGTAGTGACCCGATTGTGCATCCGCAGTAGTGAGTCCGAGTGCGCATGAGCAGTAGTGAGCCGGAGCGCGCATGCGCAGTAGTGAGCCCGAGTGCGCATGGGCAGTGGTGTGCCCGATGACGCATGGGCAGGTCTGAGCCGGAGTGCGCATGCGCAGTAGTGGGCCCGTGCGCGCATGCGCAGTAGTGAGTCCGAGTGCGCATGAGCAGTAGTGAGTCCCAGTGCGCATGTGCAGGTCTGTGCCGGAGTGCGCATGCACACTAGTGTCCCCGAGTGCGCATGAGCAGTAGTGACCCCGAGTGCGCATGCACAGTAGTGAGCCCGATTGCGCATCCGCAGTAGTGTGCCCGATTGCGCATCCACAGTAGTGAGTCCGTGTGCGCATGTGAATGTCTGACCCGGAGTGCGCATGCGCAGTAGTGAGCCCGATTGTGCATCCGCAGTAGTGAGTCCGAGTGCGCATGAGCAGTAGTGAGCCGGAGCGCGCATGCGCAGTAGTGACCCCGAGTGCGCATGGGCAGTAGTGAGTCCGAGTGCGCATCAGCAGTAGTGACCCCGAGTGCACATGAGCAGTAGTGACCCCGAGTGCGCATGCACTGTAGTGAGCCCGATTGCGCATCCGCAGTAGTGAGTCTGTGTGCGCATGTGCAGGTCTGAGCCGGAGTGCGCATGCGCAGTAGTGGGTCCGTGCGCGCATGCGCAGTAGTGAGCCCGGGTGCGCATGCGCAGTAGTGGGCCCGAGCGCGCATCCGCAGTCGTGAGCCCGATTGCGCATCCGCAGTGGTGAGTCCGTGTGCGCATGTGCAGGTCTGAGCCGGAGTGCGCATGCGCAGTGTTGGGCCCCTGCGCGCATGCGCCGTAGTGAGCCCGTGTGCGCATGCGCAGTAGTGAGCCCGAGTGCGCATCCGCAGTAGAGAGTCCGAGTGCGCATGCGCATTAGTGACCCCGAGTGCGCATGAGCAGTAGTGGGTCCGAGTGCGCATGAGCAGTAGTGACCCCGAGTGCGCATGCACAGTAGTGAGCCCGATTGCGCATCCGCAGTAGTGCGTCCGATTGCGCATGAGCAGTAGTGAACCAGAGTGCGCATGCGCAGTAGTGAGCCTGAGTGCGCATGCACAGGCCTGACTGGAGTGCGCATGCGCAGTAGTGAGCCCGATTGCGCATCCGCAGTAGTGAGTCCGTGTGCGCATGTGCAGGTCTGAACCGGAGTGCGGATGCGCAGTAGTGAGCCCGATTGTGCATCCGCAGTAGTGAGTCCGAATGCGCATGAGCAGTAGTGAGCCGGAGTGCGCATGTGCAGGTCTGGGCCGTAGTGCGCATGCGCAGTAGTGAGTCCGAGTGCGCTTGAGCAGTAGTGAGTCCGAGTGCACATGCGCAGAAGTGAACTCGAATACGCATGTGCAGGTCTGACCCGGAGTGCGCATGAGCAGTAGTGACCCCGAGTGCGCATGCACAGTAGTGAGCCCGATTGCGCATCCGCAGTAGTGAGTCCGTGTGCGCATGTGCAGGTCTGAGCCGGAGTGCGCATGCGCAGTAGTGGGTCCGTGCGCGCATGCGCAGTGGTGAGCCCGATTGTGCATCCGCAGTAGTGAGTCCCAGTGCGCATGAGCAGTGGTTAGTCCGAGTGCGCAAGCGCAGTAGTGCGCGCGTGTGCGCATGCGCAGAAGTGAGCTCCAATGCGCATGTGCAGGTCTGAGCCTGACTGCGCATGCGCAGTAGTGAGCCCGAGCGCGCATGCGCAGTAGTGAGACCGATTGCGCATGAGCAGTAGTGAACCGGAGTGCGCATGCGCAGTAGTGACCCCGAATGCGCATGAGCAGTAGTGAGTTTGAGTGCGCATGAGCATTAGTGACCCCGAGTGCGCATGAGCAGTAGTGAGTCCGAGTGCGCATCAGCAGTAGTGACCCCGAGTGCGCATGCGCAGTAGTGAGGCCGAGCGCGCGTGCGCAGTAGTGAGTCCGATTGCGCATGAGCAGTAGTGAGCCGGACTGCGCTTACGCAGTAGTGACTCCCAGTGCGCATGCGCAGTAGTGAGCCCGAGTGCGCATCCGCAGTAGTGACTCCGAGTGCGCATGAGAAGTAGTGGGTCCGAGTGCGCATGAGCAGTAGTGTCCCCGTGTGCGCATGAGCAGTAGTGATTCCGAGTGCGCATGAGCAGTAGTGACCCCGAGTGCGCATGAGCAGTCGTGACCCCGAGTGCGCATGCACAGTAGTGAGCCCGTGTGCGCATGCGCAGAAGTGAGCTCGAATGCGCATGTGCAGGTCTGAGCCGGAGTGCGCATGCGCAGTAGTGGGCCCGTGCGCGCATGCGCAGTAGTGAGCCCGTGTGCGCATGCGCAGTAGTGAGCCCGAGCGCGCATCCGCAGTAGAGAGTCCGAGTGCGCATGCGCAGTAGTGACCCCGAATGCGCATGAGCAGTAGTAAGTCCGAGTGCGCATGAGCAGTAGTGAACCGGAGTGCGCATGCGCAGCAGTGAGCCCGAGTGCGCATGCACAGGCCTGACCGGAGTGCGCATGCGCAGTAGTGAGCCAGAGTGCGCATGCGCAGTAGTGACCCCAAGTGTGCATGCACAGTGTGAGCCCGTGAGCGAATGCGCAGTAGCGACCCCGAGCGCGTATGCGCAGTAGTAAGCCCGAGCGCGCATCCGCAGTAGTGAGTCCGAGTGCGCATGCGCATTAGTGACACCGAGTGCGCATGAGCAGTAGTGGGTCCGAATGCGCATGAGCAGTAGTGACCCCGAGTGCGCATGCACAGTAGTGAGCCCGATTGCGCATCCGCAGTAGTGCGACTGATTGCGCATGCGCAGTAGTGAGCCCGAGCGCGCATCCGCAGTAGTGAGTCCGAGTGCGCATGCGCATTAGTGACCCCGAGTGCGCATGAGCAGTAGTGGGTCCGAGTGCGCATGAGCAGTAGTGACCCCGAGTGCGCATGCACAGTAGTGAGACCCAATTGCGCATCCGCAGTAGTGCGACCGATTGCGCATGAGCAGTAGTGAACCACAGTGCGCATGCGCAGTAGTGACCCCGAGTGCGCATGCACAGTAGTGAGCCCGATTGCGCATCCGCAGTAGTGAGTCCGTGTGCGCATGTGCAGGTCTGAGCCGGAGTGCGCATGCGCAGTAGCGGGCCCGAGTGAGCATGAGCAGTAGTGAGTCCGAGTGCGCATGAGCAGTAGTGACCCCTAGTGCGCATGCACAGTAGTGAGTCCGAGTGCGCATGCGCAGTAGTGACCCCGAATGCGCATGAGCAATAGTGAGTCCGTGTGTGCATGTGAATGTCTGACCCGGAGTGCGCATGCGCAGTAGTGAGCCCGATTGTGCATCCGCAGTAGTGAGTCCGAGTGCGCATGAGCAGTAGTGAGCCGGAGCGCGCATGCGCAGTAGTGAGCCCGAGTGCGCATGGGCAGGTCTGAGCCGGAGTGCGCATGCGCAGTGGTGAGTCCGTGTGCGCATGCGCAGTGGTGTGCCCGATGGCGCATGGGCAGGTCTGAGCCGGAGTGCGCATGCGCAGTAGTGGGCCCGTGCGCGCATGCGCAGTAGTGAGCCGGTGTGCGCATGCGCAGTAGTGAACCCGATTGCGCATCCGCAGTAGTGAGCCCGAGCGCGCATCCGCAGTAGTGAGTCCCAGTGCGCATGAGCAGTGGTTAGTCCGTGCGCGCATGCCCAGTAGTGAGCCCGAGCACGCATGCGCAGTAGTGAGCCCGATTGCGCATCCGCAGTAGTGAGCCCAAGCGCGCATCCGCAGTAGTGAGTCCCAGTGCGCATGAGCAGTGGTTAGTCCGAGTGCGCAAGCGCAGTAGTGCGCGCGTGTGCGCATGCGCAGAAGTGAGCTCGAATGCGCATGTGCAGGTCTGAGCCGGACTGCGCATGCACAGTAGTGAGCCCGAGTGCGCATGAGCAGTAGTGAGCCCGAGCGTGCATCCGCAGTAGTGAGTCCGAGTGCGCGTGAGCAGTAGTGACCCCGAGTGCGCATGCACAGTAGTGAGCCCGAGTGCGCATGAGCAGTAGTGAGTCCGAGTGCGCATGAACAGTAGTGACCCCGAGTGCGCATGCACAGTAGTGAGCCCGAGTGCGCATGAGCAGTAGTGAGTCCGAGTGCGCATGAGCAGTAGTGACCCCGAGTGCGCAAGCACAGTAGTGAGCCCGAGTGCGCATGAGCAGTAGTGAGTCCGAGTGCGCATGAGCAGTAGTGACCCCGAGTGCGCATGCACAGTAGTGAGCCCGATTGCGCATCCACAGTAGTGAGTCCGTGTGCGCATGTGCAGGTCTGAGCCGTAGTGCGCATGCGCAGTAGTGAGCCCGATTGTTCATCCGCAGTAGTTAGTCCGAGTGCGCATGAGCAGTAGTGAGCCGGAGCGCGCATGCGCAGTAGTGAGCCCGAGTGCGCATGGGCAGGTCTGAGCCGGAGTGCGCATGCGCAGTGGTGAGTCCGCGTGCGCATGCGCAGTGGTGTACCCGAGGGCGCATGGGCAGGTCTGAGCCGGAGTGCGCATGCGCAGTCGTGGGCGCGTGCGCGCATGCGCAGTAGTGAGGCCGTGTGCGCATGCGCAGTAGTGAACCCGATTGCGCATCCGCAGTAGTGAGCCCGAGCGCGCATCCGCAGTAGTGAGTCCCAGTGCGCATGTGCAGGTCTGAGCCGGAGTGCGCATGCGCAGTAGTGGGCCCGAGTGCGCATGAGCAGTAGTGAGTCCGAGTGCGCATGAGCAGTAGTGACCCCGAGTGCGCATGCACAGTAGTGAGTCCGAGTGCGCATTCGCAGTAGTGACCCCGAGCGCGCATCCGCAGTAGTGAGTCCCAGTGCGCATGAGCAGTGGTTAGTCCGAGTGCGCATGCGCAGTAGTGAGCCCGAGCACGCATGCGCAGTAGTGAGCCCGAGTGCGCATGGGCAGGTCTGAGCCGGAGTGCGCATGCGCAGTGGTGAGTCCCTGTGCGCATGCGCAGTGGTGTGCCCGAGGGCGCATGGGCAGGTCTGAGCCGGAGTGCGCATGCGCAGTAGTGGGCCCGATTGTGCATCCGCAGTAGTGAGTCCGAGTGCGCATGAGCAGTAGTGAGCCGGAGCGCGCATGCGCAGTAGGGAGCCCGATTGTGCATCCGCAGTAGTGAGTCCGAGTGCGCATGAGCAGTAGTGAGCCGGAGCGCGCATGCGCAGTAGTGAGCCCGAGTGCGCATGGGCAGGTCTGAGCCGGAGTGCGCATGCGCAGTAGTGGGCCCGTGCGCGCATGCGCAGTAGTGACCCCGAATGCGCATGAGCAGCAGTGAGTCCGAGTGCGCATGAGCAGTAGTGACCCCGAGTGCGCATGAGCAGTAGTGAGTCCGAGTGCGCATGCGCAGTAGTGAGTCCGAGTGCGCATGGGCAGGTCTGAGCCGGAGTGCGCATGCGCAGTGGTGAGTCCGTGTGCGCATGCGCAGTGGTGTTCCCGAGGGCGCATGGGCAGGTCTGAGCCGGAGTGCGCATGCGCAGTAGTGGGCTCGTGCGCGCATGCGCAGTAGTGAGCCCGTGTGCGCATGCGCAGTAGTGAACCCGATTGCGCATCCGCAGTAGTGAGCCCGAGCGCGCATCCGCAGTAGTGAGTCCCAGTGCGCATGTGCAGGTCTGAGCCGGAGTGCGCATGCGCAGTAGTGGGCCCGAGTGCGCATGAGCAGTAGTGAGTCCGAGTGCGCATGAGCAGTAGTGACCCCGAGTGCGCATGCACAGTAGTGTCCCCGAGTGCGCATGAGCAGTAGTGACCCCGAGTGCGCATGCACAGTAGTGAGCCCGATTGCGCATCCGCAGTAGTGAGCCCGACTGCGTATCCACAGTAGTGAGTCCGTGTGCGCATGTGAATGTCTGACCCGGAGTGCGCATGCGCAGTAGTGAGCCCGATTGTGCATCCGCAGTAGTGAGTCCGAGTGCGCATAAGCAGTAGTGAGCCGGAGCGCGCATGCGCAGTAGTGAGCCCGATTGTGCATCCGCAGTAGTGAGCCCGAGCGCGCATCCGCAGTAGTGAGTCCCAGTGCGCATGAGCAGTGGTTAGTCCGTGCGCGCATGCCCAGTAGTGAGCCCGAGCACGCATGCGCAGTAGTGAGCCCGATTGCGCATCCGCAGTAGTGAGCCCAAGCGCGCATCCGCAGTAGTGAGTCCCAGTGCGCATGAGCAGTGGTTAGTCCGAGTGCGCAAGCGCAGTAGTGCGCGCGTGTGCGCATGCGCAGAAGTGAGCTCGAATGCGCATGTGCAGGTCTGAGCCGGACTGCGCATGCACAGTAGTGAGCCCGAGTGCGCATGAGCAGTAGTGAGTCCGAGTGCGCATGAGCAGTAGTGACCCCGAGTGCGCATGAGCAGTAGTGAGCCCGAGTGCGCATGAGCAGTAGTGAGTCCGAGTGCGCATGAGCAGTAGTGACCCCGAGTGCGCATGAGCAGTAGTGAGCCCGAGCGTGCATCCGCAGTAGTGAGTCCGAGTGCGCGTGAGCAGTAGTGACCCCGAGTGCGCATGAGCAGTAGTGAGCCCGAGCGTGCATCCGCAGTAGTGAGTCCGAGTGCGCGTGAGCAGTAGTGACCCCGAGTGCGCATGCACAGTAGTGAGCCCGAGTGCGCATGAGCAGTAGTGAGTCCGAGTGCGCATGAACAGTAGTGACCCCGAGTGCGCATGCACAGTAGTGAGCCCGAGTGCGCATGAGCAGTAGTGAGTCCGAGTGCGCATGAGCAGTAGTGACCCCGAGTGCGCATGTACAGTAGTGAGCCCGAGTGCGCATGAGCAGTAGTGAGTCCGAGTGCGCATGAGCAGTAGTGACCCCGAGTGCGCATGCACAGTAGTGAGCCCGATTGCGCATCCACAGTAGTGAGTCCGTGTGCGCATGTGCAGGTCTGAGCCGTAGTGCGCATGCGCAGTAGTGAGCCCGATTGTGCATCCGCAGTAGTTAGTCCGAGTGCGCATGAGCAGTAGTGAGCCGGAGCGCGCATGCGCAGTAGTGAGCCCGAGTGCGCATGGGCAGGTCTGAGCCGGAGTGCGCATGCGCAGTGGTGAGTCCGCGTGCGCATGCGCAGTGGTGTACCCGAGGGCGCATGGGCAGGTCTGAGCCGGAGTGCGCATGCGCAGTCGTGGGCGCGTGCGCGCATGCGCAGTAGTGAGGCCGTGTGCGCATGCGCAGTAGTGAACCCGATTGCGCATCCGCAGTAGTGAGCCCGAGCGCGCATCCGCAGTAGTGAGTCCCAGTGCGCATGTGCAGGTCTGAGCCGGAGTGCGCATCCGCAGTAGTGAGTCCCAGTGCGCATGAGCAGTGGTTAGTCCGAGTGCGCATGCGCAGTAGTGAGCCCGAGCACGCATGCGCAGTAGTGAGCCCGAGTGCGCATGGGCAGGTCTGAGCCGGAGTGCGCATGCGCAGTGGTGAGTCCCTGTGCGCATGCGCAGTGGTGTGCCCGAGGGCGCATGGGCAGGTCTGAGCCGGAGTGCGCATGCGCAGTAGTGGGCCCAATTGTGCATCCGCAGTAGTGAGTCCGAGTGCGCATGAGCAGTAGTGAGCCGGAGCGCGCATGCGCAGTAGTGAGCCCGATTGTGCATCCGCAGTAGTGAGTCCGAGTGCGCATGAGCAGTAGTGAGCCGGAGCGCGCATGCGCAGTAGTGAACCCGAGTGCGCATGGGCAGGTCTGAGCCGGAGTGCGCATGCGCAGTAGTGGGCCCGTGCGCGCATGCGCAGTAGTGACCCCGAATGCGCATGAGCAGCAGTGAGTCCGAGTGCGCATGAGCAGTAGTGACCCCGAGTGCGCATGAGCAGTAGTGAGTTCGAGTGCGTATGTGCAATAGTGACCCCGAGTGCGCATGAGCAGTAGTGAGTCCGTGTGCGTATGTGCAGGTCTGAGGCGGAGTGCGCACGTGCAGTAGTGAGCCCGATTGTGCATCCGCAGTAGTGAGTCCGAGTGCGCATGAGCAGTAGTGAGTCCCAGTGCGCATGAGCAGTGGTTAGTCCGAGTACGCATACGCAGTAGTGAGCCCGAGTACGCATGCGCAGTAGTGAGCCCGATTGCGCATGAGCAGTAGTGAGTCCGAGTGCGCATGAGCAGTAGTGACCCCGAGTGCGCATGAGCAGTAGTGACCCCGAGTACGCATGCACAGTAGTGAGCCCGATTGCGCATCCGCAGTAGTGAGTCCGTGTGCGCATGTGCATGTCTGAGCCGGAGTGCGCATGCGCAGTAGTGAGCCCGAGTGCGCATGGGCAGGTCTGAGCCGGAGTGCGCATGCGCAGTGGTGAGTCCGTGTGCGCATGCGCAGTGGTGTGCCCGAGGGCACATGGGCAGGTCTGAGCCGGAGTGCGCATGCGCAGTAGTGGGCTCGTGCGCGCATGCGCAGTAGTGAGCCCGTGTGCGCATGCGCAGTAGTGAACCCGATTGCGCATCCGCAGTAGTGAGCCCGTGTGCGCATGTGAATGTCTGACCCGGAGTGCGCATGCGCAGTAGTGACCCGATTGTGCATCCGCAGTAGTGAGTCCGAGTGCGCATGAGCAGTAGTGAGCCGGAGCGCGCATGCGCAGTAGTGAGTCCGAGTGCGCATGAGCAGTAGTGAGTCCCAGTGCGCATGTGCAGGTCTGTGCCGGAGTGCGCATGCACACTAGTGTCCCCGAGTGCGCATGAGCAGTAGTGACCCCGAGTGCGCATGCACAGTAGTGAGCCCGATTGCGCATCCGCAGTAGTGTGCCCGATTGCGCATCCACAGTAGTGAGTCCGTGTGCGCATGTGAATGTCTGACCCGGAGTGCGCATGCGCAGTAGTGAGCCCGATTGTTGCATCCGCAGTAGTGAGTCCGAGTGCGCATGAGCAGTAGTGAGCCGGAGCGCGCATGCGCAGTAGTGACCCCGAGTGCGCATGGGCAGTAGTGAGTCCGAGTGCGCATCAGCAGTAGTGACCCCGAGTGCACATGAGCAGTAGTGACCCCGAGTGCGCATGCACTGTAGTGAGCCCGATTGCGCATCCGCAGTAGTGAGTCTGTGTGCGCATGTGCAGGTCTGAGCCGGAGTGCGCATGCGCAGTAGTGGGTCCGTGCGCGCATGCGCAGTAGTGAGCCCGGGTGCGCATGCGCAGTAGTGGGCCCGAGCGCGCATCCGCAGTCGTGAGCCCGATTGCGCATCCGCAGTGGTGAGTCCGTGTGCGCATGTGCAGGTCTGAGCCGGAGTGCGCATGCGCAGTGTTGGGCCCCTGCGCGCATGCGCCGTAGTGAGCCCGTGTGCGCATGCGCAGTAGTGAGCCCGAGTGCGCATCCGCAGTAGAGAGTCCGAGTGCGCATGCGCATTAGTGACCCCGAGTGCGCATGAGCAGTAGTGGGTCCGAGTGCGCATGAGCAGTAGTGACCCCGAGTGCGCATGCACAGTAGTGAGCCCGATTGCGCATCCGCAGTAGTGCGTCCGATTGCGCATGAGCAGTAGTGAACCAGAGTGCGCATGCGCAGTAGTGAGCCTGAGTGCGCATGCACAGGCCTGACTGGAGTGCGCATGCGCAGTAGTGAGCCCGATTGCGCATCCGCAGTACTGAGTCCGTGTGCGCATGTGCAGGTCTGAACCGGAGTGCGGATGCGCAGTAGTGAGCCCGATTGTGCATCCGCAGTAGTGAGTCCGAATGCGCATGAGCAGTAGTGAGCCGGAGTGCGCATGTGCAGGTCTGGGCCGTAGTGCGCATGCGCAGTAGTGAGTCCGAGTGCGCTTGAGCAGTAGTGAGTCCGAGTGCACATGCGCAGAAGTGAACTCGAATACGCATGTGCAGGTCTGACCCGGAGTGCGCATGAGCAGTAGTGACCCCGAGTGCGCATGCACAGTAGTGAGCCCGATTGCGCATCCGCAGTAGTGAGCCCGACTGCGTATCCACAGTAGTGAGTCCGTGTGCGCATGTGAATGTCTGACCCGGAGTGCGCATGCGCAGTAGTGAGCCCGATTGTGCATCCGCAGTAGTGAGTCCGAGTGCGCATAAGCAGTAGTGAGCCGGAGCGCGCATGCGCAGTAGTGAGCCCGATTGTGCATCCGCAGTAGTGAGCCCGAGCGCGCATCCGCAGTAGTGAGTCCCAGTGCGCATGAGCAGTGGTTAGTCCGTGCGCGCATGCCCAGTAGTGAGCCCGAGCACGCATGCGCAGTAGTGAGCCCGATTGCGCATCCGCAGTAGTGAGCCCAAGCGCGCATCCGCAGTAGTGAGTCCCAGTGCGCATGAGCAGTGGTTAGTCCGAGTGCGCAAGCGCAGTAGTGCGCGCGTGTGCGCATGCGCAGAAGTGAGCTCGAATGCGCATGTGCAGGTCTGAGCCGGACTGCGCATGCACAGTAGTGAGCCCGAGTGCGCATGAGCAGTAGTGAGTCCGAGTGCGCATGAGCAGTAGTGACCCCGAGTGCGCATGAGCAGTAGTGAGCCCGAGTGCGCATGAGCAGTAGTGAGTCCGAGTGCGCATGAGCAGTAGTGACCCCGAGTGCGCATGAGCAGTAGTGAGCCCGAGCGTGCATCCGCAGTAGTGAGTCCGAGTGCGCGTGAGCAGTAGTGACCCCGAGTGCGCATGAGCAGTAGTGAGCCCGAGCGTGCATCCGCAGTAGTGAGTCCGAGTGCGCGTGAGCAGTAGTGACCCCGAGTGCGCATGTACAGTAGTGAGCCCGAGTGCGCATGAGCAGTAGTGAGTCCGAGTGCGCATGAGCAGTAGTGACCCCGAGTGCGCATGCACAGTAGTGAGCCCGATTGCGCATCCACAGTAGTGAGTCCGTGTGCGCATGTGCAGGTCTGAGCCGTAGTGCGCATGCGCAGTAGTGAGCCCGATTGTGCATCCGCAGTAGTTAGTCCGAGTGCGCATGAGCAGTAGTGAGCCGGAGCGCGCATGCGCAGTAGTGAGCCCGAGTGCGCATGGGCAGGTCTGAGCCGGAGTGCGCATGCGCAGTGGTGAGTCCGCGTGCGCATGCGCAGTGGTGTACCCGAGGGCGCATGGGCAGGTCTGAGCCGGAGTGCGCATGCGCAGTCGTGGGCGCGTGCGCGCATGCGCAGTAGTGAGGCCGTGTGCGCATGCGCAGTAGTGAACCCGATTGCGCATCCGCAGTAGTGAGCCCGAGCGCGCATCCGCAGTAGTGAGTCCCAGTGCGCATGTGCAGGTCTGAGCCGGAGTGCGCATCCGCAGTAGTGAGTCCCAGTGCGCATGAGCAGTGGTTAGTCCGAGTGCGCATGCGCAGTAGTGAGCCCGAGCACGCATGCGCAGTAGTGAGCCCGAGTGCGCATGGGCAGGTCTGAGCCGGAGTGCGCATGCGCAGTGGTGAGTCCCTGTGCGCATGCGCAGTGGTGTGCCCGAGGGCGCATGGGCAGGTCTGAGCCGGAGTGCGCATGCGCAGTAGTGGGCCCGATTGTGCATCCGCAGTAGTGAGTCCGAGTGCGCATGAGCAGTAGTGAGCCGGAGCGCGCATGCGCAGTAGTGAGCCCGATTGTGCATCCGCAGTAGTGAGTCCGAGTGCGCATGAGCAGTAGTGAGCCGGAGCGCGCATGCGCAGTAGTGAACCCGAGTGCGCATGGGCAGGTCTGAGCCGGAGTGCGCATGCGCAGTAGTGGGCCCGTGCGCGCATGCGCAGTAGTGACCCCGAATGCGCATGAGCAGCAGTGAGTCCGAGTGCGCATGAGCAGTAGTGACCCCGACTGCGCATGAGCAGTAGTGAGTTCGAGTGCGTATGTGCAATAGTGACCCCGAGTGCGCATGAGCAGTAGTGAGTCCGTGTGCGTATGTGCAGGTCTGAGGCGGAGTGCGCACGTGCAGTAGTGAGCCCGATTGTGCATCCGCAGTAGTGAGTCCGAGTGCGCATGAGCAGTAGTGAGTCCCAGTGCGCATGAGCAGTGGTTAGTCCGAGTACGCATACGCAGTAGTGAGCCCGAGTACGCATGCGCAGTAGTGAGCCCGATTGCGCATCCGCAGTAGTGAGCCCCAGCGCGCATCCGCAGTAGTGAGTCCCAGTGCGCATGAGCAGTGGTTAGTCCGAGTGCGCAAGCGCAGTAGTGCGCGCGTGTGCGCATGCGCAGAAGTGAGCTCGAATGCGCATGTGCAGGTCTGAGCCGGACTGCGCATGCACAGTAGTGAGCCCGAGTGCGCATGGGCAGGTCTGAGCCGGAGTGCGCATGCGCAGTGGTGAGTCCGTGTGCGCATGCGCAGTGGTGTGCCCGAGGGCGCATGGGCAGGTCTGAGCCGGAGTGCGCATGCGCAGTAGTGGGCTCGTGCGCGCATGCGCAGTAGTGAGCCCGTGTGCGCATGCGCAGTAGTGAACCCGATTGCGCATCCGCAGTAGTGAACCCGAGCGCGCATGAGCAGTAGTGACCCCGAGCGCGCATCCGCAGTAGTGAGCCGGTGTGCGCATGCGCAGTAGTGAACCCGATTGCGCATCCGCAGTAGTGAGCCCGAGCGCGCAACCGCAGTAGTGAGTCCAAGTGCGCATGCGCAGTAGTGACCCCGAATGCGCATGAGCAGTAGTGAGTCCGAGTGCGCATGAGCAGTAGTGACCCCGAGTGCGCATGAGCAGTAGTGAGTCCGAGTGCGCATGAGCAGTAGTGACCCCGAGTGCGCATGAGCAGTAGTGGCCCCGAGTACGCATGCACAGTAGTGAGCCCGATTGCGCATCCGCAGTAGTGAGTCCGTGTGCGCATGTGCATGTCTGAGCCGGAGTGCGCATGCGCAGTAATGGGCCCGTGCGCGCATGCGCAGTAGTGAGCCGGTGTGCGCATGCGCAGTAGTGAACCCGATTGCGCATCCGCAGTAGTGAGCCCGAGCGCGCAACCGCAGTAGTGAGTCCAAGTGCGCATGCGCAGTAGTGACCCCGAATGCGCATGAGCAGTAGTGAGTCCGAGTGCGCATGAGCAGTAGTGACCCCGAGTGCGCATGAGCAGTAGTGAGTCCGAGTGCGCATGAGCAGTAGTGACCCCGAGTGCGCATGAGCAGTAGTGACCCCGAGTACGCATGCACAGTAGTGAGCCCGATTGCGCATCCGCAGTAGTGAGTCCGTGTGCGCATGTGCATGTCTGAGCCGGAGTGCGCATGCGCAGTAGTGAGCCCGAGTGCGCATGGGCAGGTCTGAGCCGGAGTGCGCATGCGCAGTGGTGAGTCCGTGTGCGCATGCGCAGTGGTGTGCCCGAGGGCACATGGGCAGGTCTGAGCCGGAGTGCGCATGCGCAGTAGTGGGCTCGTGCGCGCATGCGCAGTAGTGAGCCCGTGTGCGCATGCGCAGTAGTGAACCCGATTGCGCATCCGCAGTAGTGAGCCCGTGTGCGCATGTGAATGTCTGACCCGGAGTGCGCATGCGCAGTAGTGACCCGATTGTGCATCCGCAGTAGTGAGTCCGAGTGCGCATGAGCAGTAGTGAGCCGGAGCGCGCATGCGCAGTAGTGAGTCCGAGTGCGCATGAGCAGTAGTGAGTCCCAGTGCGCATGTGCAGGTCTGTGCCGGAGTGCGCATGCACACTAGTGTCCCCGAGTGCGCATGAGCAGTAGTGACCCCGAGTGCGCATGCACAGTAGTGAGCCCGATTGCGCATCCGCAGTAGTGTGCCCGATTGCGCATCCACAGTAGTGAGTCCGTGTGCGCATGTGAATGTCTGACCCGGAGTGCGCATGCGCAGTAGTGAGCCCGATTGTTGCATCCGCAGTAGTGAGTCCGAGTGCGCATGAGCAGTAGTGAGCCGGAGCGCGCATGCGCAGTAGTGACCCCGAGTGCGCATGGGCAGTAGTGAGTCCGAGTGCGCATCAGCAGTAGTGACCCCGAGTGCACATGAGCAGTAGTGACCCCGAGTGCGCATGCACTGTAGTGAGCCCGATTGCGCATCCGCAGTAGTGAGTCTGTGTGCGCATGTGCAGGTCTGAGCCGGAGTGCGCATGCGCAGTAGTGGGTCCGTGCGCGCATGCGCAGTAGTGAGCCCGGGTGCGCATGCGCAGTAGTGGGCCCGAGCGCGCATCCGCAGTCGTGAGCCCGATTGCGCATCCGCAGTGGTGAGTCCGTGTGCGCATGTGCAGGTCTGAGCCGGAGTGCGCATGCGCAGTGTTGGGCCCCTGCGCGCATGCGCCGTAGTGAGCCCGTGTGCGCATGCGCAGTAGTGAGCCCGAGTGCGCATCCGCAGTAGAGAGTCCGAGTGCGCATGCGCATTAGTGACCCCGAGTGCGCATGAGCAGTAGTGGGTCCGAGTGCGCATGAGCAGTAGTGACCCCGAGTGCGCATGCACAGTAGTGAGCCCGATTGCGCATCCGCAGTAGTGCGTCCGATTGCGCATGAGCAGTAGTGAACCAGAGTGCGCATGCGCAGTAGTGAGCCTGAGTGCGCATGCACAGGCCTGACTGGAGTGCGCATGCGCAGTAGTGAGCCCGATTGCGCATCCGCAGTACTGAGTCCGTGTGCGCATGTGCAGGTCTGAACCGGAGTGCGGATGCGCAGTAGTGAGCCCGATTGTGCATCCGCAGTAGTGAGTCCGAATGCGCATGAGCAGTAGTGAGCCGGAGTGCGCATGTGCAGGTCTGGGCCGTAGTGCGCATGCGCAGTAGTGAGTCCGAGTGCGCTTGAGCAGTAGTGAGTCCGAGTGCACATGCGCAGAAGTGAACTCGAATACGCATGTGCAGGTCTGACCCGGAGTGCGCATGAGCAGTAGTGACCCCGAGTGCGCATGCACAGTAGTGAGCCCGATTGCGCATCCGCAGTAGTGAGTCCGTGTGCGCATGTGCAGGTCTGAGCCGGAGTGCGCATGCGCAGTAGTGGGTCCGTGCGCGCATGCGCAGTGGTGAGCCCGATTGTGCATCCGCAGTAGTGAGTCCCAGTGCGCATGAGCAGTGGTTAGTCCGAGTGCGCAAGCGCAGTAGTGCGCGCGTGTGCGCATGCGCAGAAGTGAGCTCCAATGCGCATGTGCAGGTCTGAGCCTGACTGCGCATGCGCAGTAGTGACCCCGAGCGCGCATGCGCAGTAGTGAGACCGATTGCGCATGAGCAGTAGTGAACCGGAGTGCGCATGCGCAGTAGTGACCCCGAATGCGCATGAGCAGTAGTGAGTTCGAGTGCGCATGAGCAGTAGTGACCCCGAGTGCGCATGAGCAGTAGTGAGTCCGAGTGCGCATGAGCAGTAGTGGGCCCGAGTGCGCATGCACAGTAGTGTCCCCGAGTGCGCATGAGCAGTAGTGACCCCGAGTTCCCATGCACAGTAGTGAGCCCGATTGCGCATCCGCAGTAGTGAGCCCGATTGCGTATCCACAGTAGTGAGTCCGTGTGCGCATGTGAATGTCTGACCCGGAGTGCGCATGCGCACTAGTGAGCCCGATTGTGCATCCGCAGTAGTGAGTCCGAGTGCGCATGAGCAGTAGTGAGCCGGAGCGCGCATGCGCAGTAGTGAGCCCGATTGTGCATCCGCAGTATTGAGTCCGAGTGCGCATGAGCAGTAGTGAGCCGGAGCGCGCATGCGCAGTAGTGAGCCCGAGTGCGCATGGGCAGGTCTGAGCCGGAGTGCGCATGCGCAGTAGTGGGCCCGTGCGCGCATGCGCAGTAGTGACCCCGAATGCGCATGAGCAGTAGTGAGTCCGAGTGCGCATGAGCAGTAGTGACCCCGAGTGCGCATGAGCAGTAGTGAGTCCGAGTGAGCATGAGCAGTAGTGAGTCCGAGTGCGCATGAGCAGTAGTGACCCCGAGTGCGCATGCACAGTAGTGAGCCAGAGTGCGCATGCGCAGTAGTGACCCCGAATGCGCATGAGCAGTAGTGACCCCGAGTGCGCATGCACAGTAGTGTCCCCGAGTGCGCATGAGCAGTAGTGACCCCGAGTGCGCATGCACAGTAGTGAGCCCGATTGCGCATCCGCAGTAGTGAGCCCGATTGCGCATCCACAGTAGTGAGTCCATGTGCGCATGTGAATGTCTGACCCGGAGTGCGCATGCGCAGTTGTGAGCCCGATTGTGCATCCGCAGTAGTGAGTCCGAGTGCGCATGAGCAGTAGTGAGCCGGAGCGCGCATGCGCAGTAGTGAGCCCGATTGTGCATCCGCAGTAGTGAGTCCGAGTGCGCATGAGCAGTAGTGAGCCGGAGCGCGCATGCGCAGTAGTGCGCCCGAGTGCGCATGGGCAGGTCTGAGCCGGAGTGCGCATGCGCAGTAGTGGGCCCGTGCGCGCATGCGCAGTAGTGACCCCGAATGCGCATGAGCAGTAGTGAGTCCGAGTGCGCATGAGCAGTAGTGACCCCGACAGCGCATGAGCAGTAGTGATTCCGAGAGCGCATGCGCAGTAGTGAGCCCGAGTGCGCATGGGCAGGTCTGAGCCGGAGTGCGCATGCGCAGTAGTGGGCTCGTGCGCGCATGCGCAGTAGTGAGCCCGTGTGCGCATGCGCAGTAGTGAACCCGATTGCGCATCCGCAGTAGTGAGCCCGAGCGCGCATCCACAGTAGTGAGTCCCAGTGCGCATGTGCAGGTCTGAGCCGGAGTGCGCATGCGCAGTAGTGGGCCCGAGTGCGCATGAGCAGTAGTGAGTCCGAGTGCGCATGAGCAGTAGTGACCCCGAGTGCGCATGCACAGTAGTGAGTCCGAGTGCGCATTCGCAGTAGTGACCCCGAGTGCGCATGCACAGTAGTGAGCCCGAGTGCGCATGAGCAGTAGTGAGCCCGAGCGTGCATCCGCAGTAGTGAGTCCGAGTGCGCGTGAGCAGTAGTGACCCCGAGTGCGCATGCATAGTAGTGAGCCCGAGTGCGCATGAGCAGTAGTGACCCCGAGTGCGCATGCACAGTAGTGTCCCCGAGTGCGCATGAGCAGTAGTGACCCCGAGTGCGCATGCACAGTAGTGAGCCCGATTGCGCATCCGCAGTAGTGAGCCCGATTGCGCATCCACAGTAGTGAGTCCATGTGCGCATGTGAATGTCTGACCCGGAGTGCGCATGCGCAGTAGTGAGCCCGATTGTGCATCCGCAGTAGTGAGTCCGAGTGCGCAGGAGCAGTAGTGAGCCGGAGCGCGCATGCGCAGTAGTGAGCCCGATTGTGCATCCGCAGTAGTGAGTCCGAGTGCGCATGAGCAGTAGTGAGCCGGAGCGCGCATGCGCAGTAGTGCGCCCGAGTGCGCATGGGCAGGTCTGAGCCGGAGTGCGCATGCGCAGTAGTGGGCCCGTGCGCGCATGCGCAGTAGTGACCCCGAATGCGCATGAGCAGTAGTGAGTCCGAGTGCGCATGAGCAGTAGTGACCCCGAGAGCGCATGAGCAGTAGTGAGTCCGAGAGCGCATGCGCAGTAGTGAGCCCGAGTGCGCATGGGCAGGTCTGAGCCGGAGTGCGCATGCACAGTAGTGGGCTCGCGCGCGCATGCGCAGTAGTGAGCCCGTGTGCGCATGCGCAGTAGTGAACCCGATTGCGCATCCGCAGTAGTGAGCCCGAGCGCGCATCCACAGTAGTGAGTCCCAGTGCGCATGTGCAGGTCTGAGCCGGAGTGCGCATGCGCAGTAGTGGGCCCGAGTGCGCATGAGCAGTAGTGAGTCCGAGTGCGCATGAGCAGTAGTGACCCCGAGTGCGCATGCACAGTAGTGAGTCCGAGTGCGCATTCGCAGTAGTGACCCCGAGTGCGCATGCACAGTAGTGCCCCCGAGTGCGCATGCATAGTAGTGAGCCCGAGTGCGCATGAGCAGTAGTGAGTCCGAGTGCGCATGAGCAGTAGTGAGTCCGAGTGCGCATGCACAGTAGTGAGCCCGAGTGCGCATGAGCAGTAGTGAGTCCGAGTGCGCATGAGCAGTAGTGACCCCGAGTGCGCATGCACAGTAGTGAGCCCGATTGCGCATCCACAGTAGTGAGTCCGTGTGCGCATGTGCAGGTCTGAGCCGTAGTGCGCATGCGCAGTAGTGAGCCCGATTGTGCATCCGCAGTAGTTAGTCCGAGTGCGCATGAGCAGTAGTGAGCCGGAGCGCGCATGCGCAGTAGTGAGCCCGAGTGCGCATGGGCAGGTCTGAGCCGGAGTGCGCATGCGCAGTGGTGAGTCCGTGTGCGCATGCGCAGTGGTGTACCCGAGGGCGCATGGGCAGGTCTGAGCCGGAGTGCGCATGCGCAGTCGCGGGCGCGTGCGCGCATGCGCAGTAGTGAGGCCGTGTGCGCATGGGCAGTAGTGAACCCGATTGCGCATCCGCAGTAGTGAGCCCGAGCGCGCATCCGCAGTAGTGAGTCCCAGTGCGCATGAGCAGTGGTTAGTCCGAGTGCGCATGCGCAGTAGTGAGCCCGAGCACGCACGCGCAGTAGTGAGCCCGAGTGCGCATGGGCAGGTCTGAGCCGGAGTGCGCATGCGCAGTGGTGAGTCCCTGTGCGCATGCGCAGTGGTGTGCCCGAGGGCGCACGGGCAGGTCTGAGTCGGAGTGCGCATGCGCAGTAGTGGGCCCGATTGTGCATCCGCAGTAGTGAGTCCGAGTGCGCATGAGCAGTAGTGAGCCGGAGCGCGCATGCGCAGTAGTGAGCCCGATTGTGCATCCGCAGTAGTGAGTCCGAGTGCGCATGAGCAGTAGTGAGCCGGAGCGCGCATGCGCAGTAGTGCGCCCGAGTGCGCATGGGCAGGTCTGAGCCGGAGTGCGCATGCGCAGTAGTGGGCCCGTGCGCGCATGCGCAGTAGTGACCCCGAATGCGCATGAGCAGTAGTGAGTCCGAGTGCGCATGAGCAGTAGTGACCCCGACAGCGCATGAGCAGTAGTGAGTCCGAGAGCGCATGCGCAGTAGTGAGCCCGAGTGCGCATGGGCAGGTCTGAGCCGGAGTGCGCATGCGCAGTAGTGGGCTCGTGCGCGCATGCGCAGTAGTGAGCCCGTGTGCGCATGCGCAGTAGTGAACCCGATTGCGCATCCGCAGTAGTGAGCCCGAGCGCGCATCCACAGTAGTGAGTCCCAGTGCGCATGTGCAGGTCTGAGCCGGAGTGCGCATGCGCAGTAGTGGGCCCGAGTGCGCATGAGCAGTAGTGAGTCCGAGTGCGCATGAGCAGTAGTGACCCCGAGTGCGCATGCACAGTAGTGAGTCCGAGTGCGCATTCGCAGTAGTGACCCCGAGTGCGCATGCACAGTAGTGAGCCCGAGTGCGCATGAGCAGTAGTGAGCCCGAGCGTGCATCCGCAGCAGTGAGTCCGAGTGCGCGTGAGCAGTAGTGACCCCGAGTGCGCATGCATAGTAGTGAGCCCGAGTGCGCATGAGCAGTAGTGACCCCGAGTGCGCATGCACAGAAGTGTCCCCGAGTGCGCATGAGCAGTAGTGACCCCGAGTGCGCATGCACAGTAGTGAGCCCGATTGCGCATCCGCAGTAGTGAGCCCGATTGCGCATCCACAGTAGTGAGTCCATGTGCGCATGTGAATGTCTGACCCGGAGTGCGCATGCGCAGTAGTGAGCCCGATTGTGCATCCGCAGTAGTGAGTCCGAGTGCGCATGAGCAGTAGTGAGCCGGAGCGCGCATGCGCAGTAGTGAGCCCGATTGTGCATCCGCAGTAGTGAGTCCGAGTGCGCATGAGCAGTAGTGAGCCGGAGCGCGCATGCGCAGTAGTGCGCCCGAGTGCGCATGGGCAGGTCTGAGCCGGAGTGCGCATGCGCAGTAGTGGGCCCGTGCGCGCATGCGCAGTAGTGACCCCGAATGCGCATGAGCAGTAGTGAGTCCGAGTGCGCATGAGCAGTAGTGACCCCGAGAGCGCATGAGCAGTAGTGAGTCCGAGAGCGCATGCGCAGTAGTGAGCCCGAGTGCGCATGGGCAGGTCTGAGCCGGAGTGCGCATGCGCAGTAGTGGGCTCGCGCGCGCATGCGCAGTAGTGAGCCCGTGTGCGCATGCGCAGTAGTGAACCCGATTGCGCATCCGCAGTAGTGAGCCCGAGCGCGCATCCACAGTAGTGAGTCCCAGTGCGCATGTGCAGGTCTGAGCCGGAGTGCGCATGCGCAGTAGTGGGCCGGAGTGCGCATGAGCAGTAGTGAGTCCGAGTGCGCATGAGCAGTAGTGACCCCGAGTGCGCATGCACAGTAGTGAGTCCGAGTGCGCATTCGCAGTAGTGACCCCGAGTGCGCATGCACAGTAGTGAGCCCGAGTGCGCATGAGCAGTAGTGAGCCCGAGCGTGCATCCGCAGTAGTGAGTCCGAGTGCGCGTGAGCAGTAGTGCCCCCGAGTGCGCATGCATAGTAGTGAGCCCGAGTGCGCATGAGCAGTAGTGAGTCCGAGTGCGCATGAGCAGTAGTGAGTCCGAGTGCGCATGCACAGTAGTGAGCCCGAGTGCTCATGAGCAGTAGTGAGTCCGAGTGCGCATGAGCAGTAGTGACCCCGAGTGCGCATGCACAGTAGTGAGCCCGATTGCGCATCCACAGTAGTGAGTCCGTGTGCGCATGTGCAGGTCTGAGCCGGAGTGCGCATGCGCAGTAGTGAGCCCGATTGTGCATCCGCAGTAGTGAGTCCGAGTGCGCATGAGCAGTAGTGAGCCGGAGCGCGCATGCGCAGTAGTGAGCCCGATTGTGCATCCGCAGTAGTGAGTCCGAGTGCGCATGAGCAGTAGTGAGCCGGAGCGCGCATGCGCAGTAGTGCGCCCGAGTGCGCATGGGCAGGTCTGAGCCGGAGTGCGCATGCGCAGTAGTGGGCCCGTGCGCGCATGCGCAGTAGTGACCCCGAATGCGCATGAGCAGTAGTGAGTCCGAGTGCGCATGAGCAGTAGTGACCCCGAGAGCGCATGAGCAGTAGTGAGTCCGAGAGCGCATGCGCAGTAGTGAGCCCGAGTGCGCATGGGCAGGTCTGAGCCGGAGTGCGCATGCGCAGTAGTGGGCTCGCGCGCGCATGCGCAGTAGTGAGCCCGTGTGCGCATGCGCAGTAGTGAACCCGATTGCGCATCCGCAGTAGTGAGCCCGAGCGCGCATCCACAGTAGTGAGTCCCAGTGCGCATGTGCAGGTCTGAGCCGGAGTGCGCATGCGCAGTAGTGGGCCGGAGTGCGCATGAGCAGTAGTGAGTCCGAGTGCGCATGAGCAGTAGTGACCCCGAGTGCGCATGCACAGTAGTGAGTCCGAGTGCGCATTCGCAGTAGTGACCCCGAGTGCGCATGCACAGTAGTGAGCCCGAGTGCGCATGAGCAGTAGTGAGCCCGAGCGTGCATCCGCAGTAGTGAGTCCGAGTGCGCGTGAGCAGTAGTGCCCCCGAGTGCGCATGCATAGTAGTGAGCCCGAGTGCGCATGAGCAGTAGTGAGTCCGAGTGCGCATGAGCAGTAGTGAGTCCGAGTGCGCATGCACAGTAGTGAGCCCGAGTGCTCATGAGCAGTAGTGAGTCCGAGTGCGCATGAGCAGTAGTGACCCCGAGTGCGCATGCACAGTAGTGAGCCCGATTGCGCATCCACAGTAGTGAGTCCGTGTGCGCATGTGCAGGTCTGAGCCGTAGTGCGCATGCGCAGTAGTGAGCCCGATTGTGCATCCGCAGTAGTTAGTCCGAGTGCGCATGAGCAGTAGTGAGCCGGAGCGCGCATGCGCAGTAGTGAGCCCGAGTGCGCATGGGCAGGTCTGAGCCGGAGTGCGCATGCGCAGTGGTGAGTCCGTGTGCGCATGCGCAGTGGTGTACCCGAGGGCGCATGGGCAGGTCTGAGCCGGAGTGCGCATGCGCAGTCGTGGGCGCGTGCGCGCATGCGCAGTAGTGAGGCCGTGTGCGCATGGGCAGTAGTGAACCCGATTGCGCATCCGCAGTAGTGAGCCCGAGCGCGCATCCGCAGTAGTGAGTCCCAGTGCGCATGAGCAGTGGTTAGTCCGAGTGCGCATGCGCAGTAGTGAGCCCGAGCACGCATGCGCAGTGGTGTACCCGAGGGCGCATGGGCAGGTCTGAGCCGGAGTGCGCATGCGCAGTCGTGGGCGCGTGCGCGCATGCGCAGTAGTGAGGCCGTGTGCGCATGGGCAGTAGTGAACCCGATTGCGCATCCGCAGTAGTGAGCCCGAGCGCGCATCCGCAGTAGTGAGTCCCAGTGCGCATGAGCAGTGGTTAGTCCGAGTGCGCATGCGCAGTAGTGAGCCCGAGCACGCACGCGCAGTAGTGAGCCCGAGTGCGCATGGGCAGGTCTGAGCCGGAGTGCGCATGCGCAGTGGTGAGTCCCTGTGCGCATGCGCAGTGGTGTGCCCGAGGGCGCACGGGCAGGTCTGAGTCGGAGTGCGCATGCGCAGTAGTGGGCCCGATTGTGCATCCGCAGTAGTGAGTCCGAGTGCGCATGAGCAGTAGTGAGCCGGAGCGCGCATGCGCAGTAGTGAGCCCGAGTGCGCATGGGCAGGTCTGAGCCGGAGTGCGCATGCGCAGTAGTGGGCCCGTGCGCGCATGCGCAGTAGTGACCCCGAATGCGCATGAGCAGTAGTGAGTCCGAGTGCGCATGAGCAGTAGTGACCCCGAGTGCGCATGAGCAGTAGTGAGTCCGAGTACGCATGCGCAGTAGTGAGCCCGAGTGCGCATGGGCAGGTCTGAGCCGGAGTGCGCATGCGCAGTAGTGGGCCCGTGCGCGCATGCGCAGTAGTGACCCCGAATGCGCATGAGCAGTAGTGAGTCCGAGTGCGCATGAGCAGTAGTGACCCCGAGTGCGCATGAGCAGTAGTGAGTCCGAGTGCGCATGAGCAGTAGTGAGTCCGAGTGCGCATGAGCAGTAGTGACCCCGAGTGCGCATGCACAGTAGTGAGCCAGAGTGCGCATGCGCAGTAGTGACCCCGAATGCGCATGAGCAGTAGTGACCCCGAGTGCGCATGCACAGTAGTGTCCCCGAGTGCGCATGAGCAGTAGTGACCCCGAGTGCGCATGCACAGTAGTGAGCCCGATTGCGCATCCGCAGTAGTGAGCCCGATTGCGCATCCACAGTAGTGAGTCCATGTGCGCATGTGAATGTCTGACCCGGAGTGCGCATGCGCAGTAGTGAGCCCGATTGTGCATCCGCAGTAGTGAGTCCGAGTGCGCATGAGCAGTAGTGAGCCGGAGGGCGCATGCGCAGTAGTGAGCCCGATTGTGCATCCGCAGTAGTGAGTCCGTGTGCGCATGAGCAGTAGTGAGCCGGAGCGCGCATGCGCAGTAGTGCGCCCGAGTGCGCATGGGCAGGTCTGAGCCGGAGTGCGCATGCGCAGTAGTGGGCTCGTGCGCGCATGCGCAGTAGTGACCCCGAATGCGCATGAGCAGTAGTGAGTCCGAGTGCGCATGAGCAGTAGTGACCCCGAGTGCGCATGAGCAGTAGTGAGTCCGAGTGCGCATGCGCATTAGTGAGCCCGAGTGCGCATGGGCAGGTCTGAGCCGGAGTGCGCATGCGCAGTGGTGAGTCCGTGTGCGCATGCGCAGTGGTGTTCCCGAGGGCGCATGGGCAGGTCTGAGCCGGAGTGCGCATGCGCAGTAGTGGGCTCGTGCGCGCATGCGCAGTAGTGAGCCCGTATGCGCATGCGCAGTAGTGAACTCGATTGCGCATCCGCAGTAGTGAGCCCGAGCGCGCATCCGCAGTAGTGAGTCCCAGTGCGCATGTGCAGGTCTGAGCCGGAGTGCGCATGCGCAGTAGTGGCCCCGAGTGCGCATGAGCAGTAGTGAGTCCGAGTGCGCATGAGCAGTAGTGACCCCGAGTGCGCATGCACAGTAGTGAGTCCGAGTGTGCATTCGCAGTAGTGACCCCGCGTGCGCATGAGCAGTAGTGAGTCCGAGTGCGCATCAGCAGTAGTGACCCCGAGTGCGCATGAGCAGTAGTGGGCCCGAGTGCGCATGCACAGTAGTGTCCCCGAGTGCGCATGAGCAGTAGTGACCCCGAGTGCGCATGCACAGTAGTGAGCCCGATTGCGCATCCGCAGTAGTGAGCCCGATTGCGTATCCACAGTAGTGAGTCCGTGTGCGCATGTGAATGTCTGACCCGGAGTGCGCATGCGCAGTAGAGAGCCCGATTGTGCATCCGCAGTAGTTAGTCCGAGTGCGCATGAGCAGTAGTGAGCCGGAGCGCGCATGCGCAGTAGTGAGCCCGAGTGCGCATGGGCAGGTCTGAGCCGGAGTGCGCATGCGCAGTGGTGAGTCCGTGTGCGCATGCGCAGTGGTGTACCCGAGGGCGCATGGGCAGGTCTGAGCCGGAGTGCGCATGCGCAGTCGTGGGCGCGTGCGCGCATGCGCAGTAGTGAGGCCGTGTGCGCATGGGCAGTAGTGAACCCGATTGCGCATCCGCAGTAGTGAGCCCTAGCGCGCATCCGCAGTAGTGAGTCCCAGTGCGCATGAGCAGTGGTTAGTCCGAGTGCGCATGCGCAGTAGTGAGCCCGAGCACGCATGCGCAGTAGTGAGCCCGAGTGCGCATGGGCAGGTCTGAGCCGGAGTGCGCATGCGCAGTGGTGAGTCCCTGTGCGCATGCGCAGTGGTGTGCCCGAGGGCGCATGGGCAGGTCTGAGCCGGAGTGCGCATGCGCAGTAGTGGGCCCGTGTGCGCATGCGCAGTAGTGAGCCCGTGTGCTCATGCGCAGTAGTGAACCCGATTGCGCATCCGCAGTAGTGAGCCCGAGCGCGCATCCGTAGTAGTGAGTCCCAGTGCGCATGAGCAGTGGTTAGTCCGAGTGCGCAAGCGCAGTAGTGCGCGCGTGTGCGCATGCGCAGAAGTGAGCTCCAATGCGCATGTGCAGGTCTGAGCCGGACTGCGCATGCGCAGTAGTGAGCCCGTGTGCGCATGCGCAGTGGTGTGCCCGGGGGCGCATGGGCAGGTCTGAGCCGGAGTGCGCATGCGCAGTAGTGGGCCCGTGCGCGCATGCGCAGTAGTGAGCCCGTGTGCGCATGCGCAGCAGTGAGCCCGAGTGCACATGCGCAGAAGTGAACTCGAATACGCATGTGCAGGTCTGAGCCGGACTGCGCATGTGCAGTAGTGAGCCCGATTGTGCATCCGCAGTAGTGAGTCCGAGTGCGCATGAGCAGTAGTGAGTCCCAGTGCGCATGAGCAGTTGTTAGTCCGAGTGCGCAAGCGCAGTAGTGCGCGCGTGTGCGCATGCGCAGAAGTGAGCTCGAATGCGCATGTACAGGTCTGAGCCGGACTGCGCATGTGCAGTAGTGAGCCCGTGTGCGCATGCGCAGTGGTGTGCCCGAGGGCGCATGGGCAGGTCTGAGCCGGAGTGCGCATGCACAATAGTGGGCCGGTGCGCGCAAGCACAGTAGTGACCCCGAGTGCGCATGCACAGTAGTGAGCCCGATTGCGCATCCGCAGTAGTGAGTCCGTGAGAGCATGTGCAGGTCTGAGCCGGAGTGCGCATGCGCAGTAGTGAGCCCGAGTGCGCTTGAGCAGTAGTGACCCCGAGTGCGCATGCACAGTAGTGAGCCCGAGTGCGCATGAGCAGTAGTGAGCCCGAGCGTGCATCCGCAGTAGTGAGTCCGAGTGCGCGTGAGCAGTAGTGACCCCGAGTGCGCATGCACAGTAGTGAGCCCGAGTGCGCATGAGCAGTAGTGAGTCCGAGTGCGCATGAGCAGTAGTGACCCCGAGTGCGCATGCACAGTAGTGAGCCCGAGTGCGCATGAGCAGTAGTGAGTCCGAGTGCGCATGAGCAGTAGTGACCCCGAGTGCGCATGCACAGTAGTGAGCCCGATTGCGCATCCACAGTAGTGAGTCCGTGTACGCATGTGCAGGTCTGAGCCGTAGTGCGCATGCGCAGTAGTGAGCCCGATTGTGCATCCGCAGTAGTTAGTCCGAGTGCGCATGAGCAGTAGTGAGCCGGAGCGCGCATGCGCAGTAGTGAGCCCGAGTGCGCATGGGCAGGTCTGAGCCGGAGTGCGCATGCGCAGTGGTGAGTCCGTGTGCGCATGCGCAGTGGTGTACCCGAGGGCGCATGGGCAGGTCTGAGCCTGAGTGCGCATGCGCAGTCGTGGGCGCGTGCGCGCATGCGCAGTAGTGAGGCCGTGTGCGCATGGGCAGTAGTGAACCCGATTGCGCATCCGCAGTAGTGAGCCTGAGCGCGCATCCGCAGTAGTGAGTCCCAGTGCGCATGAGCAGTGGTTAGTCCGAGTGCGCATGCGCAGTAGTGAGCCCGAGCACGCATGCGCAGTGGTGTACCCGAGGGCGCATGGGCAGGTCTGAGCCGGAGTGCGCATGCGCAGTCGTGGGCGCGTGCGCGCATGCGCAGTAGTGAGGCCGTGTGCGCATGGTCAGTAGTGAACCCGATTGCGCATCCGCAGTAGTGAGCCCGAGCGCGCATCCGCAGTAGTGAGTCCCAGTGCGCATGAGCAGTGGTTAGTCCGACTGCGCACGCGCAGTAGTGAGCCCGAGCACGCATGCGCAGTAGTGAGCCCGAGTGCGCATGGGCAGGTCTGAGCCGGAGTGCGCATGCGCAGTGGTGAGTCCCTGTGCGCATGCGCAGTGGTGTGCCCGAGGGCGCACGGGCAGGTCTGAGTCGGAGTGCGCATGCGCAGTAGTGGGCCCGATTGTGCATCCGCAGTAGTGAGTCCGAGTGCGCATGAGCAGTAGTGAGCCGGAGCGCGCATGCGCAGTAGTGAGCCCGATTGTGCGTCCGCAGTAGTGAGTCCGAGTGCGCATTAGCAGTAGTGAGCCGGAGCGCGCATGCGCAGTAGTGAGCCCGAGTGCGCATGGGCAGGTCTGAGCCGGAGTGCGCATGCGCAGTAGTGGGCCCCTGCGCGCATGCGCAGTAGTGACCCCGAATGCGCATGAGCAGTAGTGAGTCCGAGTGCGCATGAGCAGTAGTGACCCCGAGTGCGCATGAGCAGTAGTGAGTCCGAGTGCGCATGCGCAGTAGTGAGCCCGAGTGCGCATGGGCAGGTCTGAGCCGGAGTGCGCATGCGCAGTGGTGAGTCCGTGTGCGCATGCGCAGTGGTGTTCCCGAGGGCGCATGGGCAGGTCTGAGCCGGAGTGCGCATGCGCAGTAGTGGGCTCGTGCGCGCATGCGCAGTAGTGAGCCCGTGTGCGCATGCGCAGTAGTGAACCCGATGGCGCATCCGCAGTAGTGAGCCCGAGCGCGCATCCGCAGTAGTGAGTCCCAGTGCGCATGTGCAGGTCTGAGCCGGAGTGCGCATGCGCAGTAGTGGGCCCGAGTGCGCATGAGCAGTAGTGAGTCCGAGTGCGCATGAGCAGTAGTGACCCCGAGTGCGCATGCACAGTAGTGAGTCCGAGTGCGCATTCGCAGTAGTGACCCCGCGTGCGCATGAGCAGTAGTGAGTCCGAGTGCGCATCAGCAGTAGTGACCCCGAGGGCGCATGAGCAGTAGTGGGCCCGAGTGCGCATGCACAGTAGTGTCCCCGAGTGCGCATGAGCAGTAGTGACCCCGAGTGCGCATGCACAGTAGTGAGCCCGATTGCGCATCCGCAGTAGTGAGCCCGATTGCGTATCCACAGTAGTGAGTCCGTGTGCGCATGTGAATGTCTGACCCGGAGTGCGCATGCGCAGTAGTGAGCCCGATTGTGCATCCGCAGTAGTGATTCCGAGTGCGCATGAGCAGTAGTGAGCCGGAGCGCGCATGCGCAGTAGTGAGCCCGATTGTGCGTCCGCAGTAGTGAGTCCGAGTGCGCATTAGCAGTAGTGAGCCGGAGCGCGCATGCGCAGTAGTGAGCCCCAGTGCGCATGGGCAGGTCTGAGCCGGAGTGCGCATGCGCAGTAGTGGGCCCGTGCGCGCATGCGCAGTAGTGACCCCGAATGCGCATGAGCAGTAGTGAGTCCGAGTGCGCATGAGCAGTAGTGACCCCGAGTGCGCATGAGCAGTAGTGAGTCCGAGTGCGCATGCGCAGTAGTGAGCCCGAGTGCGCATGGGCAGGTCTGAGCCGGAGTGCGCATGCGCAGTGGTGAGTCCGTGTGCGCATGCGCAGTGGTGTTCCCGAGGGCGCATGGGCAGGTCTGAGCCGGAGTGCGCATGCGCAGTAGTGGGCTCGTGCGCGCATGCGCAGTAGTGAGCCCGTATGCGCATGCGCAGTAGTGAACCCGATTGCGCATCCGCAGTAGTGAGCCCGAGCGCGCATCCGCAGTAGTGAGTCCCAGTGCGCATGTGCAGGTCTGAGCCGGAGTGCGCATGCGCAGTAGTGGGCCCGAGTGCGCATGAGCAGTAGTGAGTCCGAGTGCGCATGAGCAGTAGTGACCCCGAGTGCGCATGCACAGTAGTGAGTCCGAGTGCGCATTGGCAGTAGTGACCCCGCGTGCGCATGAGCAGTAGTGAGTCCGAGTGCGCATCAGCAGTAGTGACCCCGAGGGCGCATGAGCAGTAGTGGGCCCGAGTGCGCATGCACAGTAGTGTCCCCGAGTGCGCATGAGCAGTAGTGACCCCGAGTGCGCATGCACAGTAGTGAGCCCGATTGCGCATCCGCAGTAGTGAGCCCGATTGCGTATCCACAGTAGTGAGTCCGTGTGCGCATGTGAATGTCTGACCCGGAGTGCGCATGCGCAGTAGTGAGCCCGATTGTGCATCCGCAGTAGTTAGTCCGAGTGCGCATGAGCAGTAGTGAGCCGGAGCGCGCATGCGCAGTAGTGAGCCCGAGTGCGCATGGGCAGGTCTGAGCCGGAGTGCGCATGCGCAGTGGTGAGTCCGTGTGCGCATGCGCAGTGGTGTACCCGAGGGCGCATGGTAGGTCTGAGCCGGAGTGCGCATGCGCAGTCGTGGGCGCGTGCGCGCATGCGCAGTAGTGAGGCCGTGTGCGCATGGGCAGTAGTGAACCCGATTGCGCATCCGCAGTAGTGAGCCCTAGCGCGCATCCGCAGTAGTGAGTCCCAGTGCGCATGAGCAGTGGCTAGTCCGAGTGCGCATGCGCAGTAGTGAGCCCGAGCACGCATGCGCAGTAGTGAGCCCGAGTGCGCATGGGCAGGTCTGAGCCGGAGTGCGCATGCGCAGTAGTGGGCCCGTGTGCGCATGCGCAGTAGTGAGCCCGTGTGCTCATGCGCAGTAGTGAACCCGATTGCGCATCCGCAGTAGTGAGCCCGAGCGCGCATCCGTAGTAGTGAGTCCCAGTGCGCATGAGCAGTGGTTAGTCCGAGTGCGCAAGCGCAGTAGTGCGCGCGTGTGCGCATGCGCAGAAGTGAGCTCGAATGCGCATGTACAGGTCTGAGCCGGACTGCGCATGTGCAGTAGTGAGCCCGTGTGCGCATGCGCAGTGGTGTGCCCGAGGGCGCATGGGCAGGTCTGAGCCGGAGTGCGCATGCACAATAGTGGGCCGGTGCGCGCAAGCACAGTAGTGACCCCGAGTGCGCATGCACAGTAGTGAGCCCGATTGCGCATCCGCAGTAGTGAGTCCGTGAGAGCATGTGCAGGTCTGAGCCGGAGTGCGCATGCGCAGTAGTGAGCCCGAGTGCGCTTGAGCAGTAGTGAGTCCGAGTGCATATGCGCAGAAGTGAGCTCGAATACGCTTGTGCTGGTCTGAGCCGGACTGCGCATGCGCAGTAGTGAGCCCGAGTGCGCTTGAGCAGTAGTGAGTCCCAGTGCATATGCGCAGAAGTGAGCTCGAATACGCTTGTGCTGGTCTGAGCCGGACTGCGCATGCGCAGTAGTGAGCCCGAGTGCGCATGCACAGGCCTGACCGGAGTGCCCATGCGCAGTAGTGAGCCAGAGTGCGCATGCGCAGTAGTGACCCCAAGTGTGCATGCACAGTGTGAGCCCGTGAGCGAATGCGCTGTAGCGACACCGAGCGCGTATGCGCAGTAGTGAGCCCGAGTGCGCATGAGCAGTAGTGAGTCCGAGTGCGCATGAGCAGTAGTGACCCCGAGTGCGCATGAGCAGTAGTGAGTCCGTGTGCGCATGTGCAGGTCTGAGGCGGAGTGCGCACGTGCAGTAGTGAGCCCGATTGTGCATCCGCAGTAGTGAGTCCGAGTGCGCATGAGCAGTAGTGAGTCCCAGTGCGCATGTGCAGTAGTGAGCCCGTGTGCGCATGCGCAGTGGTGTGCCCGAGGGCGCATGGGCAGGTCTGAGCCGGAGTGCGCATGCACAATAGTGGGCCCGTGCGCGCATGCGCAGTAGTGAGCCGGTGTGCGCATGCGCGGTAGTGAACCCGACTGCGCATCCGCAGTAGTGAGCCCGAGCGCGCATCCGCAGTAGTGAGTCCCAGTGCGCATGAGCAGTGGTTAGTCCGAGTGCGCATGCGCAGTAGTGAGCCCGAGCACGCATGCGCAGTAGTGAGCCCGATTGCGCATCCGCAGTAGTGAGCCCGAGCGCGCATCCGCAGTAGTGAGTCCCAGTGCGCATGAGCAGTGGTTAGTCCGAGTGCGCAAGCGCAGTAGTGCGCGCGTGTGTGCATGCGCAGAAGTGAGCTCGAATGCGCATGTGCAGGTCTGAGCCGGACTGCGCATGCACAGTAGTGAGCCCGAGCGCGCATCCGCAGTAGTGAGTCCGAGTGCGCATGCGCAGTAGTGACCCCGAATTCGCATGAGCAGTAGTGATTCCGAGTGCGCATGGGCAGTAGTGACCCCGAGTGCGCATGAGCAGTAGTGAGTCCGAGTGCGCATGAGCAGTAGTGACCCCGAGTGCGCATGCACAGTAGTGAGTCCGAGTGCGCATGCGCAGTAGTGACCCCGAATGCGCATGAGCAGTAGTGACACCGAGTGCGCATGCACAGTAGTGTCCCCGAGTGCGCATGAGCAGTAGTGACCCCGAGTGCGCATGCACAGTAGTGAGCCCGTGTGCGCATGCGCAGAAGTGAGCTCGAATGCGCATGTGCAGGTCTGAGCCGGAGTGCGCATGCGCAGTAGTGGGCCCGTGCGCGCATGCGCAGTAGTGAGCCCGTGTACGCATGCGCAGTAGTGAGCCCGAGCGCGCATCCGCAGTAGTGAGTCCGAGTGCGCATGCGCAGTAGTGACCCCGAATGCGCATGAGCAGTAGTGAGTCCGAGTGCGCATGAGCAGTAGTGACCCCGAGTGCGCATGAGCAGTAGTGAGTCCGAGTGCGCATCAGCAGTAGTGACCCCGAGTGCGCATGAGCAGTAGTGACCCCGAGTGCGCATGCACTGTAGTGAGCCCGATTGCGCATCCGCAGTAGTGAGTCCGTCTGCGCATGTGCAGGTCTGAGCCGGAGTGCGCATGCGCAGTAGTGGGTCCGTGCGCGCATGCGCAGTAGTGAGCCCGGGTGCGCATGCGCAGTAGTGGGCCCGAGCGCGCATCCGCAGTCGTGAGCCCGATTGCGCATCCGCAGTAGTGAGTCCGTGTGCGCATGTGCAGGTCTGAGCCGGAGTGCGCATGCGCAGTGTTGGGCCCGTGCGCGCATGCGCCGTAGTGAGCCCGTGTGCGCATGCGCAGTAGTGAGCCCGAGCGCGCATCCGCAGTAGTCAGTCCGAGTGCGCATGCGCAGTAGTGACCCCGAATGCGCATGAGCAGTAGTGAGTTCGAGTGCGCATGTGCAGTAGTGACCCCGAGTGCGCATGAGCAGTAGTGAGTCCGTGTGCGTATGTGCAGGTCTGAGGCGGAGTGCGCACGTGCAGTAGTGAGCCCGATTGTGCATCCGCAGTAGTGAGTCCGAGTGCGCATGAGCAGTAGTGAGTCCCAGTGCGCATGAGCAGTTGTTAGTCCGAGTGCGCAAGCGCAGTAGTGCGCGCGTGTGCGCATGCGCAGAAGTGAGCTCGAATGCGCATGTACAGGTCTGAGCCGGACTGCGCATGTGCAGTAGTGGGCCCGTGTGCGCATGCGCAGTAGTGACCCCGAATGCGCATGAGCAGTAGTGAGTCCGAGTGCGCATGAGCAGTAGTGACCCCGTGTGCGCATGAGCAGTAGTGAGTCCGTGTGCGCATGTGCAGGTCTGAGGCGGAGTGCGCACGTGCAGTAGTGAGCCCGATTGTGCATCCGCAGTAGTGAGTCCGAGTGCGCATGAGCAGTAGTGAGTCCCAGTGCACATGAGCAGTAGTGACCCCGAGTGCGCATGAGCAGTAGTGAGTCCGAGTGCGCATCAGCAGTAGTGACCCCGAGTGCGCATGCGCAGTGTTGGGCCCGTGCGCGCATGCGCCGTAGTGAGCCCGTGTGCGCATGCGCAGTAGTGAGCCCGAGCGCGCATCCGCAGTAGTCAGTCCGAGTGCGCATGCGCAGTAGTGACCCCGAATGCGCATGAGCAGTAGTGAGTTCGAGTGCGCATGTGCAGTAGTGACCCCGAGTGCGCATGAGCAGTAGTGAGTCCGTGTGCGTATGTGCAGGTCTGAGGCGGAGTGCGCACGTGCAGTAGTGAGCCCGATTGTGCATCCGCAGTAGTGAGTCCGAGTGCGCATGAGCAGTAGTGAGTCCCAGTGCGCATAAGCAGTTGTTAGTCCGAGTGCGCAAGCGCAGTAGTGCGCGTGTGCGCATGCGCAGAAGTGAGCTCGAATGCGCATGTACAGGTCTGAGCCGGACTGCGCATGTGCAGTAGTAAGCCCGTGTGCGCATGCGCAGTGGAGTGCCCGAGGGCGCATAAGCAGGTCTGAGCCGGAGTGCGCATGCACAATAGTGGGCCGGTGCGCGCATGCGCAGTAGTGAGCCCGTGTGCGCATGCGCAGTAGTTAGCCCGAGCGCGCATCTGCAGTAGTGAGTCCGAGTGCGCATGCGCAGTAGTGACCCCGAATGCGCATGAGCAGTAGTGAGTCCGAGTGCGCATGAGCAGTAGTGACCCCGAGTGCGCATGAGCAGTAGTGAGTCCGAGTGCGCATGGGCAGGTCTGAGCCGGAGTGCGCATGCGCAGTAGTGGGCCCGTGCGCGCATGCGCAGTAGTGAGCCGGTGTGCGCACGCGCAGTAGTGAACCCGATTGCGCATCCGCAGTCGTGAGCCCGATTGCGCATCCACAGTAGTGAGTCCGTGTGCGCATGTGAATGTCTGACCCGGAGTGCGCATGCGCAGTAGTGAGCCCGATTGTGCATCCGCAGTAGTGAGTCCGAGTGCGCATGAGCAGTAGTGAGCCGGAGCGCGCATGCGCAGTAGTGAGCCCGAGTGCGCATGGGCAGGTCTGAGCCGGAGTGCGCATGCGCAGTAGTGGGCCCGTGCGCGCATGCGCAGTAGTGAGCCGGTGTGCGCATGCGCAGTAGTGAACCCGATTGCGCATCCGCAGTAGTGAGCCCGAGCGCGCATCCGCAGTAGTGAGTCCCAGTGCGCATGAGCAGTGGTTAGTCCGAGTGCGCATGCGCAGTAGTGAGCCCGAGCACGCATGCGCAGTAGTGAGCCCGATTGCGCATCCGCAGTAGTGAGCCCGAGCGCGCATCCGCAGTAGTGGGTCCCAGTGCGCATGAGCAGTGGTTAGTCCGAGTGCGCAAGCGCAGTAGTGCGCGCGTGTGCGCATGCGCAGAAGTGAGCTCGAATGCGCATGTGCAGGTCTGAGCCGGACTGCGCATGCACAGTAGTGAGCCCGAACGCGCATCCGCAGTAGTGAGTCCGAGTGCGCATGCGCAGTAGTGACCCCGAATTCGCATGAGCAGTAGTGAGTCCGAGTTCGCAAGGGCAGTAGTGACCCCGAGTGCGCATGGGCAGGTCTGAGCCGGAGTGCGCATGCGCAGTGGTGAGTCCGTGTGCGCATGCGCAGTGGTGTGCCCGATGGCGCATGGGCAGGTCTGAGCCGGAGTGCGCATGCGCAGTAGTGGGCTCGTGCGCGCATGCGCAGTAGTGAGCCCGTGTGCGCATGCGCAGTAGTGAACCCGATTGCGCATCCGCAGTAGTGAGCCCGAGCGCGCATCCGCAGTAGTGAGTCCCAGTGCGCATGTGCAGGTCTGAGCCGGAGTGCGCATGCGCAGTAGTGGGCCCGAGTGCGCATGCGCAGTAGTGACCCCGAATGCGCATGAGCAGTAGTGAGTTCGAGTGCGCATGTGCAGTAGTGACCCCGAGTGCGCATGAGCAGTAGTGAGTCCGTGTGCGTATGTGCAGGTCTGAGGCGGAGTGCGCACGTGCAGTAGTGAGCCCGATTGTGCATCCGCAGTAGTGAGTCCGAGTGCGCATGAGCAGTAGTGAGTCCCAGTGCGCATGAGCAGTTGTTAGTCCGAGTGCGCAAGCGCAGTAGTGCGCGCGTGTGCGCATGCGCAGAAGTGAGCTCGAATGCGCATGTACAGGTCTGAGCCGGACTGCGCATGTGCAGTAGTGAGCCCGTGTGCGCATGCGGAGTGGTGTGCCCGAGGGCGCATGGGCAGGTCTGAGCCGGAGTGCGCATGCACAATAGTGGGCCGGTGCGCGCATGCGCAGTAGTGAGCCCGTGTGCGCATGCGCAGTAGTTAGCCCGAGCACGCATCTGCAGTAGTGAGTCCGAGTGCGCATGCGCAGTAGTGACCCCGAATGCGCATGAGCAGTAGTGAGTCCGTGTGCGTATGTGCAGGTCTGAGGCGGAATGCGCACGTGCAGTAGTGAGCCCGATTGTGCATCCGCAGTAGTGAGTCCGAGTGCGCATGAGCAGTAGTGAGTCCCAGTGCGCATGAGCAGTTGTTAGTCCGAGTGCGCAAGCGCAGTAGTGCGCGTGTGCGCATGCGCAGAAGTGAGCTCGAATGCGCATGTACAGGTCTGAGCCGGACTGCGCATGTGCAGTAGTGAGCCCGTGTGCGCATGCGCAGTGGTGTGCCCGAGGGCGCATAAGCAGGTCTGAGCCGGAGTGCGCATGCACAATAGTGGGCCGGTGCGCGCATGCGCAGTAGTGAGCCCGTGTGCGCATGCGCAGTAGTTAGCTCGAGCGCGCATCTGCAGTAGTGAGTCCGAGTGCGCATGCGCAGTAGTGACCCCGAATGCGCATGAGCAGTAGTGAGTCCGAGTGCGCATGAGCAGTAGTGACCCCGAGTGCGCATGAGCAGTAGTGAGCCGGTGTGCGCATGCGCGGTAGTGAACCCGACTGCGCATCCGCAGTAGTGAGCCCGAGCGCGCATCCGCAGTAGTGAGTCCCAGTGCGCATGAGCAGTGGTTAGTCCGAGTGCGCATGCGCAGTAGTGAGCCCGAGCACGCATGCGCAGTAGTGAGCCCGATTGCGCATCCGCAGTAGTGAGCCCGAGCGCGCATCCGCAGTAGTGAGTCCCAGTGCGCATGAGCAGTGGTTAGTCCGAGTGCGCAAGCGCAGTAGTGCGCGCGTGTGTGCATGCGCAGAAGTGAGCTCGAATGCGCATGTGCAGGTCTGAGCCGGACTGCGCATGCACAGTAGTGAGCCCGAGCGCGCATCCGCAGTAGTGAGTCCGAGTGCGCATGCGCAGTAGTGACCCCGAATTCGCATGAGCAGTAGTGATTCCGAGTGCGCATGGGCAGTAGTGACCCCGAGTGCGCATGAGCAGTAGTGAGTCCGAGTGCGCATGAGCAGTAGTGACCCCGAGTGCGCATGCACAGTAGTGAGTCCGAGTGCGCATGCGCAGTAGTGACCCCGAATGCGCATGAGCAGTAGTGACACCGAGTGCGCATGCACAGTAGTGTCCCCGAGTGCGCATGAGCAGTAGTGACCCCGAGTGCGCATGCACAGTAGTGAGCCCGTGTGCGCATGCGCAGAAGTGAGCTCGAATGCGCATGTGCAGGTCTGAGCCGGAGTGCGCATGCGCAGTAGTGGGCCCGTGCGCGCATGCGCAGTAGTGAGCCCGTGTACGCATGCGCAGTAGTGAGCCCGAGCGCGCATCCGCAGTAGTGAGTCCGAGTGCGCATGCGCAGTAGTGACCCCGAATGCGCATGAGCAGTAGTGAGTCCGAGTGCGCATGAGCAGTAGTGACCCCGAGTGCGCATGAGCAGTAGTGAGTCCGAGTGCGCATCAGCAGTAGTGACCCCGAGTGCGCATGAGCAGTAGTGACCCCGAGTGCGCATGCACTGTAGTGAGCCCGATTGCGCATCCGCAGTAGTGAGTCCGTCTGCGCATGTGCAGGTCTGAGCCGGAGTGCGCATGCGCAGTAGTGGGTCCGTGCGCGCATGCGCAGTAGTGAGCCCGGGTGCGCATGCGCAGTAGTGGGCCCGAGCGCGCATCCGCAGTCGTGAGCCCGATTGCGCATCCGCAGTAGTGAGTCCGTGTGCGCATGTGCAGGTCTGAGCCGGAGTGCGCATGCGCAGTGTTGGGCCCGTGCGCGCATGCGCCGTAGTGAGCCCGTGTGCGCATGCGCAGTAGTGAGCCCGAGCGCGCATCCGCAGTAGTCAGTCCGAGTGCGCATGCGCAGTAGTGACCCCGAATGCGCATGAGCAGTAGTGAGTTCGAGTGCGCATGTGCAGTAGTGACCCCGAGTGCGCATGAGCAGTAGTGAGTCCGTGTGCGTATGTGCAGGTCTGAGGCGGAGTGCGCACGTGCAGTAGTGAGCCCGATTGTGCATCCGCAGTAGTGAGTCCGAGTGCGCATGAGCAGTAGTGAGTCCCAGTGCGCATGAGCAGTTGTTAGTCCGAGTGCGCAAGCGCAGTAGTGCGCGCGTGTGCGCATGCGCAGAAGTGAGCTCGAATGCGCATGTACAGGTCTGAGCCGGACTGCGCATGTGCAGTAGTGGGCCCGTGTGCGCATGCGCAGTAGTGACCCCGAATGCGCATGAGCAGTAGTGAGTCCGAGTGCGCATGAGCAGTAGTGAGTCCGTGTGCGCATGTGCAGGTCTGAGGCGGAGTGCGCACGTGCAGTAGTGAGCCCGATTGTGCATCCGCAGTAGTGAGTCCGAGTGCGCATGAGCAGTAGTGAGTCCCAGTGCACATGAGCAGTAGTGACCCCGAGTGCGCATGAGCAGTAGTGAGTCCGAGTGCGCATCAGCAGTAGTGACCCCGAGTGCGCATGCGCAGTGTTGGGCCCGTGCGCGCATGCGCCGTAGTGAGCCCGTGTGCGCATGCGCAGTAGTGAGCCCGAGCGCGCATCCGCAGTAGTCAGTCCGAGTGCGCATGCGCAGTAGTGACCCCGAATGCGCATGAGCAGTAGTGAGTTCGAGTGCGCATGTGCAGTAGTGACCCCGAGTGCGCATGAGCAGTAGTGAGTCCGTGTGCGTATGTGCAGGTCTGAGGCGGAGTGCGCACGTGCAGTAGTGAGCCCGATTGTGCATCCGCAGTAGTGAGTCCGAGTGCGCATGAGCAGTAGTGAGTCCCAGTGCGCATAAGCAGTTGTTAGTCCGAGTGCGCAAGCGCAGTAGTGCGCGTGTGCGCATGCGCAGAAGTGAGCTCGAATGCGCATGTACAGGTCTGAGCCGGACTGCGCATGTGCAGTAGTAAGCCCGTGTGCGCATGCGCAGTGGAGTGCCCGAGGGCGCATAAGCAGGTCTGAGCCGGAGTGCGCATGCACAATAGTGGGCCGGTGCGCGCATGCGCAGTAGTGAGCCCGTGTGCGCATGCGCAGTAGTTAGCCCGAGCGCGCATCTGCAGTAGTGAGTCCGAGTGCGCATGCGCAGTAGTGACCCCGAATGCGCATGAGCAGTAGTGAGTCCGAGTGCGCATGAGCAGTAGTGACCCCGAGTGCGCATGAGCAGTAGTGAGTCCGAGTGCGCATGGGCAGGTCTGAGCCGGAGTGCGCATGCGCAGTAGTGGGCCCGTGCGCGCATGCGCAGTAGTGAGCCGGTGTGCGCACGCGCAGTAGTGAACCCGATTGCGCATCCGCAGTCGTGAGCCCGATTGCGCATCCACAGTAGTGAGTCCGTGTGCGCATGTGAATGTCTGACCCGGAGTGCGCATGCGCAGTAGTGAGCCCGATTGTGCATCCGCAGTAGTGAGTCCGAGTGCGCATGAGCAGTAGTGAGCCGGAGCGCGCATGCGCAGTAGTGAGCCCGAGTGCGCATGGGCAGGTCTGAGCCGGAGTGCGCATGCGCAGTAGTGGGCCCGTGCGCGCATGCGCAGTAGTGAGCCTGTGTGCGCATGCGCAGTAGTGAACCCGATTGCGCATCCGCAGTAGTGAGCCCGAGCGCGCATCCGCAGTAGTGAGTCCCAGTGCGCATGAGCAGTGGTTAGTCCGAGTGCGCATGCGCAGTAGTGAGCCCGAGCACGCATGCGCAGTAGTGAGCCCGATTGCGCATCCGCAGTAGTGAGCCCGAGCGCGCATCCGCAGTAGTGGGTCCCAGTGCGCATGAGCAGTGGTTAGTCCGAGTGCGCAAGCGCAGTAGTGCGCGCGTGTGCGCATGCGCAGAAGTGAGCTCGAATGCGCATGTGCAGGTCTGAGCCGGACTGCGCATGCACAGTAGTGAGCCCGAACGCGCATCCGCAGTAGTGAGTCCGAGTGCGCATGCGCAGTAGTGACCCCGAATTCGCATGAGCAGTAGTGAGTCCGAGTGCGCAAGGGCAGTAGTGACCCCGAGTGCGCATGGGCAGGTCTGAGCCGGAGTGCGCATGCGCAGTGGTGAGTCCGTGTGCGCATGCGCAGTGGTGTGCCCGATGGCGCATGGGCAGGTCTGAGCCGGAGTGCGCATGCGCAGTAGTGGGCTCGTGCGCGCATGCGCAGTAGTGAGCCCGTGTGCGCATGCGCAGTAGTGAACCCGATTGCGCATCCGCAGTAGTGAGCCCGAGCGCGCATCCGCAGTAGTGAGTCCCAGTGCGCATGTGCAGGTCTGAGCCGGAGTGCGCATGCGCAGTAGTGGGCCCGAGTGCGCATGCGCAGTAGTGACCCCGAATGCGCATGAGCAGTAGTGAGTTCGAGTGCGCATGTGCAGTAGTGACCCCGAGTGCGCATGAGCAGTAGTGAGTCCGTGTGCGTATGTGCAGGTCTGAGGCGGAGTGCGCACGTGCAGTAGTGAGCCCGATTGTGCATCCGCAGTAGTGAGTCCGAGTGCGCATGAGCAGTAGTGAGTCCCAGTGCGCATGAGCAGTTGTTAGTCCGAGTGCGCAAGCGCAGTAGTGCGCGCGTGTGCGCATGCGCAGAAGTGAGCTCGAATGCGCATGTACAGGTCTGAGCCGGACTGCGCATGTGCAGTAGTGAGCCCGTGTGCGCATGCGCAGTGGTGTGCCCGAGGGCGCATAAGCAGGTCTGAGCCGGAGTGCGCATGCACAATAGTGGGCCGGTGCGCGCATGCGCAGTAGTGAGCCCGTGTGCGCATGCGCAGTAGTTAGCTCGAGCGCGCATCTGCAGTAGTGAGTCCGAGTGCGCATGCGCAGTAGTGACCCCGAATGCGCATGAGCAGTAGTGAGTCCGAGTGCGCATGAGCAGTAGTGACCCCGAGTGCGCATGAGCAGTAGTGAGTCCGAGTGCGCATGGGCAGGTCTGAGCCGGAGTGCGCATGCGCAGTAGTGGGCCCGTGCGCGCATGCGCAGTAGTGAGCCGGTGTGCGCACGCGCAGTAGTGAACCCGATTGCGCATGCACAGTAGTGAGCCCGATTGCGCATCCACAGTAGTGAGTCCGTGTGCGCATGTGCAGGTCTGAGCCGTAGTGCGCATGCGCAGTAGTGAGCCCGATTGTGCATCCGCAGTAGTTAGTCCGAGTGCGCATGCGCAGTAGTGAGCCCGAGCACGCATGCGCAGTAGTGAGCCCGATTGCGCATCCGCAGTAGTGAGCCCGAGCGCGCATCCGCAGTAGTGAGTCCCAGTGCGCATGAGCAGTGGTTAGTCCGAGTGCGCAAGCGCAGTAGTGCGCGCGTGTGCGCATGCGCAGAAGTGAGCTCGAATGCGCATGTGCAGGTCTGAGCCGGACTGCGCATGCACAGTAGTGAGCCCGAGCGCGCATCCGCAGTAGTGAGTCCGAGTGCGCATGCGCAGTAGTGACCCCGAATTCGCATGAGCAGTAGTGAGTCCGAGTGCGCATGCGCAGTCGTGGGCGCGTGCGCGCATGCGCAGTAGTGAGGCCGTGTGCGCATGGGCAGTAGTGAACCCGATTGCGCATCCGCAGTAGTGAGCCCGAGCGCGCAACCGCAGTAGTGAGTCCCAGTGCGCATGAGCAGTGGTTAGTCCGAGTGCGCATGCGCAGTAGTGAGCCCGAGCACGCATGCGCAGCAGTGAGCCCGAGTGCGCATGGGCAGGTCTGAGCCGGAGTGCGCATGCGCAGTGGTGAGTCCCTGTGCGCATGCGCAGTGGTGTGCCCGAGGGCGCATGGGCAGGTCTGAGCCGGAGTGCGCATGCGCAGTAGTGGGCCCAATTGTGCATCCGCAGTAGTGAGTCCGAGTGCGCATGAGCAGTAGTGAGCCGGAGCGCGCATGCGCAGTAGTGAGCCCGATTGTGCATCCGCAGTAGTGTGTCCGAGTGCGCATGAGCAGTAGTGAGCCGGAGCGCGCATGCGCAGTAGTGAGCCCGAGTGCGCATGGGCAGCTCTGAGCCGGAGTGCGCATGCGCAGTAGTGGGCCCGTGCGCGCATGCGCAGGAGTGACCCCGAATGCGCATGAGCAGTAGTGAGTCCGAGTGCGCATGAGCAGTAGTGACCCCGAGTGCGCATGAGCAGTAGTGAGTCCGAGTGCGCATGCGCAGTAGTGAGCCCGAGTGGGCATGGGCAGGTCTGAGTCGGAGTGCGCATGCGCAGTGGTGAGTCCGTGTGCGCATGCGCAGTGGTGTTCCCGAGGGCGCATGGGCAGGTCTGAGCCGGAGTGCGCATGCGCAGTAGTGGGCTCGTGCGCGCATGCGCAGTAGTGAGCCCGTGTGCGCATGCGCAGTAGTGAACCCGATTGCGCATCCGCAGTAGTGAGCCCGAGCGCGCATCCGCAGTAGTGAGTCCCAGTGCGCATGTGCAGGTCTGAGCCGGAGTGCGCATGCGCAGTAGTGGGCCCGAGTGCGCATGCGCAGTAGTGACCCCGAATGCGCATGAGCAGTAGTGAGTTCGAGTGCGCATGTGCAGTAGTGACCCCGAGTGCGCATGAGCAGTAGTGAGTCCGTGTGCGTATGTGCAGGTCTGAGGCGGAGTGCGCACGTGCAGTAGTGAGCCCGATTGTGCATCCGCAGTAGTGAGTCCGAGTGCGCATGAGCAGTAGTGAGTCCCAGTGCGCATGAGCAGTTGTTAGTCCGAGTGCGCAAGCGCAGTAGTGCGCGTGTGCGCATGCGCAGAAGTGAGCTCGAATGCGCATGTACAGGTCTGAGCCGGACTGCGCATGTGCAGTAGTGAGCCCGTGTGCGCATGCGCAGTGGTGTGCCCGAGGGCGCATAAGCAGGTCTGAGCCGGAGTGCGCATGCACAATAGTGGGCCGGTGCGCGCATGCGCAGTAGTGAGCCCGTGTGCGCATGCGCAGTAGTTAGCTCGAGCGCGCATCTGCAGTAGTGAGTCCGAGTGCGCATGCGCAGTAGTGACCCCGAATGCGCATGAGCAGTAGTGAGTCCGAGTGCGCATGAGCAGTAGTGACCCCGAGTGCGCATGAGCAGTAGTGAGTCCGAGTGCGCATGGGCAGGTCTGAGCCGGAGTGCGCATGCGCAGTAGTGGGCCCGTGCGCGCATGCGCAGTAGTGAGCCGGTGTGCGCACGCGCAGTAGTGAACTCGATTGCGCATGCACAGTAGTGAGCCCGATTGCGCATCCACAGTAGTGAGTCCGTGTGCGCATGTGCAGGTCTGAGCCGTAGTGCGCATGCGCAGTAGTGAGCCCGATTGTGCATCCGCAGTAGTTAGTCCGAGTGCGCATGCGCAGTAGTGAGCCCGAGCACGCATGCGCAGTAGTGAGCCCGATTGCGCATCCGCAGTAGTGAGCCCGAGCGCGCATCCGCAGTAGTGAGTCCCAGTGCGCATGAGCAGTGGTTAGTCCGAGTGCGCAAGCGCAGTAGTGCGCGCGTGTGCGCATGCGCAGAAGTGAGCTCGAATGCGCATGTGCAGGTCTGAGCCGGACTGCGCATGCACAGTAGTGAGCCCGAGCGCGCATCCGCAGTAGTGAGTCCGAGTGCGCATGCGCAGTAGTGACCCCGAATTCGCATGAGCAGTAGTGAGTCCGAGTGCGCATGGGCAGTAGTGAGTCCCAGTGCGCATGTGCAGGTCTGAGCCGGAGTGCGCATGCGCAGTAGTGGGCCCGAGTGCGCATGCACAGTAGTGTCCCCGAGTGCGCATGAGCAGTAGTGACCCCGAGTGCGCATGCACAGTAGTGAGCCCGATTGCGCATCCGCAGTAGTGAGCCCGATTGCGCATCCACAGTAGTGAGTCCGTGTGTGCATGTGAATGTCTGACCCGGAGTGCGCATGCGCAGTAGTGAGCCCGATTGTGCATCCGCAGTAGTGAGTCCGAGTGCGCATGAGCAGTAGTGACCCCGAGTGCGCATGAGCAGTAGTGAGTCCGAGTGCGCATGCGCAGTAGTGAGCCCGAGTGCGCATGGGCAGGTCTGAGCCGGAGTGCGCATGCGCAGTGGTGAGTCCGTGTGCGCATGCGCAGTGGTGTTCCCGAGGGCGCATGGGCAGGTCTGAGCCGGAGTGCGCATGCGCAGTAGTGGGCTCGTGCGCGCATCCGCAGTAGTGAGTCCCAGTGCGCATGTGCAGGTCTGAGCCGGAGTGCGCATGCGCAGTAGTGGGCCCGAGTGCGCATGAGCAGTAGTGAGTCCGAGTGCGCATGAGCAGTAGTGACCCCGAATTCGCATGAGCAGTAGTGAGTCCGAGTGCGCAAGGGCAGTAGTGACCCCGAGTGCGCATGGGCAGGTCTGAGCCGGAGTGCGCATGCGCAGTGGTGAGTCCGTGTGCGCATGCGCAGTAGTTAGCTCGAGCGCGCATCTGCAGTAGTGAGTCCGAGTGCGCATGCGCAGTAGTGACCCCGAATGCGCATGAGCAGTAGTGAGTCCGAGTGCGCATGAGCAGTAGTGACCCCGAGTGCGCATGAGCAGTAGTGAGTCCGAGTGCGCATGGGCAGGTCTGAGCCGGAGTGCGCATGCGCAGTAGTGGGCCCGTGCGCGCATGCGCAGTAGTGAGCCGGTGTGCGCACGCGCAGTAGTGAACCCGATTGCGCATGCACAGTAGTGAGCCCGATTGCGCATCCACAGTAGTGAGTCCGTGTGCGCATGTGCAGGTCTGAGCCGTAGTGCGCATGCGCAGTAGTGAGCCCGATTGTGCATCCGCAGTAGTTAGTCCGAGTGCGCATGCGCAGTAGTGAGCCCGAGCACGCATGCGCAGTAGTGAGCCCGATTGCGCATCCGCAGTAGTGAGCCCGAGCGCGCATCCGCAGTAGTGAGTCCCAGTGCGCATGAGCAGTGGTTAGTCCGAGTGCGCAAGCGCAGTAGTGCGCGCGTGTGCGCATGCGCAGAAGTGAGCTCGAATGCGCATGTGCAGGTCTGAGCCGGACTGCGCATGCACAGTAGTGAGCCCGAGCGCGCATCCGCAGTAGTGAGTCCGAGTGCGCATGCGCAGTAGTGACCCCGAATTCGCATGAGCAGTAGTGAGTCCGAGTGCGCATGCGCAGTCGTGGGCGCGTGCGCGCATGCGCAGTAGTGAGGCCGTGTGCGCATGGGCAGTAGTGAACCCGATTGCGCATCCGCAGTAGTGAGCCCGAGCGCGCATCCGCAGTAGTGAGTCCCAGTGCGCATGAGCAGTGGTTAGTCCGAGTGCGCATGCGCAGTAGTGAGCCCGAGCACGCATGCGCAGCAGTGAGCCCGAGTGCGCATGGGCAGGTCTGAGCCGGAGTGCGCATGCGCAGTGGTGAGTCCCTGTGCGCATGCGCAGTGGTGTGCCCGAGGGCGCATGGGCAGGTCTGAGCCGGAGTGCGCATGCGCAGTAGTGGGCCCAATTGTGCATCCGCAGTAGTGAGTCCGAGTGCGCATGAGCAGTAGTGAGCCGGAGCGCGCATGCGCAGTAGTGAGCCCGATTGTGCATCCGCAGTAGTGTGTCCGAGTGCGCATGAGCAGTAGTGAGCCGGAGCGCGCATGCGCAGTAGTGAGCCCGAGTGCGCATGGGCAGCTCTGAGCCGGAGTGCGCATGCGCAGTAGTGGGCCCGTGCGCGCATGCGCAGGAGTGACCCCGAATGCGCATGAGCAGTAGTGAGTCCGAGTGCGCATGAGCAGTAGTGACCCCGAGTGCGCATGAGCAGTAGTGAGTCCGAGTGCGCATGCGCAGTAGTGAGCCCGAGTGGGCATGGGCAGGTCTGAGTCGGAGTGCGCATGCGCAGTGGTGAGTCCGTGTGCGCATGCGCAGTGGTGTTCCCGAGGGCGCATGGGCAGGTCTGAGCCGGAGTGCGCATGCGCAGTAGTGGGCTCGTGCGCGCATGCGCAGTAGTGAGCCCGTGTGCGCATGCGCAGTAGTGAACCCGATTGCGCATCCGCAGTAGTGAGCCCGAGCGCGCATCCGCAGTAGTGAGTCCCAGTGCGCATGTGCAGGTCTGAGCCGGAGTGCGCATGCGCAGTAGTGGGCCCTAGTGCGCATGCGCAGTAGTGACCCCGAATGCGCATGAGCATTAGTGAGTTCGAGTGCGCATGTGCAGTAGTGACCCCGAGTGCGCATGAGCAGTAGTGAGTCCGTGTGCGTATGTGCAGGTCTGAGGCGGAGTGCGCACGTGCAGTAGTGAGCCCGATTGTGCATCCGCAGTAGTGAGTCCGAGTGCGCATGAGCAGTAGTGAGTCCCAGTGCGCATGAGCAGTTGTTAGTCCGAGTGCGCAAGCGCAGTAGTGCGCGCGTGTGCGCATGCGCAGAAGTGAGCTCGAATGCGCATGTACAGGTCTGAGCCGGACTGCGCATGTGCAGTAGTGAGCCCGTGTGCGCATGCGCAGTGGTGTGCCCGAGGGCGCATGGGCAGGTCTGAGCCGGAGTGCGCATGCACAATAGTGGGCCGGTGCGCGCATGCGCAGTAGTGAGCCCGTGTGCGCATGCGCAGTAGTTAGCCCGAGCACGCATCTGCAGTAGTGAGTCCGAGTGCGCATGCGCAGTAGTGACCCCGAATGCGCATGAGCAGTAGTGAGTCCGTGTGCGTATGTGCAGGTCTGAGGCGGAATGCGCACGTGCAGTAGTGAGCCCGATTGTGCATCCGCAGTAGTGAGTCCGAGTGCGCATGAGCAGTAGTGAGTCCCAGTGCGCATGAGCAGTTGTTAGTCCGAGTGCGCAAGCGCAGTAGTGCGCGCGTGTGCGCATGTGCAGAAGTGAGCTCGAATGCGCATGTACAGGTCTGAGCCGGACTGCGCATGTGCAGTAGTGAGCCCGTGTGCGCATGCGCAGTAGTGACCCCGAATGCGCATGAGCAGTAGTGAGTCCGAGTGCGCATGAGCAGTAGTGACCCCGTGTGCGCATGAGCAGCAGTGAGTCCGTGTGCGCATGTGCAGGTCTGAGGCGGAGTGCGCACGTGCAGTAGTGAGCCCGATTGTGCATCCGCAGTAGTGAGTCCGAGTGCGCATGAGCAGTAGTGAGTCCCAGTGCACATGAGCAGTAGTGACCCCGAGTGCGCATGAGCAGTAGTGAGTCCGAGTGCGCATCAGCAGTAGTGCCCCGAGTGCGCATGCGCAGTGTTGGGCCCGTGCGCGCATGCGCCGTAGTGAGCCCGTGTGCGCATGCGCAGTAGTGAGCCCGAGCGCGCATCCGCAGTAGTCAGTCCGAGTGCGCATGCGCAGTAGTGACCCCGAATGCGCATGAGCAGTAGTGAGTTCGAGTGCGCATGTGCAGTAGTGACCCCGAGTGCGCATGAGCAGTAGTGAGTCCGTGTGCGTATGAGCAGGTCTGAGGCGGAGTGCGCACGTGCAGTAGTGAGCCCGATTGTGCATCCGCAGTAGTGAGTCCGAGTGCGCATGAGCAGTAGTGAGTCCCAGTGCGCATGAGCAGTTGTTAGTCCGAGTGCGCAAGCGCAGTAGTGCGCGTGTGCGCATGCGCAGAAGTGAGCTCGAATGCGCATGTACAGGTCTGAGCCGGACTGCGCATGTGCAGTAGTGAGCCCGTGTGCGCATGCGCAGTGGTGTGCCCGAGGGCGCATAAGCAGGTCTGAGCCGGAGTGCGCATGCACAATAGTGGGCCGGTGCGCGCATGCGCAGTAGTGAGCCCGTGTGCGCATGCGCAGTAGTTAGCTCGAGCGCGCATCTGCAGTAGTGAGTCCGAGTGCGCATGCGCAGTAGTGACCCCGAATGCGCATGAGCAGTAGTGAGTCCGAGTGCGCATGAGCAGTAGTGACCCCGAGTGCGCATGAGCAGTAGTGAGTCCGAGTGCGCATGGGCAGGTCTGAGCCGGAGTGCGCATGCGCAGTAGTGGGCCCGTGCGCGCATGCGCAGTAGTGAGCCGGTGTGCGCACGCGCAGTAGTGAACCCGATTGCGCATGCACAGTAGTGAGCCCGATTGCGCATCCACAGTAGTGAGTCCGTGTGCGCATGTGCAGGTCTGAGCCGTAGTGCGCATGCGCAGTAGTGAGCCCGATTGTGCATCCGCAGTAGTTAGTCCGAGTGCGCATGCGCAGTAGTGAGCCCGAGCACGCATGCGCAGTAGTGAGCCCGATTGCGCATCCGCAGTAGTGAGCCCGAGCGCGCATCCGCAGTAGTGAGTCCCAGTGCGCATGAGCAGTGGTTAGTCCGAGTGCGCAAGCGCAGTAGTGCGCGCGTGTGCGCATGCGCAGAAGTGAGCTCGAATGCGCATGTGCAGGTCTGAGCCGGACTGCGCATGCACAGTAGTGAGCCCGAGCGCGCATCCGCAGTAGTGAGTCCGAGTGCGCATGCGCAGTAGTGACCCCGAATTCGCATGAGCAGTAGTGAGTCCGAGTGCGCATGGGCAGTAGTGACCCCGAGTGCGCATGCACAGTAGTGAGCCCGATTGCGCATCCGCAGTAGTGAGCCCGATTGCGCATCCACAGTAGTGAGTCCGTGTGTGCATGTGAATGTCTGACCCGGAGTGCGCATGCGCAGTAGTGAGCCCGATTGTGCATCCGCAGTAGTGAGTCCGAGTGCGCATGAGCAGTAGTGACCCCGAGTGCGCATGAGCAGTAGTGAGTCCGAGTGCGCATGCGCAGTAGTGAGCCCGAGTGCGCATGGGCAGGTCTGAGCCGGAGTGCGCATGCGCAGTGGTGAGTCCGTGTGCGCATGCGCAGTGGTGTTCCCGAGGGCGCATGGGCAGGTCTGAGCCGGAGTGCGCATGCGCAGTAGTGGGCTCGTGCGCGCATGCGCAGTAGTGAGCCCGTGTGCGCATGCGCAGTAGTGAACCCGATTGCGCATCCGCAGTAGTGAGCCCGAGCGCGCATCCGCAGTAGTGAGTCCCAGTGCGCATGTGCAGGTCTGAGCCGGAGTGCGCATGCGCAGTAGTGGGCCCGAGTGCGCATGAGCAGTAGTGAGTCCGAGTGCGCATGAGCAGTAGTGACCCCGAGTGCGCATGCACAGTAGTGAGTCCGAGTGCGCATTCGCAGTAGTGACCCCGAGTGCGCATGCACAGTAGTGAGCCCGAGTGCGCATGAGCAGTAGTGAGCCCGAGCGTGCATCCGCAGTAGTGAGTCCGAGTGCGCGTGAGCAGTAGTGACCCCGAGTGCGCATGCACAGTAGTGAGCCCGAGTGCGCATGAGCAGTAGTGAGTCCGAGTGCACATGAGCAGTAGTGACCCCGAGTGCGCATGCACAGTAGTGAGCCCGAGTGCGCATGAGCAGTAGTGAGTCCGATTGCGCATGAGCAGTAGTGACCCCGAGTGCGCATGCACAGTAGTGAGCCCGAGTGCGCATGAGCAGTAGTGAGTCCGAGTGCGCATGAGCAGTAGTGACCCCGAGTGCGCATGCACAGTAGTGAGCCCGATTGCGCATCCACAGTAGTGAGTCCGTGTGCGCATGTGCAGGTCTGAGCCGTAGTGCGCATGCGCAGTAGTGAGCCCGATTGTGCATCCGCAGTAGTTAGTCCGAGTGCGCATGAGCAGTAGTGAGCCGGAGCGCGCATGCGCAGTAGTGAGCCCGAGTGCGCATGGGCAGGTCTGAGCCGGAGTGCGCATGCGCAGTGGTGAGTCCGTGTGCGCATGCGCAGTGGTGTACCCGAGGGCGCATGGGCAGGTCTGAGCCGGAGTGCGCATGCGCAGTGGTGAGTCCGTGTGCGCATGCGCAGTGGTGTTCCCGAGGGCGCATGGGCAGGTCTGAGCCGGAGTGCGCATGCGCAGTAGTGGGCTCGTGCGCGCATGCGCAGTAGTGAGCCCGTGTGCGCATGCGCAGTAGTGAACCCGATTGCGCATCCGCAGTAGTGAGCCCGAGCGCGCATCCGCAGTAGTGAGTCCAAGTGCGCATGTGCAGGTCTGAGCCGGAGTGCGCATGCGCAGTAGTGGGCCCGAGTGCGCATGAGCAGTAGTGAGTCCGAGTGCGCATGAGCAGTAGTGACCCCGAGTGCGCATGCACAGTAGTGAGCCCGAGTGCGCATGAGCAGTAGTGAGCCCGAGCGTGCATCCGCAGTAGTGAGTCCGAGTGCGCGTGAGCAGTAGTGACCCCGAGTGCGCATGCACAGTAGTGAGCCCGAGTGCGCATGAGCAGTAGTGAGTCCGAGTGCACATGAGCAGTAGTGACCCCGAGTGCGCATGCACAGTAGTGAGCCCGAGTGCGCATGAGCAGTAGTGAGTCCGATTGCGCATGAGCAGTAGTGACCCCGAGTGCGCATGCACAGTAGTGAGCCCGAGTGCGCATGAGCAGTAGTGAGTCCGAGTGCGCATGAGCAGTAGTGACCCCGAGTGCGCATGCACAGTAGTGAGCCCGATTGCGCATCCACAGTAGTGAGTCCGTGTGCGCATGTGCAGGTCTGAGCCGTAGTGCGCATGCGCAGTAGTGAGCCCGATTGTGCATCCGCAGTAGTTAGTCCGAGTGCGCATGAGCAGTAGTGAGCCGGAGCGCGCATGCGCAGTAGTGAGCCCGAGTGCGCATGGGCAGGTCTGAGCCGGAGTGCGCATGCGCAGTCGTGGGCGCGTGCGCGCATGCGCAGTAGTGAGGCCGTGTGCGCATGGGCAGTAGTGAACCCGATTGCGCATCCGCAGTAGTGAGCCCGAGCGCGCATCCGCAGTAGTGAGTCCCAGTGCGCATGAGCAGTGGTTAGTCCGAGTGCGCATGCGCAGTAGTGAGCCCGAGCACGCATGCGCAGTAGTGAGCCCGAGTGCGCATGGGCAGGTCTGAGCCGGAGTGCGCATGCGCAGTGGTGAGTCCCTGTGCGCATGCGCAGTGGTGTGCCCGAGGGCGCATGGGCAGGTCTGAGCCGGAGTGCGCATGCGCAGTAGTGGGCCCAATTGTGCATCCGCAGTAGTGAGTCCGAGTGCGCATGAGCAGTAGTGAGCCGGAGCGCGCATGCGCAGTAGTGAGCCCGATTGTGCATCCGCAGTAGTGTGTCCGAGTGCGCATGAGCAGTAGTGAGCCGGAGCGCGCATGCGCAGTAGTGAGCCCGAGTGCGCATGGGCAGCTCTGAGCCGGAGTGCGCATGCGCAGTAGTGGGCCCGTGCGCGCATGCGCAGGAGTGACCCCGAATGCGCATGAGCAGTAGTGAGTCCGAGTGCGCATGAGCAGTAGTGACCCCGAGTGCGCATGAGCAGTAGTGAGTCCGAGTGCGCATGCGCAGTAGTGAGCCCGAGTGGGCATGGGCAGGTCTGAGTCGGGGTGCGCATGCGCAGTGGTGAGTCCGTGTGCGCATGCGCAGTAGTGTTCCCGAGGGCGCATGGGCAGGTCTGAGCCGGAGTGCGCATGCGCAGTAGTGGGCTCGTGCGCGCATGCGCAGTAGTGAGCCCGTGTGCGCATGCGCAGTAGTGAACCCGATTGCGCATCCGCAGTAGTGAGCCCGAGCGCGCATCCGCAGTAGTGAGTCCCAGTGCGCATGTGCAGGTCTGAGCCGGAGTGCGCATGCGCAGTAGTGGGCCCGAGTGCGCATGCGCAGTAGTGACCCCGAATGCGCATGAGCAGTAGTGAGTTCGAGTGCGCATGTGCAGTAGTGACCCCGAGTGCGCATGAGCAGTAGTGAGTCCGTGTGCGTATGTGCAGGTCTGAGGCGGAGTGCGCACGTGCAGTAGTGAGCCCGATTGTGCATCCGCAGTAGTGAGTCCGAGTGCGCATGAGCAGTAGTGAGTCCCAGTGCGCATGAGCAGTTGTTAGTCCGAGTGCGCAAGCGCAGTAGTGCGCGCGTGTGCGCATGCGCAGAAGTGAGCTCGAATGCGCATGTACAGGTCTGAGCCGGACTGCGCATGTGCAGTAGTGAGCCCGTGTGCGCATGCGCAGTGGTGTGCCCGAGGGCGCATGGGCAGGTCTGAGCCGGAGTGCGCATGCACAATAGTGGGCCGGTGCGCGCATGCGCAGTAGTGAGCCCGTGTGCGCATGCGCAGTAGTTAGCCCGAGCACGCATCTGCAGTAGTGAGTCCGAGTGCGCATGCGCAGTAGTGACCCCGAATGCGCATGAGCAGTAGTGAGTCCGAGTGCGCATGAGCAGTAGTGACCCCGAGTGCGCATGAGCAGTAGTGAGACCGAGTGCGCATGGGCAGGTCTGAGCCGGAGTGCGCATGCGCAGTAGTGGGCCCGTGCGCGCATGCGCAGTAGTGAGCCGGTGTGCGCATGCGCAGTAGTGAACCCGATTGCGCATCCGCAGTAGTGAGTCCGTGTGCGCATGTGAATGTCTGACCCGGAGTGCGCATGCGCAGTAGTGAGCCCGATTGTGCATTCGCAGTAGTGAGTCCGAGTGCGCATGAGCAGTAGTGAGCCGGAGCGCGCATGCGCAGTAGTGAGCCCGAGTGCGCATGGGCAGGTCTGAGCCGGAGTGCGCATGCGCAGTAGTGGGCCCGTGCGCGCATGCGCAGTAGTGAGCCGGTGTGCGCATGCGCAGTAGTGAACCCGATTGCGCATCCGCAGTAGTGAGCCCGAGCGCGCATCCGCAGTAGTGAGTCCCAGTGCGCATGAGCAGTGGTTAGTCCGAGTGCGCATGCGCAGTAGTGAGCCCGAGCACGCATGCGCAGTAGTGAGCCCGATTGCGCATCCGCAGTAGTGAGCCCGAGCGTGCATCCGCAGTAGTGAGTCCGAGTGCGCGTGAGCAGTAGTGACCCCGAGTGCGCATGCACAGTAGTGAGCCCGAGTGCGCGTGAGCAGTAGTGAGTCCGAGTGCACATGCACAGTAGTGAGCCCGAGTGCGCATGAGCAGTAGTGAGTCCGAGTGCGCATGAGCAGTAGTGACCCCGAGTGCGCATGCACAGTAGTGAGCCCGATTGCGCATCCACAGTAGTGAGTCCGTGTGCGCATGTGCAGGTCTGAGCCGTAGTGCGCATGCGCAGTAGTGAGCCCGATTGTGCATCCGCAGTAGTTAGTCCGAGTGCGCATGAGCAGTAGTGAGCCGGAGCGCGCATGCGCAGTAGTGAGCCCGAGTGCGCATGGGCAGGTCTGAGCCGGAGTGCGCATGCGCAGTGGTGAGTCCGTGTGCGCATGCGCAGTGGTGTACCCGAGGGCGCATGGGCAGGTCTGAGCCGGAGTGCGCATGCGCAGTCGTGGGCGCGTGCGCGCATGCGCAGTAGTGAGGCCGTGTGCGCATGGGCAGTAGTGAACCCGATTGCGCATCCGCAGAAGTGAGCCCGAGCGCGCATCCGCAGTAGTGAGTCCCAGTGCGCATGAGCAGTGGTTAGTCCGAGTGCGCATGCGCAGTAGTGAGCCCGAGCACGCATGCGCAGTAGTGAGCCCGAGTGCGCATGGGCAGGTCTGAGCCGGAGTGCGCATGCGCAGTGGTGAGTCCCTGTGCGCATGCGCAGTGGTGTGCCCGAGGGCGCATGGGCAGGTCTGAGCCGGAGTGCGCATGCGCAGTAGTGGGCCCAATTGTGCATCCGCAGTAGTGAGTCCGAGTGCGCATGAGCAGTAGTGAGCCGGAGCGCGCATGCGCAGTAGTGAGCCCGATTGTGCATCCGCAGTAGTGTGTCCGAGTGCGCATGAGCAGTAGTGAGCCGGAGCGCGCATGCGCAGTAGTGAGCCCGAGTGCGCATGGGCAGCTCTGAGCCGGAGTGCGCATGCGCAGTAGTGGGCCCGTGCGCGCATGCGCAGGAGTGACCCCGAATGCGCATGAGCAGTAGTGAGTCCGAGTGCGCATGAGCAGTAGTGACCCCGAGTGCGCATGAGCAGTAATGAGTCCGAGTGCGCATGCGCAGTAGTGAGCCCGAGTGGGCATGGGCAGGTCTGAGTCGGAGTGCGCATGCGCAGTGGTGAGTCCGTGTGCGCATGCGCAGTGGTGTTCCCGAGGGCGCATGGGCAGGTCTGAGCCGGAGTGCGCATGCGCAGTAGTGACCCCGAATGCGCATGAGCAGTAGTGAGTTCGAGTGCGCATGTGCAGTAGTGACCCCGAGTGCGCATGAGCAGTAGTGAGTCCGTGTGCGTATGTGCAGGTCTGAGGCGGAGTGCGCACGTGCAGTAGTGAGCCCGATTGTGCATCCGCAGTAGTGAGTCCGAGTGCGCATGAGCAGTAGTGAGTCCCAGTGCGCATGAGCAGTTGTTAGTCCGAGTGCGGAAGCGCAGTAGTGCGCGCGTGTGCGCATGCGCAGAAGTGAGCTCGAATGCGCATGTACAGGTCTGTGCCGGACTGCGCATGTGCAGTAGTGAGCCCGTGTGCGCATGCGCAGTGGTGTGCCCGAGGGCGCATGGGCAGGTCTGAGCCGGAGTGCGCATGCACAATAGTGGGCCGGTGCGCGCATGCGCAGTAGTGAGCCCGTGTGCGCATGCGCAGTAGTTAGCCCGAGCGCGCATCTGCAGTAGTGAGTCCGAGTGCGCATGCGCAGTAGTGACCCCGAATGCGCATGAGCAGTAGTGAGTCCGAGTGCGCATGAGCAGTAGTGACCCCGAGTGCGCATGAGCAGTAGTGAGACCGAGTGCGCATGGGCAGGTCTGAGCCGGAGTGCGCATGCGCAGTAGTGGGCCCGTGCGCGCATGCGCAGTAGTGAGCCGGTGTGCGCATGCGCAGTAGTGAACCCGATTGCGCATCCGCAGTAGTGAGTCCGTGTGCGCATGTGAATGTCTGACCCGGAGTGCGCATGCGCAGTAGTGAGCCCGATTGTGCATTCGCAGTAGTGAGTCCGAGTGCGCATGAGCAGTAGTGAGCCGGAGCGCGCATGCGCAGTAGTGAGCCCGAGTGCGCATGGGCAGGTCTGAGCCGGAGTGCGCATGCGCAGTAGTGGGCCCGTGCGCGCATGCGCAGTAGTGAGCCGGTGTGCGCATGCGCAGTAGTGAACCCGATTGCGCATCCGCAGTAGTGAGCCCGAGCGCGCATCCGCAGTAGTGAGTCCCAGTGCGCATGAGCAGTGGTTAGTCCGAGTGCGCATGCGCAGTAGTGAGCCCGAGCACGCATGCGCAGTAGTGAGCCCGATTGCGCATCCGCAGTAGTGAGCCCGAGCGCGCATCCGCAGTAGTGAGTCCCAGTGCGCATGAGCAGTGGTTAGTCCGAGTGCGCAAGCGCAGTAGTGCGCGCGTGTGCGCATGCGCAGAAGTGAGCTCGAATGCGCATGTGCAGGTCTGAGCCGGACTGCGCATGCACAGTAGTGAGCCCGAGCGCGCATCCGCAGTAGTGAGTCCGAGTGCGCATGCGCAGTAGTGACCCCGAATTCGCATGAGCAGTAGTGAGTCCGAGTGCGCATGGGCAGTAGTGACCCCGAGTGCGCATGAGCAGTAGTGAGTCCGAGTGCGCATGAGCAGTAGTGACCCCGAATGCGCATGAGCAGTAGTGACCCGAGTGCGCATGCACAGTAGTGTCCCCGAGTGCGCATGAGCAGTAGTGACCCCGAGTATGCATGCACAGTAGTGAGCCCGATTGCGCATCCGCAGTAGTGAGCCCGATTGCGCATCCACAGTAGTGAGTCCGTGTGCGCATGTGAATGTCTGACCCGGAGTGCGCATGCGCAGTAGTGAGCCCGATTGTGCTTTCGCAGTAGTGAGTCGGAGTGCGCATGAGCAGTAGTGAGCGGGAGCGCGCATGCGCAGTAGTGAGCCCGAGTGCGCATGGGCAGGTCTGAGCCGGAGTGCGCATGCGCAGTGGTGAGTCCGTGTGCGCATGCGCAGTGGTGTGCCCGATGGCGCATGGGCAGGTCTGAGCCGGAGTGCGCATGCGCAGTAGTGGGCTCGTGCGCGCATGCGCAGTAGTGAGGCCGTGTGCGCATGGGCAGTAGTGAACCCGATTGCGCATCCGCAGTAGTGAGCCCGAGCGCGCATCCGCAGTAGTGAGTCCCAGTGCGCATGAGCAGTGGTTAGTCCGAGTGCGCATGCGCAGTAGTGAGCCCGAGCACGCATGCGCAGTAGTGAGCCCGAGTGCGCATGGGCAGGTCTGAGCCGGAGTGCGCATGCGCAGTGGTGAGTCCCTGTGCGCATGCGCAGTGGTGTGCCCGAGGGCGCATGGGCAGGTCTGAGCCGGAGTGCGCATGCGCAGTAGTGGGGCCAATTGTGCATCCGCAGTAGTGAGTCCGAGTGCGCATGAGCAGTAGTGAGCCGGAGCGCGCATGCGCAGTAGTGAGCCCGATTGTGCATCCGCAGTAGTGAGTCCGAGTGCGCATGAGCAGTAGTGAGCCGGAGCGCGCATGCGCAGTAGTGAGCCCGAGTGCGCATGGGCAGGTCTGAGCCGGAGTGCGCATGCGCAGTAGTGGGCCCGTGCGCGCATGCGCAGTAGTGACCCCGAATGCGCATGAGCAGTAGTGAGTCCGAGTGCGCATGAGCAGTAGTGACCCCGAGTGCGCATAAGCAGTAGTAAGTCCGAGTGCACATGCGCAGTAGTGAGCCCGAGTGCGCATGGGCAGGTCTGAGCCGGAGTGCGCATGCGCAGTGGTGAGTCCGTGTGCGCATGCGCAGTGGTGTTCCCGAGGGCGCATGGGCAGGTCTGAGACGGAGTGCGCATGCGCAGTAGTGGGCTCGTGCGCGCATGCGCAGTAGTGAGCCCGTGTGCGCATGCGCAGTAGTGAACCCGATTGCGCATCCGCAGTAGTGAGCCCGAGCGCGCATCCGCAGTAGTGAGTCCCAGTGCGCATGTGCAGGTCTGAGCCGGAGTGCGCATGCGCAGTAGTGGGCCCGATTGTGCATCCGCAGTAGTTAGTCCGAGTGCGCATGAGCAGTAGTGAGCCGGAGCGCGCATGCGCAGTAGTGAGCCCGAGTGCGCATGGGCAGGTCTGAGCCGGAGTGCGCATGCGCAGTGGTGAGTCCGTGTGCGCATGCGCAGTGGTGTACCCGAGGGCGCATGGGCAGGTCTGAGCCGGAGTGCGCATGCGCAGTCGTGGGCGCGTGCGCGCATGCGCAGTAGTGAGGCCGTGTGCGCATGGGCAGTAGTGAGTCCGAGTGCGCATGAGCAGTAGTGACCCCGAGTGCGCATGCACAGTAGTGAGCCCGATTGTGCATCCGCAGTAGTTAGTCCGAGTGCGCATGAGCAGTAGTGAGCCGGAGCGCGCATGCGCAGTAGTGAGCCCGAGTGCGCATGGGCAGGTCTGAGCCGGAGTGCGCATGCGCAGTGGTGAGTCCGTGTGCGCATGCGCAGTGGTGTACCCGAGGGCGCATGGGCAGGTCTGAGCCGGAGTGCGCATGCGCAGTCGTGGGCGCGTGCGCGCATGCGCAGTAGTGAGGCCGTGTGCGCATGGGCAGTAGTGAACCCGATTGCGCATCCGCAGTAGTGAGCCCGAGCGCGCATCCGCAGTAGTGACTCCCAGTGCGCATGAGCAGTGGTTAGTCCGAGTGCGCATGCGCAGTAGTGAGCCCGAGCACGCATGCGCAGTAGTGAGCCCGAGTGCGCATGGGCAGGTCTGAGCCGGAGTGCGCATGCGCAGTGGTGAGTTCCTGTGCGCATGCGCAGTGGTGTGCCCGGGGGCGCATGGGCAGGTCTGAGCCGGAGTGCGCATGCGCAGTAGTGGGCCCAATTGTGCATCCGCAGTAGTGAGTCCGAGTGCGCATGAGCAGTAGTGGGCCCGTGCGCGCATGCGCAGTAGTGACCCCGAATGCGCATGAGCAGTAGTGAGTCCGAGTGCGCATGAGCAGTAGTGACCCCGAGTGCGCATGAGCAGTAGTGAGTCCGAGTGCGCATTCGCAGTAGTGACTCCGAGTGCGCATGCACAGTAGTGAGCCCGAGTGCGCATGAGCAGTAGTGAGCCCGAGCGTGCATCCGCAGTAGTGAGTCCGAGTGCGCATGAGCAGTAGTGAGCGGGAGCGCGCATGCGCAGTAGTGACCCCGAATGCGCATGAGCAGTAGTGAGCCGGAGCGCGCATGCGCAGTAGTGAGCCCGAGTGCGCATGGGCAGGTCTGAGCCGGAGTGCGCATGCGCAGTGGTGAGTCCGTGTGCGCATGCGCAGTGGTGTACCCGAGGGCGCATGGGCAGGTCTGAGCCGGAGTGCGCATGCGCAGTGGTGAGTCCCTGTGCGCATGCGCAGTGGTGTGCCCGAGGGCGCATGGGCAGGTCTGAGCCGGAGTGCGCATGCGCAGTAGTGGGCCCAATTGTGCATCCGCAGTAGTGAGTCCGAGTGCGCATGAGCAGTAGTGAGCCGGAGCGCGCATGCGCAGTAGTGAGCCCGATTGTGCATCCGCAGTAGTGAGTCCGAGTGCGCATGAGCAGTAGTGAGCCGGAGCGCGCATGCGCAGTAGTGAGCCCGAGTGCGCATGGGCAGGTCTGAGCCGGAGTGCGCATGCGCAGTAGTGGGCCCGTGCGCGCATGCGCAGTAGTGACCCCGAATGCGCATGAGCAGTAGTGAGTCCGAGTGCGCATGAGCAGTAGTGACCCCGAGTGCGCATAAGCAGTAGTAAGTCCGAGTGCACATGCGCAGTAGTGAGCCCGAGTGCGCATGGGCAGGTCTGAGCCGGAGTGCGCATGCGCAGTGGTGAGTCCGTGTGCGCATGCGCAGTGGTGTTCCCGAGGGCGCATGGGCAGGTCTGAGACGGAGTGCGCATGCGCAGTAGTGGGCTCGTGCGCGCATGCGCAGTAGTGAGCCCGTGTGCGCATGCGCAGTAGTGAACCCGATTGCGCATCCGCAGTAGTGAGCCCGAGCGCGCATCCGCAGTAGTGAGTCCCAGTGCGCATGTGCAGGTCTGAGCCGGAGTGCGCATGCGCAGTAGTGGGCCCGATTGTGCATCCGCAGTAGTTAGTCCGAGTGCGCATGAGCAGTAGTGAGCCGGAGCGCGCATGCGCAGTAGTGAGCCCGAGTGCGCATGGGCAGGTCTGAGCCGGAGTGCGCATGCGCAGTGGTGAGTCCGTGTGCGCATGCGCAGTGGTGTACCCGAGGGCGCATGGGCAGGTCTGAGCCGGAGTGCGCATGCGCAGTCGTGGGCGCGTGCGCGCATGCGCAGTAGTGAGGCCGTGTGCGCATGGGCAGTAGTGAGTCCGAGTGCGCATGAGCAGTAGTGACCCCGAGTGCGCATGCACAGTAGTGAGCCCGATTGTGCATCCGCAGTAGTTAGTCCGAGTGCGCATGAGCAGTAGTGAGCCGGAGCGCGCATGCGCAGTAGTGAGCCCGAGTGCGCATGGGCAGGTCTGAGCCGGAGTGCGCATGCGCAGTGGTGAGTCCGTGTGCGCATGCGCAGTGGTGTACCCGAGGGCGCATGGGCAGGTTTGAGCCGGAGTGCGCATGCGCAGTCGTGGGCGCGTGCGCGCATGCGCAGTAGTGAGGCCGTGTGCGCATGGGCAGTAGTGAACCCGATTGCCCATCCGCAGTAGTGAGCCCGAGCGCGCATCCGCAGTAGTGAGTCCCAGTGCGCATGAGCAGTGGTTAGTCCGAGTGCGCATGCGCAGTAGTGAGCCCGAGCACGCATGCGCAGTAGTGAGCCCGAGTGCGCATGGGCAGGTCTGAGCCGGAGTGCGCATGCGCAGTGGTGAGTCCCTGTGCGCATGCGCAGTGGTGTGCCCGAGGGCGCATGGGCAGGTCTGAGCCGGAGTGCGCATGCGCAGTAGTGGGCCCAATTGTGCATCCGCAGTAGTGAGTCCGAGTGCGCATGAGCAGTAGTGAGCCGGAGCGCGCATGCGCAGTAGTGAGCCCGATTGTGCATCCGCAGTAGTGAGTCCGAGTGCGCATGAGCAGTAGTGAGCCGGAGCGCGCATGCGCAGTAGTGAGCCCGAGTGCGCATGGGCAGGTCTGAGCCGGAGTGCGCATGCGCAGTAGTGGGCCCGTGCGCGCATGCGCAGTAGTGACCCCGAATGCGCATGAGCAGTAGTGAGTCCGAGTGCGCATGAGCAGTAGTGACCCCGAGTGCGCATAAGCAGTAGTAAGTCCGAGTGCACATGCGCAGTAGTGAGCCCGAGTGCGCATGGGCAGGTCTGAGCCGGAGTGCGCATGCGCAGTGGTGAGTCCGTGTGCGCATGCGCAGTGGTGTTCCCGAGGGCGCATGGGCAGGTCTGAGACGGAGTGCGCATGCGCAGTAGTGGGCTCGTGCGCGCATGCGCAGTAGTGAGCCCGTGTGCGCATGCGCAGTAGTGAACCCGATTGCGCATCCGCAGTAGTGAGCCCGAGCGCGCATCCGCAGTAGTGAGTCCCAGTGCGCATGTGCAGGTCTGAGCCGGAGTGCGCATGCGCAGTAGTGGGCCCGATTGTGCATCCGCAGTAGTTAGTCCAAGTGCGCATGAGCAGTAGTGAGCCGGAGCGCGCATGCGCAGTAGTGAGCCCGAGTGCGCATGGGCAGGTCTGAGCCGGAGTGCGCATGCGCAGTGGTGAGTCCGTGTGCGCATGCGCAGTGGTGTACCCGAGGGCGCATGGGCAGGTCTGAGCCGGAGTGCGCATGCGCAGTCGTGGGCGCGTGCGCGCATGCGCAGTAGTGAGGCCGTGTGCGCATGGGCAGTAGTGAGTCCGAGTGCGCATGAGCAGTAGTGACCCCGAGTGCGCATGCACAGTAGTGAGCCCGATTGTGCATCCGCAGTAGTTAGTCCGAGTGCGCATGAGCAGTAGTGAGCCGGAGCGCGCATGCGCAGTAGTGAGCCCGAGTGCGCATGGGCAGGTCTGAGCCGGAGTGCGCATGCGCAGTAGTGGGCCCGTGCGCGCATGCGCAGTAGTGACCCCGAATGCGCATGCACAGTAGTGAGCCCGAGTGCGCATGAGCAGTAGTGAGCCCGAGCGTGCATCCGCAGTAGTGAGTCCGAGTGCGCGTGAGCAGTAGTAACCCCGAGTGCGCATGCACAGTAGTGAGCGCGAGTGCGCATGAGCAGTAGTGAGTACGAGTGCGCATGAGCAGTAGTGACCCCGAGTGCGCATGCACAGTAGTGAGCCCGAGTGCGCATGAGCAGTAGTGAGTCCGAGTGCGCATGAGCAGTAGTGACGACGAGTGCGCATGCACAGTAGTGAGCCCGAGTGCGCATGAGCAGTAGTGAGTCCGAGTGCGCATGAGCAGTAGTGACCCCGAGTGCGCATGCACAGTAGTGAGCCCGATTGCGCATCCACAGTAGTGAGTCCGTGTGCGCATGTGCAGGTCAGAGCCGTAGTGCGCATGCGCAGTAGTGAGCCCGATTGTGCATCCGCAGTAGTTAGTCCGAGTGCGCATGAGCAGTAGTGAGCCGGAGCGCGCATGCGCAGTAGTGAGCCCGAGTGCGCATGGGCAGGTCTGAGCCGGAGTGCGCATGCGCAGTGGTGAGTCCGTGTGCGCATGCGCAGTGGTGTACCCGAGGGCGCATGGGCAGGTCTGAGCCGGAGTGCGCATGCGCAGTCGTGGGCGCGTGCGCGCATGCGCAGTAGTGAGCCCGTGTGCTCATGCGCAGTAGTGAACCCGATTGCGCATCCGCAGTAGTGAGCCCGAGCGCGCATCCGTAGTAGTGAGTCCCAGTGCGCATGAGCAGTGGTTAGTCCGAGTGCGCAAGCGGAGTAGTGCGCGCGTGTGCGCATGCGCAGAAGTGAGCTCGAATGCGCATGAGCAGTAGTGAGTCCGAGTGCGCATGAGCAGTAGTGACCCCGAGTGCGCATGAGCAGTAGTGACCCCGAGTGCGCATGAGCAGTAGTGACCACGAGTGCGCATGCACAGTAGTGAGCCCGTGTGCGCATGCGCAGAAGTGAGCTCGAATGCGCATGTGCAGGTCTGAGCCGGAGTGCGCATGCGCAGTAGTGGGCCCGTGCGCGCATGCGCAGTAGTGAACCCGTGTGCGCATGCGCAGCAGTGAGCCCGAGCGCGCATCCGCAGTAGTGAGTCCGAGTGCGCATGAGCAGTAGTGACCCCGAGTGCGCATGCACAGTAGTGAGCCCGATTGCGCATCCACAGTAGTGAGCCCGAGTGCGCATGGGCAGGTCTGAGCCGGAGTGCGCATGCGCAGTGGTGAGTCCGTGTGCGCATGCGCAGTGGTGTACCCGAGGGCGCATGGGCAGGTCTGAGCCGGAGTGCGCATGCGCAGTCGTGGGCGCGTGCGCGCATGCGCAGTAGTGAGGCCGTGTGCGCATGGGCAGTAGTGAACCCGATTGCCCATCCGCAGTAGTGAGCCCGAGCGCGCATCCGCAGTAGTGAGTCCCAGTGCGCATGAGCAGTGGTTAGTCCGAGTGCGCATGCGCAGTAGTGAGCCCGAGCACGCATGCGCAGTAGTGAGCCCGAGTGCGCATGGGCAGGTCTGAGCCGGAGTGCGCATGCGCAGTGGTGAGTTCCTGTGCGCATGCGCAGTGGTGTGCCCGGGGGCGCATGGGCAGGTCTGAGCCGGAGTGCGCATGCGCAGTAGTGGGCCCAATTGTGCATCCGCAGTAGTGAGTCCGAGTGCGCATGAGCAGTAGTGAGCCGGTGCGCGCATGCGCAGTAGTGAGCCCGATTGTGCATCCGCAGTAGTGAGTCCGAGTGCGCATGAGCAGTAGTGAGCCGGAGCGCGCATGCGCAGTAGTGAGCCCGAGTGCGCATGGGCAGGTCTGAGCCGGAGTGCGCATGCGCAGTAGTGGGCCCGTGCGCGCATGCGCAGTAGTGACCCCGAATGCGCATGAGCAGTAGTGAGTCCGAGTGCGCATGAGCAGTAGTGACCCCGAGTGCGCATGAGCAGTAGTGAGTCCGAGTGCGCATTCGCAGTAGTGACTCCAAGTGCGCATGCACAGTAGTGAGCCCGAGTGCGCATGAGCAGTAGTGAGCCCGAGCGTGCATCCGCAGTAGTGAGTCCGAGTGCGCGTGAGCAGTAGTAACCCCGAGTGCGCATGCACAGTAGTGAGCGCGAGTGCGCATGAGCAGTAGTGAGTACGAGTGCGCATGAGCAGTAGTGACCCCGAGTGCGCATGCACAGTAGTGAGCCCGAGTGCGCATGAGCAGTAGTGAGTCCGAGTGCGCATGAGCAGTAGTGACGACGAGTGCGCATGCACAGTAGTGAGCCCGAGTGCGCATGAGCAGTAGTGACCCCGAGTGCGCATGCACAGTAGTGAGCCCGATTGCGCATCCACAGTAGTGAGTCCGTGTGCGCATGTGCAGGTCAGAGCCGTAGTGCGCATGCGCAGTAGTGAGCCCGATTGTGCATCCGCAGTAGTTAGTCCGAGTGCGCATGAGCAGTAGTGAGCCGGAGCGCGCATGCGCAGTAGTGAGCCCGAGTGCGCATGGGCAGGTCTGAGCCGGAGTGCGCATGCGCAGTGGTGAGTCCGTGTGCGCATGCGCAGTGGTGTACCCGAGGGCGCATGGGCAGGTCTGAGCCGGAGTGCGCATGCGCAGTCGTGGGCGCGTGCGCGCATGCGCAGTAGTGAGCCCGTGTGCTCATGCGCAGTAGTGAACCCGATTGCGCATCCGCAGTAGTGAGCCCGAGCGCGCATCCGTAGTAGTGAGTCCCAGTGCGCATGAGCAGTGGTTAGTCCGAGTGCGCAAGCGCAGTAGTGCGCGCGTGTGCGCATGCGCAGAAGTGAGCTCGAATGCGCATGAGCAGTAGTGAGTCCGAGTGCGCATGAGCAGTAGTGACCCCGAGTGCGCATGAGCAGTAGTGACCCCGAGTGCGCATGAGCAGTAGTGACCACGAGTGCGCATGCACAGTAGTGAGCCCGTGTGCGCATGCGCAGAAGTGAGCTCGAATGCGCATGTGCAGGTCTGAGCCGGAGTGCGCATGCGCAGTAGTGGGCCCGTGCGCGCATGCGCAGTAGTGAACCCGTGTGCGCATGCGCAGCAGTGAGCCCGAGCGCGCATCCGCAGTAGTGAGTCCGAGTGCGCATGAGCAGTAGTGACCCCGAGTGCGCATGCACAGTAGTGAGCCCGATTGCGCATCCACAGTAGTGAGTCCGTGTGCGCATGTGCAGGTCTGAGCCGTAGTGCGCATGCTCAGTAGTGAGCCCGATTGTGCATCCGCAGTAGTTAGTCCGAGTGCGCATGAGCAGTAGTGAGCCGGAGCGCGCATGCGCAGTAGTGAGCCCGAGTGCGCATGGGCAGGACTGAGCCGGAGTGCGCATGCGCAGTGGTGAGTCCGTGTGCGCATGCGCAGTGGTGTACCCGAGGGCGCATGGGCAGGTCTGAGCCGGAGTGCGCATGCGCAGTCGTGGGCGCGTGCGCGCATGCGCAGTAGTGAGGCCGTGTGCGCATGGGCAGTAGTGAACCCGATTGCGCATCCGCAGTAGTGAGCCCGAGCGCGCATCCGCAGTAGTGAGTCCCAGTGCGCATGAGCAGTGGTTAGTCCGATTGCGCATCCGCAGTAGTGAGCCCGAGCGCGCATGCGCAGTAGTGGGCCCGTGTGCGCATGCGCAGTAGTGAGCCCGTGTGCTCATGCGCAGTAGTGAACCCGATTGCGCATCCGCAGTAGTGAGACCGAGCGCATATCCGTAGTAGTGAGTCCCAGTGCGCATGAGCAGTGGTTAGTCCGAGTGCGCAAGCTCAGTAGTGCGCGCGTGTGCGCATGCGCAGAAGTGAGCTCGAATGCGCATGTGCAGGTCTGAGCCGGACTGCGCATGCGCAGTAGTGAGCCCGTGTGCGCATGCGCAGTGGTGTGCCCGAGGGCGCATGGGCAGGTCTGAGCCGGAGTGCGCATGCGCAGTAGTGGGCCCGTGCGCGCATGCGCAGTAGTGAGCCCGTGTGCTCATGCGCAGTAGTGAACCCGATTGCGCATCCGCAGTAGTGAGCCCGAGCTCGCATCCGCAGTAGTGAGTCCCAGTGCGCATGAGCAGTGGTTAGTCCGATTGCGCATCCGCAGTAGTGAGCCCGAGCGCGCATGCGCAGTAGTGGGCGCGTGTGCGCATGCGCAGTAGTGAGCCCGTGTGCTCATGCGCAGTAGTGAACCCGATTGCGCATCCGCAGTAGTGAGCCCGAGCGCGCATCCGTAGTAGTGAGTCCCAGTGCGCATGAGCAGTGGTTAGTCCGAGAGCGCAAGCGCAGTAGTGCGCGCGTGTGCGCATGCGCAGAAGTCAGCTCGAATGCGCATGTGCAGGTCCGAGCCGGACTGCGCATGCGCAATAGTGAGCCCGTGTGCGCATGCGCAGTGGTGTGCCCGAGGGCGCATGGGCAGGTCTGAGCCGGAGTGCGCATGCGCAGTAGTGGGCCCGTGCGCGCATGCGCAGTAGTGAGCCCGTGTGCTCATGCGCAGTAGTGAACCCGATTGCGCATCCGCAGTAGTGAGCCCGAGCGCGCATCCGTAGTAGTGAGTCCCAGTGCGCATGAGCAGTGGTTAGTCCGAGTGCGCAAGCGCAGTAGTGCGCGCGTGTGCGCATGCGCAGAAGTGAGCCCGAGTGCGCATGAGCAGTAGTGAGTCCGAGTGCGCATGAGCAGTAGTGACCCCGAGTGCGCATGAGCAGTAGTGACCCCGAGTGCGCATGAGCGGTAGTGACCCCGAGTGCGCATGCGCAGTAGTGACCCCGAGTGCGCATGCACAGTAGTGAGCCCGTGTGCGCATGTGCAGGTCTGAGCCGGAGTGCGCATGCGCAGTAGTGGGCCCGTGCGTGCATGCGCAGTAGTGAGCCCGTGTGCGCATGCGCAGCAGTGAGCCCGAGCGCGCATCCGCAGTAGTGAGTCCGAGTGCGCATGCGCAGTAGTGACCCCGAATGCGCATGAGCAGTAGTGAGTTCGAGTGCGCATGTGCAGTAGTGACCCCGAGTGCGCATGAGCAGTAGTGAGTCCGTGTGCGTATGTGCAGGTCTGAGGCGGAGTGCGCACGGCAGTAGTGAGCCCGATTGTGCATCCGCGGTAGTGAGTCCGAGTGCGCATGAGCAGTAGTGAGTCCCAGTGCGCATGAGCAGTTGTTAGTCCGAGTGCGCAAGCGCAGTAGTGCGCGCGTGTGCGCATGCGCAGAAGTGAGCTCGAATGCGCATGTACAGGTCTGAGCCGGACTGCGCATGTGCAGTAGTGAGCCTATGTGCGCATGCGCAGTGGTGTGCCCGAGGGCGCATGGGCAGGTCTGAGCCGGAGTGCGCATGCACAATAGTGGGCCGGTGCGCGCATGCACAGTAGTGACCCCGAGTGCGCATGCACAGCAGTGAGCCCGAGCGCGCATCCGCAGTAGTGAGTCCGAGTGCGCATGCGCAGTAGTGACCCCGAATGCGCATGAGCAGTAGTGAGTTCGAGTGCGCATGTGCAGTAGTGACCCCGAGTGCGCATGAGCAGTAGTGAGTCCGTGTGCGTATGTGCAGGTCTGAGGCGGAGTGCGCACGGCAGTAGTGAGCCCGATTGTGCATCCGCGGTAGTGAGTCCGAGTGCGCATGAGCAGTAGTGAGTCCCAGTGCGCATGAGCAGTTGTTAGTCCGAGTGCGCAAGCGCAGTAGTGCGCGCGTGTGCGCATGCGCAGAAGTGAGCTCGAATGCGCATGTACAGGTCTGAGCCGGACTGCGCATGTGCAGTAGTGAGCCTATGTGCGCATGCGCAGTGGTGTGCCCGAGGGCGCATGGGCAGGTCTGAGCCGGAGTGCGCATGCACAATAGTGGGCCGGTGCGCGCATGCACAGTAGTGACCCCGAGTGCGCATGCACAGTAGTGAGCCCAATTGCGCATCCGCAGTAGTGAGTCCGTGTGCGCATGTGCAGGTCTGAGCCGGACTGCGCATGCACAGTAGTGAGCCCGAGCGCGCATCCGCAGTAGTGAGTCCGAGTGCGCATGCGCAGTAGTGACCCCGAATTCGCATGAGCAGTAGTGAGTCCGAGTGCGCATGGGCAGTAGTGACCCCGAGTGCGCATGCACAGTAGTGTCCCCGAGTGCGCATGAGCAGTAGTGACCCCGAGTGCGCATGCAGAGTAGTGAGCCCGATTGCGCATCCACAGTAGTGAGTCCGTGTGCGCATGCGCAGTAGTGAGCCCGATTGTGCATCCGCAGTAGTGAGTCCGAGTGCGCATGAGCAGTAGTGAGCCGGAGCGCGCATCCGCAGTAGTGAGCCCGAGTGCGCATGGGCAGGTCTGAGCCGGAGTGCGCATGCGCAGTGGTGAGTCCGTGTGCGCATGCGCAGTGTTGTGCCCGATGGCGCATGGGCAGGTCTGAGCCGGAGTGCGCATGCGCAGTAGTGGGCCCGTGCGCGCATGCGCAGTAGTGAGCCGGTGTGCGCATGCGCAGTAGTGAACCCGATTGCGCATCCGCAGTAGTGAGCCCGAGCGCGCATCCGCAGTAGTGAGTCCGAGTGCGCATGCGCAGTAGTGACGCCGAATTCGCATGAGCAGTAGTGAGTCCGAGTGCGCATGGGCAGTAGTGACCCCGAGTGCGCATGCACAGTAGTGTCCCCGAGTGCGCATGAGCAGTAGTGACCCCGAGTGCGCATGCAGAGTAGTGAGCCCGATTGCGCATCCACAGTAGTGAGTCCGTGTGCGCATGCGCAGTAGTGAGCCCGATTGTGCATCCGCAGTAGTGAGTCCGAGTGCGCATGAGCAGTAGTGAGCCGGAGCGCGCATGCGCAGTAGTGAGCCCGAGTGCGCATGGGCAGGTCTGAGCCGGAGTGCGCATGCGCAGTGGTGAGTCCGTGTGCGCATGCGCAGTGTTGTGCCCGATGGCGCATGGGCAGGTCTGAGCCGGAGTGCGCATGCGCAGTAGTGGGCCCGTGCGCGCATGCGCAGTAGTGAGCCGGTGTGCGCATGCGCAGTAGTGAACCCGATTGCGCATCCGCAGTAGTGAGCCCGAGCGCGCATCCGCAGTAGTGAGTCCCAGTGCGCATGAGCAGTGGTTAGTCCGAGTACGCATGCGCAGTAGTGAGCCCGAGCACGCATGCGCAGTAGTGAGCCCGATTGCGCATCCGCAGTAGTGAGCCCGAGCGCGCATCCGCAGTAATGAGTCCCAGTGCGCATGAGCAGTGGTTAGTCCGAGTGCGCAAGCGCAGTAGTGCGCGCGTGTGCGCATGCGCAGAAGTGAGCTCGAATGCGCATGTGCAGGTCTGAGCCGGACTGCGCATGCACAGTAGTGAGCCCGAGCGCGCATCCGCAGTAGTGAGTCCCAGTGCGCATGAGCAGTGGTTAGTCCGAGTGCGCAAGCGCAGTAGTGCGCGCGTGTGCGCATGCGCAGAAGTGAGCTCGAATGCGCATGAGCAGTAGTGAGTCCGAGTGCGCATGAGCAGTAGTGACCCCGAGTGCGCATGAGCAGTAGTGACCCCGAGTGCGCATGAGCAGTAGTGACCACGAGTGCGCATGCACAGTAGTGAGCCCGTGTGCGCATGCGCAGAAGTGAGCTCGAATGCGCATGTGCAGGTCTGAGCCGGAGTGCGCATGCGCAGTAGTGGGCCCGTGCGCGCATGCGCAGTAGTGAACCCGTGTGCGCATGCGCAGCAGTGAGCCCGAGCGCGCATCCGCAGTAGTGAGTCCGAGTGCGCATGAGCAGTAGTGACCCCGAGTGCGCATGCACAGTAGTGAGCCCGATTGCGCATCCACAGTAGTGAGTCCGTGTGCGCATGTGCAGGTCTGAGCCGTAGTGCGCATGCGCAGTAGTGAGCCCGATTGTGCATCCGCAGTAGTGAGTCCCAGTGCGCATGAGCAGTGGTTAGTCCGATTGCGCATCCGCAGTAGTGAGCCCGAGCGCGCATGCGCAGTAGTGGGCGCGTGTGCGCATGCGCAGTAGTGAGCCCGTGTGCTCATGCGCAGTAGTGAACCCGATTGCGCATCCGCAGTAGTGAGCCCGAGCGCGCATCCGTAGTAGTGAGTCCCAGTGCGCATGAGCAGTGGTTAGTCCGAGAGCGCAAGCGCAGTAGTGCGCGCGTGTGCGCATGCGCAGAAGTGAGCTCGAATGCGCATGTGCAGGTCTGAGCCGGACTGCGCATGCGCAATAGTGAGCCCGTGTGCGCATGCGCAGTGGTGTGCCCGAGGGCGCATGGGCAGGTCTGAGCCGGAGTGCGCATGCGCAGTAGTGGGCCCGTGCGCGCATGCGCAGTAGTGAGCCCGTGTGCTCATGCGCAGTAGTGAACCCGATTGCGCATCCGCAGTAGTGAGCCCGAGCGCGCTTCCGTAGTAGTGAGTCCCAGTGCGCATGAGCAGTGGTTAGTCCGAGTGCGCAAGCGCAGTAGTGCGCGCGTGTGCGCATGCGCAGAAGTGAGCCCGAGTGCGCATGAGCAGTAGTGAGTCCGAGTGCGCATGAGCAGTAGTGACCCCGAGTGCGCATGAGCAGTAGTGACCCCGAGTGCGCATGAGCGGTAGTGACCCCGAGTGCGCATGAGCAGTAGTGACCCCGAGTGCGCATGCACAGTAGTGAGCCCGTGTGCGCATGTGCAGGTCTGAGCCGGAGTGCGCATGCGCAGTAGTGGGCCCGTGCGCGCATGCGCAGTAGTGAGCCCGTGTGCGCATGCGCAGCAGTGAGCCCGAGCGCGCATCCGCAGTAGTGAGTCCGAGTGCGCATGCGCAGTAGTGACCCCGAATGCGCATGAGCAGTAGTGAGTTCGAGTGCGCATGTGCAGTAGTGACCCCGAGTGCGCATGAGCAGTAGTGAGTCCGTGTGCGTATGTGCAGGTCTGAGGCGGAGTGCGCACGGCAGTAGTGAGCCCGATTGTGCATCCGCGGTAGTGAGTCCGAGTGCGCATGAGCAGTAGTGAGTCCCAGTGCGCATGAGCAGTTGTTAGTCCGAGTGCGCAAGCGCAGTAGTGCGCGCGTGTGCGCATGCGCAGAAGTGAGCTCGAATGCGCATGTACAGGTCTGAGCCGGACTGCGCATGTGCAGTAGTGAGCCTATGTGCGCATGCGCAGTGGTGTGCCCGAGGGCGCATGGGCAGGTCTGAGCCGGAGTGCGCATGCACAATAGTGGGCCGGTGCGCGCATGCACAGTAGTGACCCCGAGTGCGCATGCACAGTAGTGAGCCCAATTGCGCATCCGCAGTAGTGAGTCCGTGTGCGCATGTGCAGGTCTGAGCCGGACTGCGCATGCACAGTAGTGAGCCCGAGCGCGCATCCGCAGTAGTGAGTCCGAGTGCGCATGCGCAGTAGTGACCCCGAATGCGCATGAGCAGTAGTGAGTTCGAGTGCGCATGTGCAGTAGTGACCCCGAGTGCGCATGAGCAGTAGTGAGTCCGTGTGCGTATGTGCAGGTCTGAGGCGGAGTGCGCACGGCAGTAGTGAGCCCGATTGTGCATCCGCGGTAGTGAGTCCGAGTGCGCATGAGCAGTAGTGAGTCCCAGTGCGCATGAGCAGTTGTTAGTCCGAGTGCGCAAGCGCAGTAGTGCGCGCGTGTGCGCATGCGCAGAAGTGAGCTCGAATGCGCATGTACAGGTCTGAGCCGGACTGCGCATGTGCAGTAGTGAGCCTATGTGCGCATGCGCAGTGGTGTGCCCGAGGGCGCATGGGCAGGTCTGAGCCGGAGTGCGCATGCACAATAGTGGGCCGGTGCGCGCATGCACAGTAGTGACCCCGAGTGCGCATGCACAGTAGTGAGCCCAATTGCGCATCCGCAGTAGTGAGTCCGTGTGCGCATGTGCAGGTCTGAGCCGGACTGCGCATGCACAGTAGTGAGCCCGAGCGCGCATCCGCAGTAGTGAGTCCGAGTGCGCATGCGCAGTAGTGACCCCGAATTCGCATGAGCAGTAGTGAGTCCGAGTGCGCATGGGCAGTAGTGACCCCGAGTGCGCATGCACAGTAGTGTCCCCGAGTGCGCATGAGCAGTAGTGACCCCGAGTGCGCATGCAGAGTAGTGACCCCGAGTGCGCATGCACAGTAGTGAGCCCAATTGCGCATCCGCAGTAGCGAGTCCGTGTGCGCATGTGCAGGTCTGAGCCGGACTGCGCATGCACAGTAGTGAGCCCAATTGCGCATCCGCAGTAGTGAGTCCGTGTGCGCATGTGCAGGTCTGAGCCGGACTGCGCATGCACAGTAGTGAGCCCGAGCGCGCATCCGCAGTAGTGAGTCCGAGTGCGCATGCGCAGTAGTGACCCCGAATGCGCATGAGCAGTAGTGAGTTCGAGTGCGCATGTGCAGTAGTGACCCCGAGTGCGCATGAGCAGTAGTGAGTCCGTGTGCGTATGTGCAGGTCTGAGGCGGAGTGCGCACGGCAGTAGTGAGCCCGATTGTGCATCCGCGGTAGTGAGTCCGAGTGCGCATGAGCAGTAGTGACCCCGAGTGCGCATGAGCGGTAGTGACCCCGAGTGCGCATGAGCAGTAGTGACCCCGAGTGCGCATGCACAGTAGTGAGCCCGTGTGCGCATGTGCAGGTCTGAGCCGGAGTGCGCATGCGCAGTAGTGGGCCCGTGCGCGCATGCGCAGTAGTGAGCCCGTGTGCGCATGCGCAGCAGTGAGCCCGAGCGCGCATCCGCAGTAGTGAGTCCGAGTGCGCATGCGCAGTAGTGACCCCGAATGCGCATGAGCAGTAGTGAGTTCGAGTGCGCATGTGCAGTAGTGACCCCGAGTGCGCATGAGCAGTAGTGAGTCCGTGTGCGTATGTGCAGGTCTGAGGCGGAGTGCGCACGGCAGTAGTGAGCCCGATTGTGCATCCGCGGTAGTGAGTCCGAGTGCGCATGAGCAGTAGTGAGTCCCAGTGCGCATGAGCAGTTGTTAGTCCGAGTGCGCAAGCGCAGTAGTGCGCGCGTGTGCGCATGCGCAGAAGTGAGCTCGAATGCGCATGTACAGGTCTGAGCCGGACTGCGCATGTGCAGTAGTGAGCCTATGTGCGCATGCGCAGTGGTGTGCCCGAGGGCGCATGGGCAGGTCTGAGCCGGAGTGCGCATGCACAATAGTGGGCCGGTGCGCGCATGCACAGTAGTGACCCCGAGTGCGCATGCACAGTAGTTAGCCCAATTGCGCATCCGCAGTAGTGAGTCCGTGTGCGCATGTGCAGGTCTGAGCCGGACTGCGCATGCACAGTAGTGAGCCCGAGCGCGCATCCGCAGTAGTGAGTCCGAGTGCGCATGCGCAGTAGTGACCCCGAATGCGCATGAGCAGTAGTGAGTTCGAGTGCGCATGTGCAGTAGTGACCCCGAGTGCGCATGAGCAGTAGTGAGTCCGTGTGCGTATGTGCAGGTCTGAGGCGGAGTGCGCACGGCAGTAGTGAGCCCGATTGTGCATCCGCGGTAGTGAGTCCGAGTGCGCATGAGCAGTAGTGAGTCCCAGTGCGCATGAGCAGTTGTTAGTCCGAGTGCGCAAGCGCAGTAGTGCGCGCGTGTGCGCATGCGCAGAAGTGAGCTCGAATGCGCATGTACAGGTCTGAGCCGGACTGCGCATGTGCAGTAGTGAGCCTATGTGCGCATGCGCAGTGGTGTGCCCGAGGGCGCATGGGCAGGTCTGAGCCGGAGTGCGCATGCACAATAGTGGGCCGGTGCGCGCATGCACAGTAGTGACCCCGAGTGCGCATGCACAGTAGTGAGCCCAATTGCGCATCCGCAGTAGTGAGTCCGTGTGCGCATGTGCAGGTCTGAGCCGGACTGCGCATGCACAGTAGTGAGCCCGAGCGCGCATCCGCAGTAGTGAGTCCGAGTGCGCATGCGCAGTAGTGACCCCGAATTCGCATGAGCAGTAGTGAGTCCGAGTGCGCATGGGCAGTAGTGACCCCGAGTGCGCATGCACAGTAGTGTCCCCGAGTGCGCATGAGCAGTAGTGACCCCGAGTGCGCATGCAGAGTAGTGAGCCCGATTGCGCATCCACAGTAGTGAGTCCGTGTGCGCATGCGCAGTAGTGAGCCCGATTGTGCATCCGCAGTAGTGAGTCCGAGTGCGCATGAGCAGTAGTGAGCCGGAGCGCGCATGCGCAGTAGTGAGCCCGAGTGCGCATGGGCAGGTCTGAGCCGGAGTGCGCATGCGCAGTGGTGAGTCCGTGTGCGCATGCGCAGTGTTGTGCCCGATGGCGCATGGGCAGGTCTGAGCCGGAGTGCGCATGCGCAGTAGTGGGCCCGTGCGCGCATGCGCAGTAGTGAGCCGGTGTGCGCATGCGCAGTAGTGAACCCGATTGCGCATCCGCAGTAGTGAGCCCGAGCGCGCATCCGCAGTAGTGAGTCCGAGTGCGCATGCGCAGTAGTGACCCCGAATTCGCATGAGCAGTAGTGAGTCCGAGTGCGCATGGGCAGTAGTGACCCCGAGTGCGCATGCACAGTGGTGTCCCCGAGTGCGCATGAGCAGTAGTGACCCCGAGTGCGCATGCAGAGTAGTGAGCCCGATTGCGCATCCACAGTAGTGAGTCCGTGTGCGCATGCGCAGTAGTGAGCCCGATTGTGCATCCGCAGTAGTGAGTCCGAGTGCGCATGAGCAGTAGTGAGCCGGAGCGCGCATGCGCAGTAGTGAGCCCGAGTGCGCATGGGCAGGTCTGAGCCGGAGTGCGCATGCGCAGTGGTGAGTCCGTGTGCGCATGCGCAGTGTTGTGCCCGATGGCGCATGGGCAGGTCTGAGCCGGAGTGCGCATGCGCAGTAGTGGGCCCGTGCGCGCATGCGCAGTAGTGAGCCGGTGTGCGCATGCGCAGTAGTGAACCCGATTGCGCATCCGCAGTAGTGAGCCCGAGCGCGCATCCGCAGTAGTGAGTCCCAGTGCGCATGAGCAGTGGTTAGTCCGAGTACGCATGCGCAGTAGTGAGCCCGAGCACGCATGCGCAGTAGTGAGCCCGATTGCGCATCCGCAGTAGTGAGCCCGAGCGCGCATCCGCAGTAATGAGTCCCAGTGCGCATGAGCAGTGGTTAGTCCGAGTGCGCAAGCGCAGTAGTGCGCGCGTGTGCGCATGCGCAGAAGTGAGCTCGAATGCGCATGTGCAGGTCTGAGCCGGACTGCGCATGCACAGTAGTGAGCCCGAGCGCGCATCCGCAGTAGTGAGTCCCAGTGCGCATGAGCAGTGGTTATTCCGAGTGCGCAAGCGCAGTAGTGCGCGCGTGTGCGCATGCGCAGAAGTGAGCTCGAATGCGCATGAGCAGTAGTGAGTCCGAGTGCGCATGAGCAGTAGTGACCCCGAGTGCGCATGAGCAGTAGTGACCCCGAGTGCGCATGAGCAGTAGTGACCACGAGTGCGCATGCACAGTAGTGAGCCCGTGTGCGCATGCGCAGAAGTGAGCTCGAATGCGCATGTGCAGGTCTGAGCCGGAGTGCGCATGCGCAGTAGTGGGCCCGTGCGCGCATGCGCAGTAGTGAACCCGTGTGCGCATGCGCAGCAGTGAGCCCGAGCGCGCATCCGCAGTAGTGAGTCCGAGTGCGCATGAGCAGTAGTGACCCCGAGTGCGCATGCACAGTAGTGAGCCCGATTGCGCATCCACAGTAGTGAGTCCGTGTGCGCATGTGCAGGTCTGAGCCGTAGTGCGCATGCGCAGTAGTGAGCCCGATTGTGCATCCGCAGTAGTTAGTCCGAATGGGCAGGAGCAGTAGTGAGCCGGAGCGCGCATGCGCAGTAGTGAGCCCGAGTGCGCATGGGCAGGTCTGAGCCGGAGTGCGCATGCGCAGTGGTGAGTCCGTGTGCGCATGCGCAGTGGTGTACCCGAGGGCGCATGGGCAGGTCTGAGCCGGAGTGCGCATGCGCAGTCGTGGGCGCGTGCGCGCATGCGCAGTAGTGAGGCCGTGTGCGCATGGGCAGTAGTGAACCCGATTGCGCATCCGCAGTAGTGAGCCCGAGCGCGCATCCGCAGTAGTGAGTCCCAGTGCGCATGAGCAGTGGTTAGTCCGATTCCGCATCCGCAGTAGTGAGCCCGAGCGCGCATGCGCAGTAGTGGGCCCGTGTGCGCATGCGCAGTAGTGAGCCCGTGTGCTCATGCGCAGTAGTGAACCCGATTGCGCATCCGCAGTAGTGAGACCGAGCGCGCATCCGTAGTAGTGAGTCCCAGTGCGCATGAGCAGTGGTTAGTCCGAGTGCGCAAGCTCAGTAGTGCGCGCGTGTGCGCATGCGCAGAAGTGAGCTCGAATGCGCATGTGCAGGTCTGAGCCGGACTGCGCATGCGCAGTAGTGAGCCCGTGTGCGCATGCGCAGTGGTGTGCCCGAGGGCGCATGGGCAGGTCTGAGCCGGAGTGCGCATGCGCAGTAGTGGGCCCGTGCGCGCATGCGCAGTAGTGAGCCCGTGTGCTCATGCGCAGTAGTGAACCCGATTGCGCATCCGCAGTAGTGAGCCCGAGCGCGCATCCGCAGTAGTGAGTCCCAGTGCGCATGAGCAGTGGTTAGTCCGATTGCGCATCCGCAGTAGTGAGCCCGAGCGCGCATGCGCAGTAGTGGGCGCGTGTGCGCATGCGCAGTAGTGAGCCCGTGTGCTCATGCGCAGTAGTGAACCCGATTGCGCATCCGCAGTAGTGAGCCCGAGCGCGCATCCGTAGTAGTGAGTCCCAGTGCGCATGAGCAGTGGTTAGTCCGAGAGCGCAAGCGCAGTAGTGCGCGCGTGTGCCGCATGCGCAGAAGTGAGCTCGAATGTGCATGTGCAGGTCTGAGCCGGACTGCGCATGCGCAATAGTGAGCCCGTGTGCGCATGCGCAGTGGTGTGCCCGAGGGCGCATGGGCAGGTCTGAGCCGGAGTGCGCATGCGCAGTAGTGGGCCCGTGTGCGCATGCGCAGAAGTGAGCTCGAATGCGCATGTGCAGGTCTGAGCCGGAGTGCGCATGCGCAGTAGTGGGCCCGTGCGCGCATGCGCAGTAGTGAGCCCGTGTGCGCATGCGCAGCAGTGAGCCCGAGCGCGCATCCGCAGTAGTGAGTCCGAGTGCGCATGCGCAGTAGTGACCCCGAATGCGCATGAGCAGTAGTGAGTTCGAGTGCGCATGTGCAGTAGTGACCCCGAGTGCGCATGAGCAGTAGTGAGTCCGTGTGCGTATGTGCAGGTCTGAGGCGGAGTGCGCACGTTAGTAGTGAGCCCGATTGTGCATCCGCGGTAGTGAGTCCGAGTGCGCATGAGCAGTAGTGAGTCCCAGTGCGCATGAGCAGTTGTTAGTCCGAGTGCGCAAGCGCAGTAGTGCGCGCGTGTGCGCATGCGCAGAAGTGAGCTCGAATGCGCATGTACAGGTCTGAGCCGGACTGCGCATGTGCAGTAGTGAGCCTATGTGCGCATGCGCAGTGGTGTGCCCGAGGGCGCATGGGCAGGTCTGAGCCGGAGTGCGCCTGCACAATAGTGGGCCGGTGCGCGCATGCACAGTAGTGACCCCGAGTGCGCATGCACAGCAGTGAGCCCGAGCGCGCATCCGCAGTAGTGAGTCCGAGTGCGCATGCGCAGTAGTGACCCCGAATGCGCATGAGCAGTAGTGAGTTCGAGTGCGCATGTGCAGTAGTGACCCCGAGTGCGCATGAGCAGTAGTGAGTCCGTGTGCGTATGTGCAGGTCTGAGGCGGAGTGCGCACGGCAGTAGTGAGCCCGATTGTGCATCCGCGGTAGTGAGTCCGAGTGCGGATGAGCAGTAGTGAGTCCCAGTGCGCATGAGCAGTTGTTAGTCCGAGTGCGCAAGCGCAGTAGTGCGCGCGTGTGCGCATGCGCAGAAGTGAGCTCGAATGCGCATGTACAGGTCTGAGCCGGACTGCGCATGTGCAGTAGTGAGCCTATGTGCGCATGCGCAGTGGTGTGCCCGAGGGCGCATGGGCAGGTCTGAGCCGGAGTGCGCATGCACAATAGTGGGCCGGTGCGCGCATGCGCAGTAGTGACCCCGAGTGCGTATGCACAGTAGTGAGCCCAATTGCGCATCCGCAGTAGTGAGTCCGTGTGCGCATGTGCAGGTCTGAGCCGGACTGCGCATGCACAGTAGTGAGCCCGAGCGCGCATCCGCAGTAGTGAGTCCGAGTGCGCATGCGCAGTAGTGACCCCGAATTCGCATGAGCAGTAGTGAGTCCGAGTGCGCATGGGCAGTAGTGACCCCGAGTGCGCATGCACAGTAGTGTCCCCGAGTGCGCATGAGCAGTAGTGACCCCGAGTGCGCATGCAGAGTAGTGAGCCCGATTGCGCATCCACAGTAGTGAGTCCGTGTGCGCATGCGCAGTAGTGAGCCCGATTGTGCATCCGCAGTAGTGAGTCCGAGTGCGCATGGGCAGTAGTGAGCCGGAGCACGCATGCGCAGTAGTGAGCCCGAGTGCGCATGGGCAGGTCTGAGCCGGAGTGCGCATGCGCAGTGGTGAGTCCGTGTGCGCATGCGCAGTGTTGTGCCCGATGGCGCATGGGCAGGTCTGAGCCGGAGTGCGCATGCGCAGTACTGGGCCCGTGCGCGCATGCGCAGTAGTGAGCCGGTGTGCGCATGCGCAGTAGTGAACCCGATTGCGCATCCGCAGTAGTGAGCCCGAGCGCGCATCCGCAGTAGTGAGTCCGAGTGCGCATGCGCAGTAGTGACCCCGAATTCGCATGAGCAGTAGTGAGTCCGAGTGCGCATGGGCAGTAGTGACCCCGAGTGCGCATGCACAGTAGTGTCCCCGAGTGCGCATGAGCAGTAGTGACCCCGAGTGCGCATGCAGAGTAGTGAGCCCGATTGCGCATCCACAGTAGTGAGTCCGTGCGCGCATGCGCAGTAGTGAGCCCGATTGTGCATCCGCAGTAGTGAGTCCGAGTGCGCATGAGCAGTAGTGAGCCGGAGCGCGCATGCGCAGTAGTGAGCCCGAGTGCGCATGGGCAGGTCTGAGCCGGAGTGCGCATGCGCAGTGGTGAGTCCGTGTGCGCATGCGCAGTGTTGTGCCCGATGGCGCATGGGCAGGTCTGAGCCGGAGTGCGCATGCGCAGTAGTGGGCCCGTGCGCGCATGCGCAGTAGTGAGCCGGTGTGCGCATGCGCAGTAGTGAACCCGATTGCGCATCCGCAGTAGTGAGCCCGAGCGCGCATCCGCAGTAGTGAGTCCCAGTGCGCATGAGCAGTGGTTAGTCCGAGTACGCATGCGCAGTAGTGAGCCCGAGCACGCATGCGCAGTAGTGAGCCCGATTGCGCATCCGCAGTAGTGAGCCCGAGCGCGCATCCGCAGTAATGAGTCCCAGTGCGCATGAGCAGTGGTTAGTCCGAGTGCGCAAGCGCAGTAGTGCGCGCGTGTGCGCATGCGCAGAAGTGAGCTCGAATGCGCATGTGCAGGTCTGAGCCGGACTGCGCATGCACAGTAGTGAGCCCGAGCGCGCATCCGCAGTAGTGAGTCCGTGTGCGCATGTGCATGTCTGAGCCGGAGTGCGCATGCGCAGTAGTGAGCCCGAGTGCGCATGGGCAGGTCTGAGCCGGAGTGCGCATGTGCAGTGGTGAGTCCGTGTGCGCATGCGCAGTGTTGTGCCCGATGGCGCATGGGCAGGTCTGAGCCGGAGTGCGCATGCGCAGTAGTGGGCTCGTGCGCGCATGCGCAGTAGTGAGCCCGTGTGCGCATGCGCAGTAGTGAACCCGAGTGCGCATCCGCAGTAGTGAGCCCGACCGCGCATCCGCAGTAGTGAGTCCCAGTGCGCATGTGCAGGTCTGAGCCGGAGTGCGCATGCGCAGTAGTGGGCCCGAGTGCGCATGCACAGTAGTGTCCCCGAGTGCGCATGAGCAGTAGTGACCCCGAGTGCGCATGCACAGTAGTGAGCCCGATTGCGCATCCGCAGTAGTGAGCCCGACCGCGCATGCGCAGTAGTGAGCCCGAGTGCGCATGGGCAGGTCTGAGCCGGAGTGCGCATGCGCAGTGGTGAGTCCGTGTGCGCATGCGCAGTGTTGTGTCCGATGGCGCATGGGCAGGTCTGAGCCGGAGTGCGCATGCGCGGTAGTGGGCCCGTGCGCGCATGCGCAGTAGTGAGCCGGTGTGCGCATGCGCAGTAGTGAACCCGATTGCGCATCCGCAGTAGTGAGCCGAAGCGCGCATCCGCAGTAGTGAGTCCCAGTGCGCATGAGCAGTGGTTAGTCCGAGTACGCATGCGCAGTAGTGAGCCCGAGCACGCATGCGCAGTAGTGAGCCCGATTGCGCATCCGCAATAGTGAGCCCGAGCGCGCATCCGCAGTAATGAGTCCCAGTGCGCATGAGCAGTGGTTAGTCCGAGTGCGCAAGCGCAGTAGTGCGCGCGTGTGCGCATGCGCAGAAGTGAGCTCGAATGCGCATGTGCAGGTCTGAGCCGGACTGCGCATGCACAGTAGTGAGCCCGAGCGCGCATCCGCAGTAGTGAGTCCGAGTGCGCATGCGCAGTAGTGACCCCGAATTCGCATGAGCAGTAGTGAGTCCGAGTGCGCATGGGCAGTAGTGACCCCGAGTGCGCATGAGCAGTAGTGAGTCCGAGTGCGCATGAGCAGTAGTGACCCCGAATGCGCATGAGCAGTAGTGACCCCGAGTGCGCATGCACAGTAGTGTCCCCGAGTGCGCATGAGCAGTAGTGACCCCGAGTGCGCATGCACAGTAGTGAGCCCGATTGCGCATCCGCAGTAATGAGCCCGATTGCGCATCCACAGTAGTGAGTCCGTGTGCGCATGTGAATGTCTGACCCGGAGTGCGCATGCGCAGTAGTGAGCCCGATTGTGCTTTCGCAGTAGTGAGTCCGAGTGCGCATGAGCAGTAGTGAGCGGGAGCGCGCATGCGCAGTAGTGAGCCCGAGTGCGCATGGGCAGGTCTGAGCCGGAGTGCGCATGCGCAGTGGTGAGTCCGTGTGCGCATGCGCAGTGGTGTACCCGAGGGCGCATGGGCAGGTCTGAGCCGGAGTGCGCATGCGCAGTCGTGGGCGCGTGCGCGCATGCGCAGTAGTGAGGCCGTGTGCGCATGGGCAGTAGTGAACCCGATTGCGCATCCGCAGTAGTGAGCCCGAGCGCGCATCCGCAGTAGTGAGTCCCAGTGCGCATGAGCAGTGGTTAGTCCGAGTGCGCATGCGCAGTAGTGAGCCCGAGCACGCATGCGCAGTAGTGAGCCCGAGTGCGCATGGGCAGGTCTGAGCCGGAGTGCGCATGCGCAGTGGTGAGTTTCTGTGCGCATGCGCAGTGGTGTGCCCGAGGGCGCATGGGCAGGTCTGAGCCGGAGTGCGCATGCGCAGTAGTGGGCCCAATTGTGCATCCGCAGTAGTGAGTCCGAGTGCGCATGAGCAGTAGTGAGCCGGAGCGCGCATGCGCAGTAGTGAGCCCGATTGTGCATCCGCAGTAGTGAGTCCGAGTGCGCATGAGCAGTAGTGAGCCGGAGCGCGCATGCGCAGTAGTGAGCCCGAGTGCGCATGGGCAGGTCTGAGCCGGAGTGCGCATGCGCAGTAGTGGGCCCGTGCGCGCATGCGCAGTAGTGACCCCGAATGCGCATGAGCAGTAGTGAGTCCGAGTGCGCATGAGCAGTAGTGACCCCGAGTGCGCATAAGCAGTAGTAAGTCCGAGTGCGCATGCGCAGTAGTGAGCCCGAGTGCGCATGGGCAGGTCTGAGCCGGAGTGCGCATGCGCAGTGGTGAGTCCGTGTGCGCATGCGCAGTGGTGTACCCGAGGGCGCATGGGCAGGTCTGAGCCGGAGTGCGCATGCGCAGTCGTGGGCGCGTGCGCGCATGCGCAGTAGTGAGGCCGTGTGCGCATGGGCAGTAGTGAGTCCGAGTGCGCATGAGCAGTAGTGACCCCGAGTGCGCATGCACAGTAGTGAGCCCGATTGTGCATCCGCAGTAGTTAGTCCGAGTGCGCATGAGCAGTAGTGAGCCGGAGCGCGCATGCGCAGTAGTGAGCCCGAGTGCGCATGGGCAGGTCTGAGCCGGAGTGCGCATGCGCAGTGGTGAGTCCGTGTGCGCATGCGCAGTGTTGTGCCCGATGGCGCATGGGCAGGTCTGAGCCGGAGTGCGCATGCGCAGTAGTGGGCCCGTGCGCGCATGCGCAGTAGTGAGCCGGTGTGCGCATGCGCAGTAGTGAACCCGATTGCGCATCCGCAGTAGTGAGCCCGAGCGCGCAACCGCAGTAGTGAGTCCCAGTGCGCATGAGCAGTGGTTAGTCCGAGTACGCATGCGCAGTAGTGAGCCCGAGCACGCATGCGCAGTAGTGAGCCCGATTGCGCATCCGCAGTAGTGAGCCCGAGCGCGCATCCGCAGTAATGAGTCCCAGTACGCATGAGCAGTGGTTAGTCCGAGTGCGCAAGCGCAGTAGTGCGCGCGTGTGCGCATGCGCAGAAGTGAGCTCGAATGCGCATGTGCAGGTCTGAGCCGGACTGCGCATGCACAGTAGTGAGCCCGAGCGCGCATCCGCAGTAGTGAGTCCGTGTGCGCATGTGCATGTCTGAGCCGGAGTGCGCATGCGCAGTAGTGAGCCCGAGTGCGCATGGGCAGGTCTGAGCCGGAGTGCGCATGCGCAGTGGTGAGTCCGTGTGCGCATGCGCAGTGTTGTGCCCGATGGCGCATGGGCAGGTCTGAGCCGGAGTGCGCATGCGCAGTAGTGGGCTCGTGCGCGCATGCGCAGTAGTGAGCCCGTGTGCGCATGCGCAGTAGTGAACCCGATTGCGCATCCGCAGTAGTGAGCCCGACCGCGCATCCGCAGTAGTGAGTCCCAGTGCGCATGTGCAGGTCTGAGCCGGAGTGCGCATGCGCAGTAGTGGGCCCGAGTGCGCATGCACAGTAGTGTCCCCGAGTGCGCATGAGCAGTAGTGACCCCGAGTGCGCATGCACAGTAGTGAGCCCGATTGCGCATCCGCAGTAGTGAGCCCGACCGCGCATCCGCAGTAGTGAGTCCCAGTGCGCATGTGCAGGTCTGAGCCGGAGTGCGCATGCGCAGTAGTGAGCCCGAGTGCGCATGGGCAGGTCTGAGCCGGAGTGCGCATGCGCAGTAGTGGGCCCGTGCGCGCATGCGCAGTAGTGAACCCGATTGCGCATCCGCAGTAGTGAGCCCGAGCGCGCATCCGCAGTAGTGAGTCCCAGTGCGCATGAGCAGTGGTTAGTCCGAGTGCGCATGCGCAGTAGTGAGCCCGAGCACGCATGCGCAGTAGTGAGCCCGATTGCGCATCCGCAGTAGTGAGCCCGAGCGCGCATCCGCAGTAGTGAGTCCGTGTGTGCATGCGCAGTAGTGAGCCCGATTGTGCATCCGCAGTAGTGAGTCCGAGTGCGCATGAGCAGTAGTGAGCCGGAGCGCGCATGCGCAGTAGTGAGCCCGAGTGCGCATGGGCAGGTCTGAGCCGGAGTGCGCATGCGCAGTGGTGAGTCCGTGTGCGCATGCGCAGTGTTGTGTCCGATGGCGCATGGGCAGGTCTGAGCCGGAGTGCGCATGCGCAGTAGTGGGCCCGTGCGCGCATGCGCAGTAGTGAGCCGGTGTGCGCATGCGCAGTAGTGAACCCGATTGCGCATCCGCAGTAGTGAGCCCGAGCGCGCATCCGCAGTAGTGAGTCCCAGTGCGCATGAGCAGTGGTTAGTCCGAGTACGCATGCGCAGTAGTGAGCCCGAGCACGCATGCGCAGTAGTGAGCCCGATTGCGCATCCGCAATAGTGAGCCCGAGCGCGCATCCGCAGTAATGAGTCCCAGTGCGCATGAGCAGTGGTTAGTCCGAGTGCGCAAGCGCAGTAGTGCGCGCGTGTGCGCATGCGCAGAAGTGAGCTCGAATGCGCATGTGCAGGTCTGAGCCGGACTGCGCATGCACAGTAGTGAGCCCGAGCGCGCATCCGCAGTAGTGAGTCCGAGTGCGCATGCGCAGTAGTGACCCCGAATTCGCATGAGCAGTAGTGAGTCCGAGTGCGCATGGGCAGTAGTGACCCCGAGTGCGCATGAGCAGTAGTGAGTCCGAGTGCGCATGGGCAGTAGTGACCCCGAATGCGCATGAGCAGTAGTGACCCCGAGTGCGCATGCACAGTAGTGTCCCCGAGTGCGCATGAGCAGTAGTGACCCCGAGTGCGCATGCACAGTAGTGAGCCCGATTGCGCATCCGCAGTAGTGAGCCCGATTGCGCATCCACAGTAGTGAGTCCGTGTGCGCATGTGAATGTCTGACCCGGAGTGCGCATGCGCAGTAGTGAGCCCGATTGTGCTTTCGCAGTAGTGAGTCCGAGTGCGCATGAGCAGTAGTGAGCGGGAGCGCGCATGCGCAGTAGTGAGCCCGAGTGCGCATGGGCAGGTCTGAGCCGGAGTGCGCATGCGCAGTGGTGAGTCCGTGTGCGCATGCGCAGTGGTGTGCCCGATGGCGCATGGGCAGGTCTGAGCCGGAGTGCGCATGCGCAGTAGTGGGCTCGTGCGCGCATGCGCAGTAGTGAGCCCGTGTGCGCATGCGCAGTAGTGAACCCGATTGCGCATCCGCAGTAGTGAGCCCGAGCGCGCATCCGCAGTAGTGAGTCCCAGTGCGCATGTGCAGGTCTGAGCCGGAGTGCGCATGCGCAGTAGTGGGCCCGAGTGCGCATGCACAGTAGTGTCCCCGAGTGCGCATGAGCAGTAGTGACCCCGAGTGCGCATGCACAGTAGTGAGCCCGATTGCGCATCCGCAGTAGTGAGCCCGATTGCGCATCCACAGTAGTGAGTCCGTGTGTGCATGTGAATGTCTGACCCGGAGTGCGCATGCGCAGTAGTGAGCCCGATTGTGCATCCGCAGTAGTGAGTCCGAGTGCGCATGAGCAGTAGTGAGCCGGAGCGCGCATGCGCAGTAGTGAGCCCGAGTGCGCATGGGCAGGTCTGAGCCGGAGTGCGCATGCGCAGTGGTGAGTCCGTGTGCGCATGCGCAGTGGTGTACCCGAGGGCGCATGGGCAGGTCTGAGCCGGAGTGCGCATGCGCAGTCGTGGGCGCGTGCGCGCATGCGCAGTAGTGAGGCCGTGTGCGCATGGGCAGTAGTGAACCCGATTGCGCATCCGCAGTAGTGAGCCCGAGCGCGCATCCGCAGTAGTGAGTCCCAGTGCGCATGAGCAGTGGTTAGTCCGAGTGCGCATGCGCAGTAGTGAGCCCGAGCACGCATGCGCAGTAGTGAGCCCGAGTGCGCATGGGCAGGTCTGAGCCGGAGTGCGCATGCGCAGTGGTGAGTCCCTGTGCGCATGCGCAGTGGTGTGCCCGAGGGCGCATGGGCAGGTCTGAGCCGGAGTGCGCATGCGCAGTAGTGGGCCCAATTGTGCATCCGCAGTAGTGAGTCCGAGTGCGCATGAGCAGTAGTGAGCCGGAGCGCGCATGCGCAGTAGTGAGCCCGATAGTGCATCCGCAGTAGTGAGTCCGAGTGCGCATGAGCAGTAGTGAGCCGGAGCGCGCATGCGCAGTAGTGAGCCCGAGTGCGCATGGGCAGGTCTGAGCCGGAGTGCGCATGCGCAGTAGTGGGCCCGTGCGCGCATGCGCAGTAGTGACCCCGAATGCGCATGAGCAGTAGTGAGTCCGAGTGCGCATGAGCAGTAGTGACCCCGAGTGCGCATAAGCAGTAGTAAGTCCGAGTGCGCATGCGCAGTAGTGAGCCCGAGTGCGCATGGGCAGGTCTGAGCCGGAGTGCGCATGCGCAGTGGTGAGTCCGTGTGCGCATGCGCAGTGGTGTTCCCGAGGGCGCATGGGCAGGTCTGAGACGGAGTGCGCATGCGCAGTAGTGGGCTCGTGCGCGCATGCGCAGTAGTGAGCCCGTGTGCGCATGCGCAGTAGTGAACCCGATTGCGCATCCGCAGTAGTGAGCCGGAGCGCGCATCCGCAGTAGTGAGTCCCAGTGCGCATGTGCAGGTCTGAGCCGGACTGCGCATGCGCAGTAGTGAGCCCGTGTGCGCATGCGCTGTGGTGTGCCCGAGGGCGCATGGGCAGGTCTGAGCCGGAGTGCGCATGCGCAGTAGTGGGCCCGTGCGCGCATGCGCAGTAGTGAGCCCGTGTGCTCATGCGCAGTAGTGAACCCGATTGCGCATCCGCAGTAGTGAGCCCGAGCGCGCATCCGCAGTAGTGAGTCCCAGTGCGCATGAGCAGTGGTTAGTCCGATTGCGCATCCGCAGTAGTGAGCCCGAGCGCGCATGCGCAGTAGTGGGCGCGTGTGCGCATGCGCAGTAGTGAGCCCGTGTGCTCATGCGCAGTAGTGAACCCGATTGCGCATCCGCAGTAGTGAGCCCGAGCGCGCATCCGTAGTAGTGAGTCCCAGTGCGCATGAGCAGTGGTTAGTCCGAGAGCGCAAGCGCAGTAGTGCGCGCGTGTGCGCATGCGCAGAAGTGAGCTCGAATGCGCATGTGCAGGTCTGAGCCGGACTGCGCATGCGCAATAGTGAGCCCGTGTGCGCATGCGCAGTCGTGTGCCCGAGGGCGCATGGGCAGGTCTGAGCCGGAGTGCGCATGCGCAGTAGTGGGCCCGTGCGCGCATGCGCAGTAGTGAGCCCGTGTGCTCATGCGCAGTAGTGAACCCGATTGCGCATCCGCAGTAGTGAGCCCGAGCGCGCATCCGTAGTAGTGAGTCCCAGTGCGCATGAGCAGTGGTTAGTCCGAGTGCGCAAGCGCAGTAGTGCGCGCGTGTGCGCATGCGCAGAAGTGAGCCCGAGTGCGCATGAGCAGTAGTGAGTCCGAGTGCGCATGAGCAGTAGTGACCCCGAGTGCGCATGAGCAGTAGTGACCCCGAGTGCGCATGAGCGGTAGTGACCCCGAGTGCGCATGAGCAGTAGTGACCCCGAGTGCGCATGCACAGTAGTGAGCCCGTGTGCGCATGCGCAGAAGTGAGCTCGAATGCGCATGTGCAGGTCTGAGCCGGAGTGCGCATGCGCAGTAGTGGGCCCGTGCGCGCATGCGCAGTAGTGAGCCCGTGTGCGCATGCGCAGCAGTGAGCCCGAGCGCGCATCCGCAGTAGTGAGTCCGAGTGCGCATGCGCAGTAGTGACCCCGAATGCGCATGAGCAGTAGTGAGTTCGAGTGCGCATGTGCAGTAGTGACCCCGAGTGCGCATGAGCAGTAGTGAGTCCGTGTGCGTATGTGCAGGTCTGAGGCGGAGTGCGCACGGCAGTAGTGAGCCCGATTGTGCATCCGCGGTAGTGAGTCCGAGTGCGCATGAGCAGTAGTGAGTCCCAGTGCGCATGAGCAGTTGTTAGTCCGAGTGCGCAAGCGCAGTAGTGCGCGCGTGTGCGCATGCGCAGAAGTGAGCTCGAATGCGCATGTACAGGTCTGAGCCGGACTGCGCATGTGCAGTAGTGAGCCTATGTGCGCATGCGCAGTGGTGTGCCCGAGGGCGCATGGGCAGGTCTGAGCCGGAGTGCGCATGCACAATAGTGGGCCGGTGCGCGCATGCACAGTAGTGACCCCGAGTGCGCATGCACAGTAGTGAGCCCAATTGCGCATCCGCAGTAGTGAGTCCGTGTGCGCATGTGCAGGTCTGAGCCGGAGTGCGCATGCGCAGTAGCGGGCCCGAGTGCGCATGAGCAGTAGTGAGTCCGAGTGCGCATGAGCAGTAGTGACCCCTAGTGCGCATGCACAGTAGTGAGTCCGAGTGCGCATGCGCAGTAGTGACCCCGAATGCGCATGAGCAGTAGTGACCCCGAGTGCGCATGCACAGTAGTGTCCCCGAGTGCGCATGAGCAGTAGTGACCCCGAGTGCGCATGCACAGTAGTGAGCCCGATTGCGCATCCGCAGTAGTGAGCCCGATTGCGCATCCACAGTAGTGAGTCAGTGTGCGCATGTGAATGTCTGACCCGGAGTGCGCATGCGCAGTAGTGAGCCCGATTGTGCATCCGCAGTAGTGAGTCCGAGTGCGCATGAGCAGTAGTGAGCCGGAGCGCGCATGCGCAGTAGTGAGCCCGAGTGCGCATGGGCAGGTCTGAGCCGGACTGCGCATGTGCAGTAGTGAGCCTATGTGCGCATGCGCAGTGGTGTGCCCGAGGGCGCATGGGCAGGTCTGAGCCGGAGTGCGCATGCACAATAGTGGGCCGGTGCGCGCATGCACAGTAGTGACCCCGAGTGCGCATGCACAGTAGTGAGCCCAATTGCGCATCCGCAGTAGTGAGTCCGTGTGCGCATGTGCAGGTCTGAGCCGGAGTGCGCATGCGCAGTAGCGGGCCCGAGTGCGCATGAGCAGTAGTGAGTCCGAGTGCGCATGAGCAGTAGTGACCCCTAGTGCGCATGCACAGTAGTGAGTCCGAGTGCGCATGCGCAGTAGTGACCCCGAATGCGCATGAGCAGTAGTGACCCCGAGTGCGCATGCACAGTAGTGTCCCCGAGTGCGCATGAGCAGTAGTGACCCCGAGTGCGCATGCACAGTAGTGAGCCCGATTGCGCATCCGCAGTAGTGAGCCCGATTGCGCATCCACAGTAGTGAGTCCGTGTGCGCATGTGAATGTCTGACCCGGAGTGCGCATGCGCAGTAGTGAGCCCGATTGTGCATCCGCAGTAGTGAGTCCGAGTGCGCATGAGCAGTAGTGAGCCGGAGCGCGCATGCGCAGTAGTGAGCCCGAGTGCGCATGGGCAGGTCTGAGCCGGAGTGCGCATGCGCAGTAGTGGGCCCGTGCGCGCATGCGCAGTAGTGAACCCGATTGCGCATCCGCAGTTGTGAGCCCGAGCGCGCATCCGCAGTAGTGAGTCCCAGTGCGCATGAGCAGTGGTTAGTCCGAGTGCGCATGCGCAGTAGTGAGCCCGAGCGCGCATCCGCAGTAGTGAGCCCGATTGCGCATCCGCAGTAGTGAGTCCGTGTGCGCATGTGCAGGTCTGAGCCGGAGTGCGCATGCGCAGTAGTGACCCCGAATTCGCATGAGCAGTAGTGAGTCCGAGTGCGCATGGGCAGTAGTGACCCCGAGTGCGCATGCACAGTAGTGTCCCCGAGTGCGCATGAGCAGTAGTGACCCCGAGTGCGCATGCAGAGTAGTGAGCCCGATTGCGCATCCACAGTAGTGAGTCCGTGTGCGCATGCGCAGTAGTGAGCCCGATTGTGCATCCGCAGTAGTGAGTCCGAGTGCGCATGAGCAGTAGTGAGCCGGAGCGCGCATGCGCAGTAGTGAGCCCGAGTGCGCATGGGCAGGTCTGAGCCGGAGTGCGCATGCGCAGTGGTGAGTCCGTGTGCGCATGCGCAGTGTTGTGCCCGATGGCGCATGGGCAGGTCTGAGCCGGAGTGCGCATGCGCAGTAGTGGGCCCGTGCGCGCATGCGCAGTAGTGAGCCGGTGTGCGCATGCGCAGTAGTGAACCCGATTGCGCATCCGCAGTAGTGAGCCCGAGCGCGCATCCGCAGTAGTGAGTCCCAGTGCGCATGAGCAGTGGTTAGTCCGAGTACGCATGCGCAGTAGTGAGCCCGAGCACGCATGCGCAGTAGTGAGCCCGATTGCGCATCCGCAGTAGTGAGCCCGAGCGCGCATCCGCAGTAATGAGTCCCAGTGCGCATGAGCAGTGGTTAGTCCGAGTGCGCAAGCGCAGTAGTGCGCGCGTGTGCGCATGCGCAGAAGTGAGCACGAATGCGCATGTGCAGGTCTGAGCCGGACTGCGCATGCACAGTAGTGAGCCCGAGCGCGCATCCGCAGTAGTGAGTCCGTGTGCGCATGTGCATGTCTGAGCCGGAGTGCGCATGCGCAGTAGTGAGCCCGAGTGCGCATGGGCAGGTCTGAGCCGGAGTGCGCATGCGCAGTGGTGAGTCCGTGTGCGCATGCGCAGTGTTGTGCCCGAGGGCGCATGGGCAGGTCTGAGCCGGAGTGCGCATGCACAATAGTGGGCCGGTGCGCGCATGCACAGTAGTGACCCCGAGTGCGCATGCACAGTAGTGAGCCCAATTGCGCATCCGCAGTAGTGAGTCCGTGTGCGCATGTGCAGGTCTGAGCCGGAGTGCGCATGCGCAGTAGCGGGCCCGAGTGCGCATGAGCAGTAGTGAGTCCGAGTGCGCATGAGCAGTAGTGACCCCTAGTGCGCATGCACAGTAGTGAGTCCGAGTGCGCATGCGCAGTAGTGACCCCGAATGCGCATGAGCAGTAGTGACCCCGAGTGCGCATGCACAGTAGTGTCCCCGAGTGCGCATGAGCAGTAGTGACCCCGAGTGCGCATGCACAGTAGTGAGCCCGATTGCGCATCCGCAGTAGTGAGCCCGATTGCGCATCCACAGTAGTGAGTCCGTGTGCGCATGTGAATGTCTGACCCGGAGTGCGCATGCGCAGTAGTGAGCCCGATTGTGCATCCGCAGTAGTGAGTCCGAGTGCGCATGAGCAGTAGTGAGCCGGAGCGCGCATGCGCAGTAGTGAGCCCGAGTGCGCATGGGCAGGTCTGAGCCGGAGTGCGCATGCGCAGTAGTGGGCCCGTGCGCGCATGCGCAGTAGTGAACCCGATTGCGCATCCGCAGTTGTGACCCCGAATGCGCATGAGCAGTAGTGAGTCCGAGTGCGCATGAGCAGTAGTGACCCCGAGTGCGCATAAGCAGTAGTAAGTCCGAGTGCGCATGCGCAGTAGTGAGCCCGAGTGCGCATGGGCAGGTCTGAGCCGGAGTGCGCATGCGCAGTGGTGAGTCCGTGTGCGCATGCGCAGTGGTGTTCCCGAGGGCGCATGGGCAGGTCTGAGACGGAGTGCGCATGCGCAGTAGTGGGCTCGTGCGCGCATGCGCAGTAGTGAGCCCGTGTGCGCATGCGCAGTAGTGAACCCGATTGCGCATCCGCAGTAGTGAGCCGGAGCGCGCATCCGCAGTAGTGAGTCCCAGTGCGCATGTGCAGGTCTGAGCCGGACTGCGCATGCGCAGTAGTGAGCCCGTGTGCGCATGCGCTGTGGTGTGCCCGAGGGCGCATGGGCAGGTCTGAGCCGGAGTGCGCATGCGCAGTAGTGGGCCCGTGCGCGCATGCGCAGTAGTGAGCCCGTGTGCTCATGCGCAGTAGTGAACCCGATTGCGCATCCGCAGTAGTGAGCCCGAGCGCGCATCCGCAGTAGTGAGTCCCAGTGCGCATGAGCAGTGGTTAGTCCGATTGCGCATCCGCAGTAGTGAGCCCGAGCGCGCATGCGCAGTAGTGGGCGCGTGTGCGCATGCGCAGTAGTGAGCCCGTGTGCTCATGCGCAGTAGTGAACCCGATTGCGCATCCGCAGTAGTGAGCCCGAGCGCGCATCCGTAGTAGTGAGTCCCAGTGCGCACGAGCAGTGGTTAGTCCGAGAGCGCAAGCGCAGTAGTGCGCGCGTGTGCGCATGCGCAGAAGTGAGCTCGAATGCGCATGTGCAGGTCTGAGCCGGACTGCGCATGCGCAATAGTGAGCCCGTGTGCGCATGCGCAGTCGTGTGCCCGAGGGCGCATGGGCAGGTCTGAGCCGGAGTGCGCATGCGCAGTAGTGGGCCCGTGCGCGCATGCGCAGTAGTGAGCCCGTGTGCTCATGCGCAGTAGTGAACCCGATTGCGCATCCGCAGTAGTGAGCCCGAGCGCGCATCCGTAGTAGTGAGTCCCAGTGCGCATGAGCAGTGGTTAGTCCGAGTGCGCAAGCGCAGTAGTGCGCGCGTGTGCGCATGCGCAGAAGTGAGCCCGAGTGCGCATGAGCAGTAGTGAGTCCGAGTGCGCATGAGCAGTAGTGACCCCGAGTGCGCATGAGCAGTAGTGACCCCGAGTGCGCATGAGCGGTAGTGACCCCGAGTGCGCATGAGCAGTAGTGACCCCGAGTGCGCATGCACAGTAGTGAGCCCGTGTGCGCATGCGCAGAAGTGAGCTCGAATGCGCATGTGCAGGTCTGAGCCGGAGTGCGCATGCGCAGTAGTGGGCCCGTGCGCGCATGCGCAGTAGTGAGCCCGTGTGCGCATGCGCAGCAGTGAGCCCGAGCGCGCATCCGCAGTAGTGAGTCCGAGTGCGCATGCGCAGTAGTGACCCCGAATGCGCATGAGCAGTAGTGAGTTCGAGTGCGCATGTGCAGTAGTGACCCCGAGTGCGCATGAGCAGTAGTGAGTCCGTGTGCGTATGTGCAGGTCTGAGGCGGAGTGCGCACGGCAGTAGTGAGCCCGATTGTGCATCCGCGGTAGTGAGTCCGAGTGCGCATCCGCAGTAGTGAGTCCCAGTGCGCATGTGCAGGTCTGAGCCGGAGTGCGCATGCGCAGTAGTGGGCCCGAGTGCGCATGCACAGTAGTGTCCCCGAGTGCGCATGAGCAGTAGTGACCCCGAGTGCGCATGCACAGTAGTGAGCCCGATTGCGCATCCGCAGTAGTGAGCCCGACCGCGCATCCGCAGTAGTGAGTCCCAGTGCGCATGTGCAGGTCTGAGCCGGAGTGCGCATGCGCAGTAGTGAGCCCGAGTGCGCATGGGCAGGTCTGAGCCGGAGTGCGCATGCGCAGTAGTGGGCCCGTGCGCGCATGCGCAGTAGTGAACCCGATTGCGCATCCGCAGTAGTGAGCCCGAGCGCGCATCCGCAGTAGTGAGTCCCAGTGCGCATGAGCAGTGGTTAGTCCGAGTGCGCATGCGCAGTAGTGAGCCCGAGCACGCATGCGCAGTAGTGAGCCCGATTGCGCATCCGCAGTAGTGAGCCCGAGCGCGCATCCGCAGTAGTGAGTCCGTGTGCGCATGCGCAGTAGTGAGCCCGATTGTGCATCCGCAGTAGTGAGTCCGAGTGCGCATGAGCAGTAGTGAGCCGGAGCGCGCATGCGCAGTAGTGAGCCCGAGTGCGCATGGGCAGGTCTGAGCCGGAGTGCGCATGCGCAGTGGTGAGTCCGTGTGCGCATGCGCAGTGTTGTGTCCGATGGCGCATGGGCAGGTCTGAGCCGGAGTGCGCATGCGCAGTAGTGGGCCCGTGCGCGCATGCGCAGTAGTGAGCCGGTGTGCGCATGCGCAGTAGTGAACCCGATTGCGCATCCGCAGTAGTGAGCCCGAGCGCGCATCCGCAGTAGTGAGTCCCAGTGCGCATGAGCAGTGGTTAGTCCGAGTACGCATGCGCAGTAGTGAGCCCGAGCACGCATGCGCAGTAGTGAGCCCGATTGCGCATCCGCAATAGTGAGCCCGAGCGCGCATCCGCAGTAATGAGTCCCAGTGCGCATGAGCAGTGGTTAGTCCGAGTGCGCAAGCGCAGTAGTGCGCGCGTGTGCGCATGCGCAGAAGTGAGCTCGAATGCGCATGTGCAGGTCTGAGCCGGACTGCGCATGCACAGTAGTGAGCCCGAGCGCGCATCCGCAGTAGTGAGTCCGAGTGCGCATGCGCAGTAGTGACCCCGAATTCGCATGAGCAGTAGTGAGTCCGAGTGCGCATGGGCAGTAGTGACCCCGAGTGCGCATGAGCAGTAGTGAGTCCGAGTGCGCATGGGCAGTAGTGACCCCGAATGCGCATGAGCAGTAGTGACCCCGAGTGCGCATGCACAGTAGTGTCCCCGAGTGCGCATGAGCAGTAGTGACCCCGAGTGCGCATGCACAGTAGTGAGCCCGATTGCGCATCCGCAGTAGTGAGCCCGATTGCGCATCCACAGTAGTGAGTCCGTGTGCGCATGTGAATGTCTGACCCGGAGTGCGCATGCGCAGTAGTGAGCCCGATTGTGCTTTCGCAGTAGTGAGTCCGAGTGCGCATGAGCAGTAGTGAGCGGGAGCGCGCATGCGCAGTAGTGAGCCCGAGTGCGCATGGGCATGTCTGAGCCGGAGTGCGCATGCGCAGTGGTGAGTCCGTGTGCGCATGCGCAGTGGTGTGCCCGATGGCGCATGGGCAGGTCTGAGCCGGAGTGCGCATGCGCAGTAGTGGGCTCGTGCGCGCATGCGCAGTAGTGAGCCCGTGTGCGCATGCGCAGTAGTGAACCCGATTGCGCATCCGCAGTAGTGAGCCCGAGCGCGCATCCGCAGTAGTGAGTCCCAGTGCGCATGTGCAGGTCTGAGCCGGAGTGCGCATGCGCAGTAGTGGGCCCGAGTGCGCATGCACAGTAGTGTCCCCGAGTGCGCATGAGCAGTAGTGACCCCGAGTGCGCATGCACAGTAGTGAGCCCGATTGCGCATCCGCAGTAGTGAGCCCGATTGCGCATCCACAGTAGTGAGTCCGTGTGTGCATGTGAATGTCTGACCCGGAGTGCGCATGCGCAGTAGTGAGCCCGATTGTGCATCCGCAGTAGTGAGTCCGAGTGCGCATGAGCAGTAGTGAGCCGGAGCGCGCATGCGCAGTAGTGAGCCCGAGTGCGCATGGGCAGGTCTGAGCCGGAGTGCGCATGCGCAGTGGTGAGTCCGTGTGCGCATGCGCAGTGGTGTACCCGAGGGCGCATGGGCAGGTCTGAGCCGGAGTGCGCATGCGCAGTCGTGGGCGCGTGCGCGCATGCGCAGTAGTGAGGCCGTGTGCGCATGGGCAGTAGTGAACCCGATTGCGCATCCGCAGTAGTGAGCCCGAGCGCGCATCCGCAGTAGTGAGTCCCAGTGCGCATGAGCAGTGGTTAGTCCGAGTGCGCATGCGCAGTAGTGAGCCCGAGCACGCATGCGCAGTAGTGAGCCCGAGTGCGCATGGGCAGGTCTGAGCCGGAGTGCGCATGCGCAGTGGTGAGTCCCTGTGCGCATGCGCAGTGGTGTGCCCGAGGGCGCATGGGCAGGTCTGAGCCGGAGTGCGCATGCGCAGTAGTGGGCCCAATTGTGCATCCGCAGTAGTGAGTCCGAGTGCGCATGAGCAGTAGTGAGCCGGAGCGCGCATGCGCAGTAGTGAGCCCGATAGTGCATCCGCAGTAGTGAGTCCGAGTGCGCATGAGCAGTAGTGAGCCGGAGCGCGCATGCGCAGTAGTGAGCCCGAGTGCGCATGGGCAGGTCTGAGCCGGAGTGCGCATGCGCAGTAGTGGGCCCGTGCGCGCATGCGCAGTAGTGACCCCGAATGCGCATGAGCAGTAGTGAGTCCGAGTGCGCATGAGCAGTAGTGACCCCGAGTGCGCATAAGCAGTAGTAAGTCCGAGTGCGCATGCGCAGTAGTGAGCCCGAGTGCGCATGGGCAGGTCTGAGCCGGAGTGCGCATGCGCAGTGGTGAGTCCGTGTGCGCATGCGCAGTGGTGTTCCCGAGGGCGCATGGGCAGGTCTGAGACGGAGTGCGCATGCGCAGTAGTGGGCTCGTGCGCGCATGCGCAGTAGTGAGCCCGTGTGCGCATGCGCAGTAGTGAACCCGATTGCGCATCCGCAGTAGTGAGCCGGAGCGCGCATCCGCAGTAGTGAGTCCCAGTGCGCATGTGCAGGTCTGAGCCGGACTGCGCATGCGCAGTAGTGAGCCCGTGTGCGCATGCGCTGTGGTGTGCCCGAGGGCGCATGGGCAGGTCTGAGCCGGAGTGCGCATGCGCAGTAGTGGGCCCGTGCGCGCATGCGCAGTAGTGAGCCCGTGTGCTCATGCGCAGTAGTGAACCCGATTGCGCATCCGCAGTAGTGAGCCCGAGCGCGCATCCGCAGTAGTGAGTCCCAGTGCGCATGAGCAGTGGTTAGTCCGATTGCGCATCCGCAGTAGTGAGCCCGAGCGCGCATGCGCAGTAGTGGGCGCGTGTGCGCATGCGCAGTAGTGAGCCCGTGTGCTCATGCGCAGTAGTGAACCCGATTGCGCATCCGCAGTAGTGAGCCCGAGCGCGCATCCGTAGTAGCGAGTCCCAGTGCGCATGAGCAGTGGTTAGTCCGAGAGCGCAAGCGCAGTAGTGCGCGCGTGTGCGCATGCGCAGAAGTGAGCTCGAATGCGCATGTGCAGGTCTGAGCCGGACTGCGCATGCGCAATAGTGAGCCCGTGTGCGCATGCGCAGTCGTGTGCCCGAGGGCGCATGGGCAGGTCTGAGCCGGAGTGCGCATGCGCAGTAGTGGGCCCGTGCGCGCATGCGCAGTAGTGAGCCCGTGTGCTCATGCGCAGTAGTGAACCCGATTGCGCATCCGCAGTAGTGAGCCCGAGCGCGCATCCGTAGTAGTGAGTCCCAGTGCGCATGAGCAGTGGTTAGTCCGAGTGCGCAAGCGCAGTAGTGCGCGCGTGTGCGCATGCGCAGAAGTGAGCCCGAGTGCGCATGAGCAGTAGTGAGTCCGAGTGCGCATGAGCAGTAGTGACCCCGAGTGCGCATGAGCAGTAGTGACCCCGAGTGCGCATGAGCGGTAGTGACCCCGAGTGCGCATGAGCAGTAGTGACCCCGAGTGCGCATGCGCAGTAGTGAGCCCGAGCACGCATGCGCAGAAGTGAGCTCGAATGCGCATGTGCAGGTCTGAGCCGGAGTGCGCATGCGCAGTAGTGGGCCCGTGCGCGCATGCGCAGTAGTGAGCCCGTGTGCGCATGCGCAGCAGTGAGCCCGAGCGCGCATCCGCAGTAGTGAGTCCGAGTGCGCATGCGCAGTAGTGACCCCGAATGCGCATGAGCAGTAGTGAGTTCGAGTGCGCATGTGCAGTAGTGACCCCGAGTGCGCATGAGCAGTAGTGAGTCCGTGTGCGTATGTGCAGGTCTGAGGCGGAGTGCGCACGGCAGTAGTGAGCCCGATTGTGCATCCGCGGTAGTGAGTCCGAGTGCGCATGAGCAGTAGTGAGTCCCAGTGCGCATGAGCAGTTGTTAGTCCGAGTGCGCAAGCGCAGTAGTGCGCGCGTGTGCGCATGCGCAGAAGTGAGCTCGAATGCGCATGTACAGGTCTGAGCCGGACTGCGCATGTGCAGTAGTGAGCCTATGTGCGCATGCGCAGTGGTGTGCCCGAGGGCGCATGGGCAGGTCTGAGCCGGAGTGCGCATGCACAATAGTGGGCCGGTGCGCGCATGCACAGTAGTGACCCCGAGTGCGCATGCACAGTAGTGAGCCCAATTGCGCATCCGCAGTAGTGAGTCCGTGTGCGCATGTGCAGGTCTGAGCCGGAGTGCGCATGCGCAGTAGCGGGCCCGAGTGCGCATGAGCAGTAGTGAGTCCGAGTGCGCATGAGCAGTAGTGACCCCTAGTGCGCATGCACAGTAGTGAGTCCGAGTGCGCATGCGCAGTAGTGACCCCGAATGCGCATGAGCAGTAGTGACCCCGAGTGCGCATGCACAGTAGTGTCCCCGAGTGCGCATGAGCAGTAGTGACCCCGAGTGCGCATGCACAGTAGTGAGCCCGATTGCGCATCCGCAGTAGTGAGCCCGATTGCGCATCCACAGTAGTGAGTCCGTGTGCGCATGTGAATGTCTGACCCGGAGTGCGCATGCGCAGTAGTGAGCCCGATTGTGCATCCGCAGTAGTGAGTCCGAGTGCGCATGAGCAGTAGTGAGCCGGAGCGCGCATGCGCAGTAGTGAGCCCGAGTGCGCATGGGCAGGTCTGAGCCGGACTGCGCATGTGCAGTAGTGAGCCTATGTGCGCATGCGCAGTGGTGTGCCCGAGGGCGCATGGGCAGGTCTGAGCCGGAGTGCGCATGCACAATAGTGGGCCGGTGCGCGCATGCACAGTAGTGACCCCGAGTGCGCATGCACAGTAGTGAGCCCAATTGCGCATCCGCAGTAGTGAGTCCGTGTGCGCATGTGCAGGTCTGAGCCGGAGTGCGCATGCGCAGTAGCGGGCCCGAGTGCGCATGAGCAGTAGTGAGTCCGAGTGCGCATGAGCAGTAGTGACCCCTAGTGCGCATGCACAGTAGTGAGTCCGAGTGCGCATGCGCAGTAGTGACCCCGAATGCGCATGAGCAGTAGTGACCCCGAGTGCGCATGCACAGTAGTGTCCCCGAGTGCGCATGAGCAGTAGTGACCCCGAGTGCGCATGCACAGTAGTGAGCCCGATTGCGCATCCGCAGTAGTGAGCCCGATTGCGCATCCACAGTAGTGAGTCCGTGTGCGCATGTGAATGTCTGACCCGGAGTGCGCATGCGCAGTAGTGAGCCCGATTGTGCATCCGCAGTAGTGAGTCCGAGTGCGCATGAGCAGTAGTGAGCCGGAGCGCGCATGCGCAGTAGTGAGCCCGAGTGCGCATGGGCAGGTCTGAGCCGGAGTGCGCATGCGCAGTAGTGGGCCCGTGCGCGCATGCGCAGTAGTGAACCCGATTGCGCATCCGCAGTTGTGAGCCCGAGCGCGCATCCGCAGTAGTGAGTCCCAGTGCGCATGAGCAGTGGTTAGTCCGAGTGCGCATGCGCAGTAGTGAGCCCGAGCGCGCATCCGCAGTAGTGAGCCCGATTGCGCATCCGCAGTAGTGAGTCCGTGTGCGCATGTGCAGGTCTGAGCCGGAGTGCGCATGCGCAGTAGTGACCCCGAATTCGCATGAGCAGTAGTGAGTCCGAGTGCGCATGGGCAGTAGTGACCCCGAGTGCGCATGCACAGTAGTGTCCCCGAGTGCGCATGAGCAGTAGTGACCCCGAGTGCGCATGCAGAGTAGTGAGCCCGATTGCGCATCCACAGTAGTGAGTCCGTGTGCGCATGCGCAGTAGTGAGCCCGATTGTGCATCCGCAGTAGTGAGTCCGAGTGCGCATGAGCAGTAGTGAGCCGGAGCGCGCATGCGCAGTAGTGAGCCCGAGTGCGCATGGGCAGGTCTGAGCCGGAGTGCGCATGCGCAGTGGTGAGTCCGTGTGCGCATGCGCAGTGTTGTGCCCGATGGCGCATGGGCAGGTCTGAGCCGGAGTGCGCATGCGCAGTAGTGGGCCCGTGCGCGCATGCGCAGTAGTGAGCCGGTGTGCGCATGCGCAGTAGTGAACCCGATTGCGCATCCGCAGTAGTGAGCCCGAGCGCGCATCCGCAGTAGTGAGTCCCAGTGCGCATGAGCAGTGGTTAGTCCGAGTACGCATGCGCAGTAGTGAGCCCGAGCACGCATGCGCAGTAGTGAGCCCGATTGCGCATCCGCAGTAGTGAGCCCGAGCGCGCATCCGCAGTAATGAGTCCCAGTGCGCATGAGCAGTGGTTAGTCCGAGTGCGCAAGCGCAGTAGTGCGCGCGTGTGCGCATGCGCAGAAGTGAGCACGAATGCGCATGTGCAGGTCTGAGCCGGACTGCGCATGCACAGTAGTGAGCCCGAGCGCGCATCCGCAGTAGTGAGTCCGTGTGCGCATGTGCATGTCTGAGCCGGAGTGCGCATGCGCAGTAGTGAGCCCGAGTGCGCATGGGCAGGTCTGAGCCGGAGTGCGCATGCGCAGTGGTGAGTCCGTGTGCGCATGCGCAGTGTTGTGCCCGAGGGCGCATGGGCAGGTCTGAGCCGGAGTGCGCATGCACAATAGTGGGCCGGTGCGCGCATGCACAGAGATGTCCTGTGTAGTTTTACGTGCGGTTCCCGCCATAGGCCCTACCACACGGCCCCCATGGGCGTGGAATTGGGATACGCCCAATTAGCGCGTCCGTGCCGAAGCAAGGACTACCAGAAACAGCACCGGGCTCTACGGGTCCCGGTAGCCGACCTCTGGTGGGGCCGAGTGACTTTCCAACACTCTACCAGCTAAGACAGGCTGGTACCCGAGCTGTTGGGACGCAGCTCACCCGCCGAGGGCCCGACTAGCAGGCCCTCTAGCCAGCATGCGGCTTTTAAACCACTGCCCCCGCGATGGTCCAACCCACGACCGAGCCAGGGTTACCCCTGTAGGCGCCTCGGTCCCCGCGGTACCAGTCAAAATCACTGGTGGGATCTGCGCGACCGAAGTCGCTTCCATTTTGGGGGTCCCGCAACCCCCGGCAATGGTCGGCCGGCGAATCGGGTACGTGGAGACGCCAACCTCCAAAGGCCACGAGTAGGAATCGACCCTAGGGTCTTTGACCTCCTCGCAGCCACCCTGCGTACCTCAGACACCCCATTCATTCAGTTCACGCACTCACTCTCACTCTTCTCCTCTCAAACACCCTTCTCGCATACATACAAAAACATTCATACTTCTCCTTGCATTCCAGCACACCACTCACATCCAGACTCCCATCTTCTCTTCTTACCACGCCACATTCACTCAGGTCCCGGAGGTCAGCATACATCACACACTCAGCCAACACGTGCTTCCAGTCCTCGCGCTCAGCACCACACATACACCGCTCACTTTCACCCAACCCTCGCTTACACAAATACTCATTCATACTACCATGACCAGTCATAAGGGAACACGCATACACATTCGGCTCAAAATTCACACACCTTTCAGCAAATCTAACATCCTTAATATATTCATACGTGACCCGTCCTTTCTCACTTAGGTCCCATCTTCTCTGCCAGCACTCATACGCCCTATCATCCACAAGTTGCACACACTCATCCATCGTTCTCCCATTCAAATCATTCGAAGCGACGAGGTCATTCACACACAGACTTGCACCATTCTTAATTCTGCTACATACACCCCTCCTTACACACTCTAGATCCCAAGGTAGGGCGCCCATCATCACTTGCATACACTCAGTCGACACAGTTCTACACACATTCAAACACGCATACAACACAACACGCTGACTCCTATTCATTAACTCTCTCGCATACCCATATTGCATCACATCACACCACACACTCGCACCATACATGACACACGCAACAAACAGTCCTTTATACAACACTCTCACCGCTCTTTTCCTCATACCCCATTCTCTCCTCAACACTCTTCTCATCGCACCCACCACATTCGTAACCTTCTTCCTCACATACTCCAAATGCACTTTAAAATTCATTCTCTCACTCATCCATATACCCAAATACTTAAATTTATCCACATACTTCACAGGCATTCCATTCATTCGCACAATAGGACGTCTACTCACAGCCATACTGCCTTTGAGCAACATAGTCACAGTCTTACTCTCAGACACACTAACACCTACTCTTGCACCCCATTCACACACTATTTTCATCCACTCTGTTCCAATTCGTTCAACTTCCATTCGGCTCTGTCCTTCAATCATTAAAAACAAATCGTCGGCAAAAGCCACACACTTGCATCCACATTCTCTCAAGCGCCACAGGAGTCCGTCCATCCTCCCAATCCAGAGAAAAGGGCCGGAGACAGACCCCTGTGGGCATCCTCGTTCCACGTTTTTCCACACAGTCTCATTCACTCCGCACATACACGCTGTCCTCCCCTGGAAGTAACTTTTCCAGAGGGGCATCTCCTTACATCCAGTTTCATATAACCATTCAATCACACTTTTCCATTCTAAATTGTCAAACGCTCCTTTAAAATCCACAAATATACCCAATACATACTTACTTTCACTCTCCTGTACATATTCTCTCACTCTCAACCAAGCACTCTCCGTCGACCGTCCCCTGCGAAATCCGTGCTGTGCATCATCCATTCTCTCATTCACTCTCCGTTCATGCCTTTTAACCATCATTCGCTCTAACGTCTTTCCAAGCACAGACAGCAGACTTATAGGTCTATAAGACGCAGGGTCCGATCGCGGTTTCTCAGGAGACTTCAGCAGAACGACCACACACGCTTTCTTCCATTCATACGGGAAATATCCATTTCTCAAGCACGCATTATACAAATTCAACAAGCATCCCGGAATCGCATCCCATATCACACGCAACATCTTCGCTGTTATCCCATCCAAGCCAGGTGCCTTATTCAGCTTCGCTGCCATTACGGCCTCATTCACTTCATCCCATTCGAAATCTTCTACCTGATCCACACTCTCTTCCACACCACTTACTCCGCCTGACATACCTGCGACTGGGAAAAATCGCTCCAACAATACTTCAGCACATTCTCTCCACGTGGAATAGGTCACACCATCAACATTCAACGATCTCATTCTCTCACGTTCATTCTTTCCTCTACATACCCTGTACACAGGGCCCCATGGATCCAGGTTCGATGACTCACTCACGAACATTCGCCAGCTTTCCTCTTTCACCCTACACAATTCACGCTTATACTCTTTCATCAATCTTTTATACCTATCCAGCCTCTCATCAACATCCTCGCTTCGTCTTCTTTTCGCTCTCTGCCATAACTTTCTGCTCTTCCGCACTTTACCTTTCAATCTTCTCAATTCATCCGTCCACCATACAGTCTTCCTATCATTCATTCTTACTTTCCTTTTCATTCTTTTGTCATTCGAATCCTGGATCCAACTCACAATACACTCAAGCATCCTATCCACGTTTGTCTCGTTACACACATCCTGTCCATACATCAGCGCGCATTCGATCAAGTCATTCTTATATCCTTCCCAGTCTGCATCCTTGCACACCCATCCCTTACGCACGTTCGAGGCACTCCGCTGACTCTCATCATACATTATTTTAATCAAAATCACATTGTGATCACTCACTCCCCAATCATTCTTTACTTCCCATTCAACACGACACCTGGCTAACGATTCATTCATCAGAGTGACATCTATGTCACTCTGCCCTACCACACCCGAGAACGTATAATACGTACTCGGCTCATTCATCACAATCATTCCACTCGCTAACACCCACTCTTCCAAAAGTCTTCCACGCATTTCATTCTCTCTACTGCGTCCCCCACCCTTACTAAACCATAAGGGCGAGGTCGCATTCGCATCCATTCCAAACAGCACTCGCTTCCCGTTAACAAATTCAATCACTCTCTCCATATATATCAAATACGGCACAATGTCAAAACCCCATCTACAATACACTGACACAACATACAGCTCGCCGAAGTCTCCTTTGATCCACACACACACACCATACTCATTGGTACATTCACTCACACACATCACTTCCACGTTCACATCACGGACGACCACTGCTGCTTTAGCAGGGTCGTCCTCACAGACATACACTTTCCATCCACTCGGTAAGCCTCTCACACAACCTTGCGACACATACAATTCTTGAAGCAAGGCTACACTTACATTCTTTTCATTCATAACAACACTCAAATCACACAACACACTATACGACTTTTGACAATTACATTGGACAATTCTTAAACATTCAGTCATCGCAAATTCGTACCCTCTCTCTTTCCAACACTCTCACATACTCAGGACACTCACTCGACAGAACCGAATGGCCCGCATCCTTACCTCTTATCTTACAATTCCTACACACACATTCACTCTTACACTTATCCCTCAGATGTCCACTCTCACCGCACTTCTCACACAATCTATCTTTCACACTACACTCTCTCATCATGTGCCCAAAGGCAATGCGCGCATGCACAGTAGTGACCCCGAGTGCGCATGCACAGTAGTGAGCCCAATTGCGCATCCGCAGTAGTGAGTCCGTGTGCGCATGTGCAGGTCTGAGCCGGAGTGCGCATGCGCAGTAGCGGGCCCGAGTGCGCATGAGCAGTAGTGAGTCCGAGTGCGCATGAGCAGTAGTGACCCCTAGTGCGCATGCACAGTAGTGAGTCCGAGTGCGCATGCGCAGTAGTGACCCCGAATGCGCATGAGCAGTAGTGACCCCGAGTGCGCATGCACAGTAGTGTCCCCGAGTGCGCATGAGCAGTAGTGACCCCGAGTGCGCATGCACAGTAGTGAGCCCGATTGCGCATCCGCAGTAGTGAGCCCGATTGCGCATCCACAGTAGTGAGTCCGTGTGCGCATGTGAATGTCTGACCCGGAGTGCGCATGCGCAGTAGTGAGCCCGATTGTGCATCCGCAGTAGTGAGTCCGAGTGCGCATGAGCAGTAGTGAGCCGGAGCGCGCATGCGCAGTAGTGAGCCCGAGTGCGCATGGGCAGGTCTGAGCCGGAGTGCGCATGCGCAGTAGTGGGCCCGTGCGCGCATGCGCAGTAGTGAACCCGATTGCGCATCCGCAGTTGTGACCCCGAATGCGCATGAGCAGTAGTGAGTCCGAGTGCGCATGAGCAGTAGTGACCCCGAGTGCGCATAAGCAGTAGTAAGTCCGAGTGCGCATGCGCAGTAGTGAGCCCGAGTGCGCATGGGCAGGTCTGAGCCGGAGTGCGCATGCGCAGTGGTGAGTCCGTGTGCGCATGCGCAGTGGTGTTCCCGAGGGCGCATGGGCAGGTCTGAGACGGAGTGCGCATGCGCAGTTGTGGGCTCGTGCGCGCATGCGCAGTAGTGAGCCCGTGTGCGCATGCGCAGTAGTGAACCCGATTGCGCATCCGCAGTAGTGAGCCGGAGCGCGCATCCGCAGTAGTGAGTCCCAGTGCGCATGTGCAGGTCTGAGCCGGACTGCGCATGCGCAGTAGTGAGCCCGTGTGCGCATGCGCTGTGGTGTGCCCGAGGGCGCATGGGCAGGTCTGAGCCGGAGTGCGCATGCGCAGTAGTGGGCCCGTGCGCGCATGCGCAGTAGTGAGCCCGTGTGCTCATGCGCAGTAGTGAACCCGATTGCGCATCCGCAGTAGTGAGCCCGAGCGCGCATCCGCAGTAGTGAGTCCCAGTGCGCATGAGCAGTGGTTAGTCCGATTGCGCATCCGCAGTAGTGAGCCCGAGCGCGCATGCGCAGTAGTGGGCGCGTGTGCGCATGCGCAGTAGTGAGCCCGTGTGCTCATGCGCAGTAGTGAACCCGATTGCGCATCCGCAGTAGTGAGCCCGAGCGCGCATCCGTAGTAGTGAGTCCCAGTGCGCACGAGCAGTGGTTAGTCCGAGAGCGCAAGCGCAGTAGTGCGCGCGTGTGCGCATGCGCAGAAGTGAGCTCGAATGCGCATGTGCAGGTCTGAGCCGGACTGCGCATGCGCAATAGTGAGCCCGTGTGCGCATGCGCAGTCGTGTGCCCGAGGGCGCATGGGCAGGTCTGAGCCGGAGTGCGCATGCGCAGTAGTGGGCCCGTGCGCGCATGCGCAGTAGTGAGCCCGTGTGCTCATGCGCAGTAGTGAACCCGATTGCGCATCCGCAGTAGTGAGCCCGAGCGCGCATCCGTAGTAGTGAGTCCCAGTGCGCATGAGCAGTGGTTAGTCCGAGTGCGCAAGCGCAGTAGTGCGCGCGTGTGCGCATGCGCAGAAGTGAGCCCGAGTGCGCATGAGCAGTAGTGAGTCCGAGTGCGCATGAGCAGTAGTGACCCCGAGTGCGCATGAGCAGTAGTGACCCCGAGTGCGCATGAGCGGTAGTGACCCCGAGTGCGCATGAGCAGTAGTGACCCCGAGTGCGCATGCACAGTAGTGAGCCCGTGTGCGCATGCGCAGAAGTGAGCTCGAATGCGCATGTGCAGGTCTGAGCCGGAGTGCGCATGCGCAGTAGTGGGCCCGTGCGCGCATGCGCAGTAGTGAGCCCGTGTGCGCATGCGCAGCAGTGAGCCCGAGCGCGCATCCGCAGTAGTGAGTCCGAGTGCGCATGCGCAGTAGTGACCCCGAATGCGCATGAGCAGTAGTGAGTTCGAGTGCGCATGTGCAGTAGTGACCCCGAGTGCGCATGAGCAGTAGTGAGTCCGTGTGCGTATGTGCAGGTCTGAGGCGGAGTGCGCACGGCAGTAGTGAGCCCGATTGTGCATCCGCGGTAGTGAGTCCGAGTGCGCATGAGCAGTAGTGAGTCCCAGTGCGCATGAGCAGTTGTTAGTCCGAGTGCGCAAGCGCAGTAGTGCGCGCGTGTGCGCATGCGCAGAAGTGAGCTCGAATGCGCATGTACAGGTCTGAGCCGGACTGCGCATGTGCAGTAGTGAGCCTATGTGCGCATGCGCAGTGGTGTGCCCGAGGGCGCATGGGCAGGTCTGAGCCGGAGTGCGCATGCACAATAGTGGGCCGGTGCGCGCATGCACAGTAGTGACCCCGAGTGCGCATGCACAGTAGTGAGCCCAATTGCGCATCCGCAGTAGTGAGTCCGTGTGCGCATGTGCAGGTCTGAGCCGGAGTGCGCATGCGCAGTAGCGGGCCCGAGTGCGCATGAGCAGTAGTGAGTCCGAGTGCGCATGAGCAGTAGTGACCCCTAGTGCGCATGCACAGTAGTGAGTCCGAGTGCGCATGCGCAGTAGTGACCCCGAATGCGCATAAGCAGTAGTGACCCCGAGTGCGCATGCACAGTAGTGTCCCCGAGTGCGCATGAGCAGTAGTGACCCCGAGTGCGCATGCACAGTAGTGAGCCCGATTGCGCATCCGCAGTAGTGAGCCCGATTGCGCATCCACAGTAGTGAGTCCGTGTGCGCATGTGAATGTCTGACCCGGAGTGCGCATGCGCAGTAGTGAGCCCGATTGTGCATCCGCAGTAGTGAGTCCGAGTGCGCATGAGCAGTAGTGAGCCGGAGCGCGCATGCGCAGTAGTGAGCCCGAGTGCGCATGGGCAGGTCTGAGCCGGAGTGCGCATGCGCAGTAGTGGGCCCGTGCGCGCATGCGCAGTAGTGAACCCGATTGCGCATCCGCAGTTGTGAGCCCGAGCGCGCATCCGCAGTAGTGAGTCCCAGTGCGCATGAGCAGTGGTTAGTCCGAGTGCGCATGTGCAGTAGTGAGCCCGAGCGCGCATCCGCAGTAGTGAGCCCGATTGCGCATCCGCAGTAGTGAGTCCGTGTGCGCATGTGCAGGTCTGAGCCGGAGTGCGCATGGGCAGTAGTGACCCCGAATTCGCATGAGCAGTAGTGAGTCCGAGTGCGCATGGGCAGTAGTGACCCCGAGTGCGCATCCGCAGTAGTGAGTCCGAGTGCGCATGAGCAGTAGTGAGCCGGAGCGCGCATGCGCAGTAGTGAGCCCGAGTGCGCATGGGCAGGTCTGAGCCGGAGTGCGCATGCGCAGTGGTGAGTCCGTGTGCGCATGCGCAGTGTTGTGCCCGATGGCGCATGGGCAGGTCTGAGCCGGAGTGCGCATGCGCAGTAGTGGGCCCGTGCGCGCATGCGCAGTAGTGAGCCGGTGTGCGCATGCGCAGTAGTGAACCCGATTGCGCATCCGCAGTAGTGAGCCCGAGCGCGCATCCGCAGTAGTGAGTCCCAGTGCGCATGAGCAGTGGTTAGTCCGAGTACGCATGCGCAGTAGTGAGCCCGAGCACGCATGCGCAGTAGTGAGCCCGATTGCGCATCCGCAGTAGTGAGCCCGAGCGCGCATCCGCAGTAATGAGTCCCAGTGCGCATGAGCAGTGGTTAGTCCGAGTGCGCAAGCGCAGTAGTGCGCGCGTGTGCGCATGCGCAGAAGTGAGCACGAATGCGCATGTGCAGGTCTGAGCCGGACTGCGCATGCACAGTAGTGAGCCCGAGCGCGCATCCGCAGTAGTGAGTCCGTGTGCGCATGTGCATGTCTGAGCCGGAGTGCGCATGCGCAGTAGTGAGCCCGAGTGCGCATGGGCAGGTCTGAGCCGGAGTGCGCATGCGCAGTGGTGAGTCCGTGTGCGCATGCGCAGTGTTGTGCCCGAGGGCGCATGGGCAGGTCTGAGCCGGAGTGCGCATGCACAATAGTGGGCCGGTGCGCGCATGCACAGTAGTGACCCCGAGTGCGCATGCACAGTAGTGAGCCCAATTGCGCATCCGCAGTAGTGAGTCCGTGTGCGCATGTGCAGGTCTGAGCCGGAGTGCGCATGCGCAGTAGCGGGCCCGAGTGCGCATCCGCAGTAGTGAGTCCCAGTGCGCATGAGCAGTGGTTAGTCCGAGTGCGCATGCGCAGTAGTGAGCCCGAGCGCGCATCCGCAGTAGTGAGCCCGATTGCGCATCCGCAGTAGTGACCCCTAGTGCGCATGCACAGTAGTGAGTCCGAGTGCGCATGCGCAGTAGTGACCCCGAATGCGCATGAGCAGTAGTGACCCCGAGTGCGCATGCACAGTAGTGTCCCCGAGTGCGCATGAGCAGTAGTGACCCCGAGTGCGCATGCACAGTAGTGAGCCCGATTGCGCATCCGCAGTAGTGAGCCCGATTGCGCATCCACAGTAGTGAGTCCGTGTGCGCATGTGAATGTCTGACCCGGAATGCGCATGCGCAGTAGTGAGCCCGATTGTGCATCCGCAGTAGTGAGTCCGAGTGCGCATGAGCAGTAGTGAGCCGGAGCGCGCATGCGCAGTAGTGAGCCCGAGTGCGCATGGGCAGGTCTGAGCCGGAGTGCGCATGCGCAGTAGTGGGCCCGTGCGCGCATGCGCAGTAGTGAACCCGATTGCGCATCCGCAGTTGTGAGCCCGAGCGCGCATCCGCAGTAGTGAGTCCCAGTGCGCATGAGCAGTGGTTAGTCCGAGTGCGCATGCGCAGTAGTGAGCCCGAGCGCGCATCCGCAGTAGTGAGCCCGATTGCGCATCCGCAGTAGTGAGTCCGTGTGCGCATGTGCAGGTCTGAGCCGGAGTGCGCATGCGCAGTAGTGACCCCGAATTCGCATGAGCAGTAGTGAGTCCGAGTGCGCATGGGCAGTAGTGACCCCGAGTGCGCATGCACAGTAGTGTCCCCGAGTGCGCATGTGCAGTAGTGACCCCGAGTGCGCATGCAGAGTAGTGAGCCCGATTGCGCATCCACAGTAGTGAGTCCGTGTGCGCATGCGCAGTAGTGAGCCCGATTGTGCATCCGCAGTAGTGAGTCCGAGTGCGCATGAGCAGTAGTGAGCCGGAGCGCGCATGCGCAGTAGTGAGCCCGAGTGCGCATGGGCAGGTCTGAGCCGGAGTGCGCATGCGCAGTGGTGAGTCCGTGTGCGCATGCGCAGTGTTGTGCCCGATGGCGCATGGGCAGGTCTGAGCCGGAGTGCGCATGCGCAGTAGTGGGCCCGTGCGCGCATGCGCAGTAGTGAGCCGGTGTGCGCATGCGCAGTAGTGAACCCGATTGCGCATCCGCAGTAGTGAGCCCGAGCGCGCATCCGCAGTAGTGAGTCCCAGTGCGCATGAGCAGTGGTTAGTCCGAGTACGCATGCGCAGTAGTGAGCCCGAGCACGCAAGCGCAGTAGTGAGCCCGATTGCGCATCCGCAGTAGTGAGCCCGAGCGCGCATCCGCAGTAATGAGTCCCAGTGCGCATGAGCAGTGGTTAGTCCGAGTGCGCAAGCGCAGTAGTGCGCGCGTGTGCGCATGCGCAGAAGTGAGCACGAATGCGCATGTGCGGGTCTGAGCCGGACTGCGCATGCACAGTAGTGAGCCCGAGCGCGCATCCGCAGTAGTGAGTCCGTGTGCGCATGTGCATGTCTGAGCCGGAGTGCGCATGCGCAGTAGTGAGCCCGAGTGCGCATGGGCAGGTCTGAGCCGGAGTGCGCATGCGCAGTGGTGAGTCCGTGTGCGCATGCGCAGTGTTGTGCCCGATGGCGCATGGGCAGGTCTGAGCCGGAGTGCGCATGCGCAGTAGTGGGCTCGTGCGCGCATGCGCAGTAGTGAGCCCGTGTGCGCATGCGCAGTAGTGAACCCGATTGCGCATCCGCAGTAGTGAGCCCGACCGCGCATCCGCAGTAGTGAGTCCCAGTGCGCATGTGCAGGTCTGAGCCGGAGTGCGCATGCGCAGTAGTGGGCCCGAGTGCGCATGCACAGTAGTGTCCCCGAGTGCGCATGAGCAGTAGTGACCCCGAGTGCGCATGCACAGTAGTGAGCCCGATTGCGCATCCGCAGTAGTGAGCCCGACCGCGCATCCGCAGTAGTGAGTCCCAGTGCGCATGTGCAGGTCTGAGCCGGAGTGCGCATGCGCAGTAGTGAGCCCGAGTGCGCATGGGCAGGTCTGAGCCGGAGTGCGCATGCGCAGTAGTGGGCCCGTGCGCGCATGCGCAGTAGTGAACCCGATTGCGCATCCGCAGTAGTGAGCCCGAGCGCGCATCAGCAGTAGTGAGTCCCAGTGCGCATGAGCAGTGGATAGTCCGAGTGCGCATGCGCAGTAGTGAGCCCGAGCACGCATGCGCAGTAGTGAGCCCGAGTGCGCATGGGCAGGTCTGAGCCGGAGTGCGCATGCGCAGTGGTGAGTCCCTGTGCGCATGCGCAGTGGTGTGCCCGAGGGCGCATGGGCAGGTCTGAGCCGGAGTGCGCATGCGCAGTAGTGGGCCCGATTGTGCATCCGCAGTAGTGAGTCCGAGTGCGCATGAGCCGTAGTGAGCCGGAGCGCGCATGCGCAGTAGTGAGCCCGATTGTGCATCCGCAGTAGTGAGTCCGAGTGCGCATGAGCAGTAGTGAGCCGGAGCGCGCATGCGCAGCAGTGAGCCCGAGTGCGCATGGGCAGGTCTGAGCCGGAGTGCGCATGCGCAGTAGTGGGCCCGATTGCGCATCCGCAGTAGTGAGCCCGAGCGCGCATCCGCAGTAGTGAGTCCCAGTGCGCATGAGCAGTGGTTAGTCCGAGTACGCATGCGCAGTAGTGAGCCCGAGCACGCATGCGCAGTAGTGAGCCCGATTGCGCATCCGCAGTAGTGAGCCCGAGCGCGCATCCGCAGTAATGAGTCCCAGTGCGCATGAGCAGTGGTTAGTCCGAGTGCGCAAGCGCAGTAGTGCGCGCGTGTGCGCATGCGCAGAAGTGAGCTCGAATGCGCATGTGCAGGTCTGAGCCGGACTGCGCATGCACAGTAGTAAGCCCGAGCGCGCATCCGCAGTAGTGAGTCCAAGTGCGCATGCGCAGTAGAGACCCCGAATGCGCGTTAGCAGTAGTGAGTCCGAGTGCGCATGAGCAGTAGTAACCCCGAGTGCGCATGAGCAGTAGTGACCCCGAGTACGCATGCACAGTAGTGAGCCCGATTGCGCATCCGCAGTAGTGAGTCCGTGTGCGCATGTGCATGTCTGAGCCGGAGTGCGCATGCGCAGTAGTGAGCCCGAGTGCGCATGGGCAGGTCTGAGCCGGAGTGCGCATGCGCAGTGGTGAGTCCGTGTGCGCATGCGCAGTGGTGTTCCCGAGGGCGCATGGGCAGGTCTGAGCCGGAGTGCGCATGCGCAGTAGTGAACCCGATTGCGCATCCGCAGTAGTGAGCCCGAGCGCGCATCCGCAGTAGTGAGTCCCAGTGCGCATGTGCAGGTCTGAGCCGGAGTGCGCATGAGCAGTAGTGGGCCCGAGTGCGCATGCACAGTAGTGAGTCCGAGTGCGCATTCGCAGTAGTGACCCCGAGTGCGCATGCACAGTAGTGAGCCCGAGTGCGCATGAGCAGTAATGAGCACGAGCGTGCATCCGCAGTAGTGAGTCCGATTGCGCGTGAGCAGTAGTGACCCCGAGTGCGCATGCACAGTAGTGAGCCCGATTGTGCATCCGCAGTAGTTAGTCCGAGTGCGCATGAGCAGGTCTGAGCCGTAGTGCGCATGCGCAGTAGTGAGCCCGATTGTGCATCCGCAGTAGTTAGTCCGAGTGCGCATGAGCAGTAGTGAGCCGGAGCGCGCATGCGCAGTGGTGTTCCCGAGGGCGCATGGGCAGGTCTGAGCCGGAGTGCGCATGCGCAGTAGTGGGCTCGTGCGCGCATGCGCAGTAGTGAGCCCGTGTGCGCATACGCAGTAGTGAACCCGATTGCGCATCCGCAGTAGTGAGCCCGAGCGCGCATCCGCAGTAGTGAGTCCCAGTGCGCATGTGCAGGTCTGAGCCGGAGTGCGCATGAGCAGTAGTGGGCCCGAGTGCGCATGCACAGTAGTGAGTCCGAGTTTGCATTCGCAGTAGTGACCCCGAGTGCGCATGCACAGTAGTGAGCCCGAGTGCGCATGCGCAGTAGTGAGCCCGATTGTGCATCCGCAGTAGATAGTCCGAGTGCGCATGAGCAGTAGTGAGCCGGAGCGCGCATGCGCAGTAGTGAGCCCGAGTGCGCATGGGCAGGTCTGAGCCGGAGTGCGCATGCGCAGTGGTGAGTCCGTGTGCGCATGCGCAGTGGTGTACCCGAGGGCGCATGGGCAGGTCTGAGCCGGAGTGCGCGTGCGCAGTCGTGGGCGCGTGCGCGCATGCGCAGTAGTGAGGCCGTGTGCGCATGGGCAGTAGTGAACCGGATTGCGCATCCGCAGTAGTGAGCCCGAGCGCGCATCCGCAGTAGTGAGTCCCAGTGCGCATGAGCAGTGGATAGTCCGAGTGCGCATGCGCAGTAGTGAGCCCGAGCACGCATGCGCAGTAGTGAGCCCGAGTGCGCATGGGCAGGTCTGAGCCGGAGTGCGCATGCGCAGTGGTGAGTCCCTGTGCGCATGCGCAGTGGTGTGCCCGAGGGCGCATGGGCAGGTCTGAGCCGGAGTGCGCATGCGCAGTAGTGGGCCCGATTGTGCATCCGCAGTAGTGAGTCCGAGTGCGCATGAGCAGTAGTGAGCCGGAGCGCGCATGCGCAGTAGTGAGCCCGATTGTGCATCCGCAGTAGTGAGTCCGAGTGCGCATGAGCAGTAGTGAGCCGGAGCGCGCATGCGCAGTAGTGATCCCGAGTGCGCATGGGCAGGTCTGAGCCGGAGTACGCATGCGCAGTAGTGGGCCCGATTGCGCATCCGCAGTAGTGAGCCCGACCGCGCATCCGCAGTAGTGAGTCCCAGTGCGCATGTGCAGGTCTGAGCCGGAGTGCGCATGCGCAGTAGTGAGCCCGAGTGCGCATGGGCAGGTCTGAGCCGGAGTGCGCATGCGCAGTAGTGGGCCCGTGCGCGCATGCGCAGTAGTGAACCCGATTGCGCATCCGCAGTAGTGAGCCCGAGCGCGCATCCGCAGTAGTGAGTCCCAGTGCGCATGAGCAGTGGTTAGTCCGAGTACGCATGCGCAGTAGTGAGCCCGAGCACGCATGCGCAGTAGTGAGCCCGATTGCGCATCCGCAGTAGTGAGCCCGAGCGCGCATCCGCAGTAATGAGTCCCAGTGCGCATGAGCAGTGGTTAGTCCGAGTGCGCAAGCGCAGTAGTGCGCGCGTGTGCGCATGCGCAGAAGTGAGCTCGAATGCGCATGTGCAGGTCTGAGCCGGACTGCGCATGCACAGTAGTGATCCCGAGCGCGCATCCGCAGTAGTGTGTCCAAGTGCGCATGCGCAGTAGTGACCCCGAACGCGCATTAGCAGTAGTGAGTCCGAGTGCGCATGAGCAGTAGTGACCCCGAGTGCGCATGAGCAGTAGTGAGTCCGAGTGCGCATGAGCAGTAGTGACCCCGAGTGCGCATGAGCAGTAGTGACCCCGAGTACGCATGCACAGTAGTGAGCCCGATTGCGCATCCGCAGTAGTGAGTCCGTGTGCGCATGTGCATGTCTGAGCCGGAGTGCGCATGCGCAGTAGTGAGCCCGAGGGCGCATGGGCAGGTCTGAGCCGGAGTGCGCATGCGCAGTGGTGAGTCCGTGTGCGCATGCGCAGTGGTGTGCCCGAGGGCGCATGGGCAGGTGTGAGCCGGAGCGCGCATGCGCAGTAGTGGGCTCGTACGCGCATGCGCAGTAGTGAGCCTGTGTGCGCATGCGCAGTAGTGAACCCGATTGCGCATCCGCAGTAGTGAGCCCGACCGCGCATCCGCAGTAGTGAGTCCCAGTGCGCATGAGCAGTGGTTAGTCCGAGTGCGCACTCGCAGTAGAGCGCGCGTGTGCGCATGCGCAGAAGTGAGCTCGAATGCGCATGTGCAGGTCTGAGCCGGACTGCGCATGCACAGTAGTGAGCCCGAGTGCGCATGAGCAGTAGTGAGTCCGAGTGCGCATGAGCAGTAGTGACCCCGAGTGCGCATGAGCAGTAGTGACCCCGAGTACGCATGCACAGTAGTGAGCCCGATTGCGCATCCTCAGTAGTGAGTCCGTGTGCGCATGTGCATGTCTGAGCCGGAGTGCGCATGCGCAGTAGTGAGCCCGAGTGCGCATGGGCAGGTCTGAGCCGGAGTGCGCATGCGCAGTGGTGAGTCCGTGTGCGCATGCGCAGTGGTGTTCCCGAGGGCGCATGGGCAGGTCTGAGCCGGAGTGCGCATGCGCTGTAGTGGGCCCGTGCGCGCATGCGCAGTAGTGACCCCGAATGCGCATGAGCAGTAGTGAGTCCGAGTGCGCATGAGCAGTAGTGACCCCGAGTGCGCATGAGCAGTAGTGAGTCCGATTGCGCATGCGCAGTAGTGAGCCCGAGTGCACATGGGCAGGTCTGAGCCGGAGTGCGCATGCGCAGTGGTGAGTCCGTGTGCGCATGCGCAGTGGTGTTCCCGAGGGCGCATGGGCAGGTCTGAGCCGGAGTGCGCATGCGCTGTAGTGGGCTCGTGCGCGCATGCGCAGTAGTGAGCCCGTGTGCGCATGCGCAGTAGTGAACCCGATTGCGCATCCGCAGTAGTGAGCCCGAGCGCGCATGCGCAGTAGTGAGTCCCAGTGCGCATGTGCAGGTCTGAGCCGGAGTGCGCATGAGCAGTAGTGGGCCCGAGTGCGCATGCACAGTAGTGAGTCCGAGTGCGCATTCGCAGTAGTGACCTCGAGTGCGCATGCACAGTAGTGAGCCCGAGTGCGCATGACCAGTAGTGAGCCCGAGCTTGCATCCGCAGTAGTGAGTCCGAGTGCGCGTGAGCAGTAGTGACCCCGAGTGCGCATGCACAGTAGTGAGCCCGATTGTGCATCCGCAGTAGTTAGTCCGAGTGCGCATGAGCAGGTCTGAGCCGTAGTGCGCATGCGCAGTAGTGAGCCCGATTGTGCATCCGCAGTAGTGAGTCCGAGTGCGCGTGAGCAGTAGTAACCCCGAGTGCGCATGCACAGTAGTGAGCCCGAGTGCGCATGAGCAGTAGTGAGTCCGAGTGCGCATGAGCAGTAGTGACCCCGAGTGCGCATGCACAGTAGTGAGCCCGATTGCGCATCCACAGTAGTGAGTCCGTGTGCGCATGCGCAGAAGTGAGCTCGAATGCGCATGTGCAGATCTGAGCCGGAGTGCGCATGCGCAGTAGTGGGCCCGTGCGCGCATGCGCAGTAGTGAGCCCGTGTGCGCATGCGCAGCAGTGAGAGCGAGCGCGCATCCGCAGTAGTGAGTCCGAGTGCGCATGAGCAGTAATGACCCCGAGTGCGCATGCACAGTAGTGAGCCCGATTGCGCATCCACAGTAGTGAGTCCGTGTGCGCATGTGCAGGTCTGAGCCGTAGTGCGCATGCGCAGTAGTGAGCCCGATTGTGCATCCGCAGTCGTTAGTCCGAGTGCGCATGAGCAGTAGTGAGCCGGAGCGCGCATGCGCAGTAGTGAGCCCGAGTGCGCATGGGCAGGTCTGAGCCGGAGTGCGGATGCGCAGTCGTGGGCGCGTGCGCGCATGCGCAGTAGTGAGGCCGTGTGCGCATGGGCAGTAGTGAACCCGATTGCGCATCCGCAGTAGTGAGCCCGAGCGCGCATCCGCAGTAGTGAGTCCCAGTCCGCATGAGCAGTGGTTAGTCCGAGTGCGCATGCGCAGTAGTGAGCCCGAGCACGCATGCGCAGTAGTGAGCCCGAGCACGCATGCGCAGTAGTGAGCCCGAGTGCGCATGGGCAGGTCTGAGCCGGAGTGCGCATGCGCAGTGGTGAGTCCCTGTGCGCATGCGCAGTGGTGTGCCCGAGGGCGCATGGGCAGGTCTGAGCCGGAGTGCGCATGCGCAGTAGTGGGCCCGATTGTGCATCCGCAGTAGTGAGTCCGTGTGCGCATGAGCAGTAGTGAGCCGGAGCGCGCATGCGCAGTAGTGAGCCCGATTGTGCATCCGCAGTAGTGAGTCCGAGTGCGCATGAGCAGTAGTGAGCCGGAGCGCGCATGCGCAGTAGTGAGCCCGAGTGCGCATGGGCAGGTCTGAGCCGGAGTGCGCATGCGCAGTAGTGGGCCCGTGCGCGCATGCGCAGTAGTGACCCCGAATGCGCATGAGCAGTAGTGAGCCCGATTGTGCATCCGCAGTAGTTAGTCCGAGTGCGCATGAGCAGTAGTGAGCCGGAGCGCGCATGCGCAGTAGTGAGCCCGAGTGCGCATGGGCAGGTCTGAGCCGGAGTGCGCATGCGCAGTGGTGAGTCCGTGTGCGCATGCGCAGTGGTGTACCCGAGGGCGCATGGGCAGGTCTGAGCCGGAGTGCGCATGCGCAGTCGTGGGCGCGTGCGCGCATGCGCATTAGTGAGGCCATGTGCGCATCCGCAGTAGTGAGCCCGAGCGCGCATCCGCAGTAGTGAGTCCCAGTGCGCATGAGCAGTGGTTAGTCCGAGTGCGCAAGCGCAGTAGCGCGCGTGTGCGCATGCGCAGAAGTGAGTCCGAGTGCGCATGCGCAGTAGTGAGCCCGAGCACGCATGCGCAGTAGTGAGCCCGAGTGCGCATGGGCAGGTCTGCGCCGGAGTGCGCATGCGCAGTGGTGAGTCCCTGTGCGCATGCGCAGTGGTGTGCCCGAGGGCGCATGGGCAGGTCTGAGCCGGAGTGCGCATGCGCAGTAGTGGGCCCGTGTGCGCATGCGCAGTAGCGAGCCCGTGTGCTCATGCGCAGTAGTGAGCCCGAGCGCGCATCCGTAGTAGTGAGTCCCAGTGCGCATGAGCAGTGGTTAGTCCGAGTGCGCAAGCGCAGTAGCGCGCGTGTGCGCATGCGCAGAAGTGAGTCCGAGTGCGCATGCGCAGTAGTGACCCCGAATGCGCATGAGCAGTAGTGAGTCCGAGTGCACATGCGCAGAAGTGAACTCGAATGCGCATGCACAGGTCTGAGCCGGACTGCGCATGTGCAGTAGTGAGCCCGTGTGCGCATGCGCTGTGGTGTGCCCGAGGGCGCATGGGCAGGTCTGAGCCGGAGTGCGCATGCACAATAGTGGGCCGGTACGCGCATGCACAGTAGTGAGCCCGATTGCGCATCCGCAGTAGTGAGTCCGTGTGCGCATGTGCAGGTCTGAGCCGTAGTGCGCATGCGCAGTAGCAGGCCCGAGTGCGCATGAGCAGTAGTGAGTCCGAGTGCGCATGAGCAGTAGTGACCCCTAGTGCGCATGCACAGTAGTGAGTCCGAGTGCGCATGCGCAGTAGTGACCCCGAATGCGCATGAGCAGTAGTGACCACGAGTGCGCATGCACAGTAGTGTCCCCGAGTGCGCATGAGCAGTAGTGACACCGAGTGCGCATGCACAGTAGTGAGCCCGATTGCGCATCCGCAGTAGTGAGCCCGATTGCGCATCCACAGTAGTGAGTCCGTGTGCGCATGTGAATGTCTGACCCGGAGTGCGCATGCGCAGTAGTGAGCCCGATTGTGCATCCGCAGTGGTGAGTCCGTGTGCGCATGCGCAGTGGTGTGCCCGATGGCGCATGGGCAGGTCTGAGCCGGAGTGCGCATGCGCAGTAGTGGGCCCGTGCGCGCATGCGCAGTAGTGAGCCGGTGTGCGCATGCGCAGTAGTGAACCCGATTGCGCATCCGCAGTAGTGAGCCCGAGCGCGCATCCGCAGTAGTGAGTCCCAGTGCGCATGAGCAGTGGTTAGTCCGAGTGCGCAAGCGCAGTAGTGCGCGCGTGTGCGCATGCGCAGAAGTGAGCTCGAATGCGCATGTGCAGGTCTGAGCCGGACTGCGCATGCACAGTAGTGAGCCCGAGTGCGCATGAGCAGTAGTGAGTCCGAGTGCGCATGCGCAGTAGTGACCCCGAGTGCGCATGAGCAGTAGTGACCCCGAGTACGCATGCACAGTAGTGAGCCCGATTGCGCATCCGCAGTAGTGAGTCCGTGTGCGCATGTGCATGTCTGAGCCGGAGTGCGCATGCGCAGTAGTGAGCCCGAGTGCGCATGGGCAGGTCTGAGCCGGAGTGCGCATGCGCAGTGGTGAGTCCGTGTGCGCATGCGCAGTGGTGTTCCCGAGGGCGCATGGGCAGGTCTGAGCCGGAGTGCGCATGCGCAGTAGCGGGCCCGAGTGCGCATGAGCAGTAGTGACCCCGAGTGCGCATGCACAGCAGGGAGTCCGAGTGCGCATGCGCAGTAGTGACCCCGAATGCGCATGAGCAGTAGTGACCCCGAGTGCGCATGCACAGTAGTGTCCCCGAGTGCGCATGAGCTGTAGTGACCCCGAGTGCGCATGCACAGTAGTGAGCCCGATTGCGCATCCGCAGTAGTGAGCCCGATTGCGCATCCACAGTAGTGAGTCCGTGTGCGCATGTGAATGTCTGACCCGGAGCGCGCATGCGCAGTAGTGAGCCCGAGTGCGCATGGGCAGGTCTGAGACGGAGTGCGCATGCGCAGTAGTGGGCCCGTGCGCGCATGCGCAGTAGTGACCCCGAATGCGCATGAGCAGTAGTGAGTCCGAGTGCGCATGAGCAGTAGTGACCCCGAGTGCGCATGAGCAGTAGTGAGCCCGAGTGCGCATGAGCAGTAGTGAGCCCGAGCGTGCATGAGCAGTAGTGAGCCCGAGCGTGCATCCGCAGTAGTGAGTCCGAGTGCGCGTGAGCAGTAGTGACCCCGAGTGCGCATGCACAGTAGTGAGCCCGAGTGCGCATGAGCAGTAGTGAGTCCGAGTGCGCATGAGCAGTAGTGACCCCGAGTGCGCATGCACAGTAGTGAGCCCGAGTGCGTATGAGCAGTAGTGAGTCCGAGTGCGCATGAGCAGTAGTGACCCCGAGTGCGCATGCACAGTAGTGAGCCCGAGTGCGCATGAGCAGTAGTGAGTCCGAGTGCGCATGAGCAGTAGTGACCCCGAGTGCGCATGCACAGTAGTGAGCCCGATTGCGCATCCACAGTAGTGAGTCCGTGTGCGCATGTGCAGGTCTGAGCCGTAGTGCGCATGCGCAGTAGTGAGCCCGATTGTGCATCCGCAGTAGTTAGTCCGAGTGCGCATGAGCAGTAGTGAGCCGGAGCGCGCATGCGCAGTAGTGAGCCCGAGTGCGCATGGGCAGGTCTGAGCCGGAGTGCGCATGCGCAGTGGTGAGTCCGTGTGCGCATGCGCAGTGGTGTACCCGAGGGCGCATGGGCAGGTCTGAGCCGGAGTGCGCATGCGCAGTCGTGGGCGCGTGCGCGCATGCGCAGTAGTGAGGCCGTGTGCGCATGGGCAGTAGTGAACCCGATTGCGCATCCGCAGTAGCGAGCCCCAGCGCGCATCCGCAGTAGTGAGTCCCAGTGCGCATGAGCAGTGGTTAGTCCGAGTGCGCATGCGCAGTAGTGAGCCCGAGCACGCATGCGCAGTAGTGAGCCCGAGTGCGCATGGGCAGGTCTGAGCCGGAGTGCGCATGCGTAGTGGTGAGTCCCTGTGCGCATGCGCAGTGGTGCGCCCGAGGGCGCATGGGCAGGTCTGAGCCGGAGTGCGCATGCGCAGTAGTGGGCCCGATTGTGCATCCGCAGTAGTGAGTCCGAGTGCGCATGAGCAGTAGTGAGCCGGAGCGCGCATGCGCAGTAGTGAGCCCGATTGTGCATCCGCAGTAGTGAGTCCGAGTGCGCATGAGCAGTAGTGAGCCGGAGCGCGCATGCGCAGTAGTGAGCCCGAGTGCGCATGGGCAGGTCTGAGCTGGAGTGCGCATGCGCAGTAGTGGGCCCGTGCGCGCATGCGCAGTAGTGACCCCGAATGCGCATGAGCAGTAGTGAGTCCGAGTGCGCATGTGCAGGTCTGAGCCAGAGTGCGCATGAGCAGTAGTGAGTCCGAGTGCGCATGCGCAGTAGTGAGCCCGAGTGCGCATGGGCAGGTCTGAGCCGGAGTACGCATGCGCAGTGGTGAGTCCGTGTGCGCATGCGCCGTGGTGTTCCCGAGGGCGCATGGGCAGGTCTGAGCCGGAGTGCGCATGCGCAGTAGTGGGCTCGTGCGCGCATGCGCAGTAGTGAGCCCGTGTGCGCATGCGCAGTAGTGAACCCGATTGCGCATCCGCAGTAGTGAGCCCGAGCGCGCATCCGCAGTAGTGAGTCCCAGTGCGCATGTGCAGGTCTGAGCCGGAGTGCGCATGCGCAGTAGTGGGCCCGAGTGCGCATGAGCAGTAGTGAGTCCGAGTGCGCATGAGCAGTAGTGACCCCGAGTGCGCATGCACAGTATTGTCCCCGAGTGCGCATGAGCAGTAGTGACACCGCGTGCGCATGCACAGTAGTGAGCCCGATTGCGCATCCGCAGTAGTGAGCCCGATTGCGCATCCACAGTAGTGAGTCCGTGTGCGCATGTGAATGTCTGTCCCGGAGTGCGCATGCGCAGTAGTGAGCCCGATTGTGCATCCGCAGTAGTGAGTCCGAGTGCGCATGAGCAGTAGTGAGCCCGATTGTGCATCCGCAGTAGTGAGTCGGAGTGCGCATGAGCAGTAGTGAGCCGGATCGCGCATGCGCAGTAGTGAGCCCGAGTGCGCATGGGCAGGTCTGAGCCGGACTGCGCATGCACAGTAGTGAGCCCGAGCGCGCATCCGCAGTAGTGAGTCCAAGTGCGCATGCGCAGTAGTGACCCCGAGCGCGCATCCGCAGTAGTGAGTCCCAGTGCGCATGAGCAGTGGTTAGTCCGAGTACGCATGCGCAGTAGTGAGCCCGAGCACGCATGCGCAGTAGTGAGCCCGATTGCGCATCCGCAGTAGTGAGCCCGAGCGCGCATCCGCAGTAATGAGTCCCAGTGCGCATGAGCAGTGGTTAGTCCGAGTGCGCAAGCGCAGTAGTGCGCGCGTGTGCGCATGCGCAGAAGTGAGCTCGAATGCGCATGTGCAGGTCTGAGCCGGACTGCGCATGCACAGTAGTGAGCCCGAGCGCGCATCCGCAGTAGTGAGTCCAAGTGCGCATGCGCAGTAGTGACCCCGAATGCGCATTAGCAGTAGTGAGTCCGAGTGCGCATGAGCAGTAGTGACCCCGAGTGCGCATGAGCAGTAGTGAGTCCGAGTGCGCATGAGCAGTAGTGACCCCGAGTGCGCATGAGCAGTAGTGACCCCGAGTACGCATGCACAGTAGTGAGCCCGATTGCGCATCCGCAGTAGTGAGTCCGTGTGCGCATGTGCATGTCCGAGCCGGAGTGCGCATGCGCAGTAGTAAGCCCGAGTGCGCATGGGCAGGTCTGAGCCGGAGTGCGCATGCGCAGTGATGAGTCCGTGTGCGCATGCGCAGTGGTGTGCCCGTGGGCGCATGGGCAGGTCTGAGCCGGAGTGCGCATGCGCAGTAGTGGGCTCGTGCGCGCATGCGCAGTAGTGAGCCCGTGTGCGCATGCGCAGTAGTGAACCCGATTGCGCATCCGCAGTAGTGAGCCCGACCGCGCATCCGCAGTAGTGAGTCCCAATGCGCATGTGCAGGTCTGAGCCGGAGCGCGCATGCGCAGTAGTGGGCCCGAGTGCGCATGCACAGTAGTGTCCCCGAGTGCGCATGAGCAGTAGTGACCCCGAGTGCGCATGCACAGTAGTGAGCCCGATTGCGCATCCGCAGTAGTGAGCCCGATTGCGCATCCACAGTAGTGAGTCCGTGTGCGCATGTGAATGTCTGACCCGGAGTGCGCATGCGCAGTAGTGAGCCCGATTGTGCATCCGCAGTAGTGAGTCCGAGTGCGCATGAGCAGTAGTGAGCCGGAGCGCGCATGCGCAGTAGTGAGCCCGAGTGCGCATGGGCAGGTCTGAGCCGGAGTGCGCATGCGCAGTAGTGGGCCCGTGCGCGCATGCGCAGTAGTGAGCCGGTGTGCGCATGCGCAGTAGTGAACCCGATTGCGCATCCGCAGTAGTGAGCCCGAGCGCGCATCCGTAGTAGTGAGTCCCAGTGCGCATGAGCAGTGGTTAGTCCGAGTGCGCAAGCGCAGTAGTGCGCGCGTGTGCGCATGCGCAGAAGTGAGTCCGAGTGCGCATGCGCAGTAGTGACCCCGAATGCGCATGAGCAGTAGTGAGTCCGAGTGCACATGCGCAGAAGTGAACTCGAATGCGCATGCACAGGTCTGAGCCGGACTGCGCATGTGCAGTAGTGAGCCCGTGTGCGCATGCGCAGTGGTGTGCCCGAGGGCGCATGGGCAGGTCTGAGCCGGAGTGCGCATGCACAATAGTGGGCCGGTACGCGCATGCACAGTAGTGAGCCCGATTGCGCATCCACAGTAGTGAGTCCGTGTGCGCATGTGAATGTCTGACCCGGAGTGCGCATGCGCAGTAGTGAGCCCGATTGTGCATCCGCAGTGGTGAGTCCGTGTGCGCATGCGCAGTGGTGTGCCCGATGGCGCATGGGCAGGTCTGAGCCGGAGTGCGCATGCGCAGTAGTGGGCCCGTGCGCGCATGCGCAGTAGTGAGTCGGTGTGCGCATGCGCAGTAGTGAACCCGATTGCGCATCCGCAGTAGTGAGCCCGAGCGCGCATCCGCAGTAGTGAGTCCCAGTGCGCATGAGCAGTGTTTAGTCCGAGTGCGCATGCGCAGTAGTGAGCCCGAGCACGCATGCGCAGTAGTGAGCCCGATTGCGCATCCGCAGTAGTGAGCCCAAGCGCGCATCCACAGTAGTGAGTCCCAGTGCGCATGAGCAGTGGTTAGTCCGAGTGCGCAAGCGCAGTAGTGCGCGCGTGTGCGCATGCGCAGAAGTGAGCTCGAATGCGCATGTGCAGGTCTGAGCCGGACTGCGCATGCACAGTAGTGAGCCCGAGTGCGCATGAGCAGTAGTGAGTCCGAGTGCGCATGCGCAGCAGGGAGTCCGAGTGCGCATGCGCAGTAGTGACCCCGAATGCGCATGAGCAGTAGTGACCCCGAGTGCGCATGCACAGTAGTGTCCCCGAGTGCGCATGAGCTGTAGTGACCCCGAGTGCGCATGCACAGTAGTGAGCCCGATTGCGCATCCGCAGTAGTGAGCCCGATTGCGCATCCACAGTAGTGAGTCCGTGTGCGCATGTGAATGTCTTACCCGGAGCGCGCATGCGCAGTAGTGAGCCCGAGTGCGCATGGGCAGGTCTGAGACGGAGTGCGCATGCGCAGTAGTGGGCCCGTGCGCGCATGCGCAGTAGTGACCCCGAATGCGCATGAGCAGTAGTGAGTCCGAGTGCGCATGAGCAGTAGTGACCCCGAGTGCGCATGAGCAGTAGTGAGTCCGAGTGCGCATGCGCAGTAGTGAGCCCGAGTGCGCATGGGCAGGTCTGAGCCGGAGTGCGCATGCGCAGTGGTGAGTCCGTGTGCGCATGCGCAGTGGTGTTCCCGAGGGCGCATGGGCAGGTCTGAGCCGGAGTGCGCATGCGCAGTAGTGGGCTCGTGCGCGCATGCGCAGTAGTGAGCCCGTGTGCGCATGCGCAGTAGTGAACCCGATTGCGCATCCGCAGTAGTGAGCCCGAGCGCGCATCCGCAGTAGTGAGTCCCAGTGCGCATGTGCAGGTCTGAGCCGGAGTGCGCATGAGCAGTAGTGGGCCCGAGTGCGCATGGGCAGGTCTGAGACGGAGTGCGCATGCGCAGTAGTGGGCCCGTGCGCGCATGCGCAGTAGTGACCCCGAATGCGCATGAGCAGTAGTGAGTCCGAGTGCGCATTCGCAGTAGTGACCCCGAGTGCGCATGCACAGTAGTGAGCCCGAGTGCGCATGAGCAGTAGTGAGCCCGAGCGTGCATCCGCAGTAGTGAGTCCGAGTGCGCGTGAGCAGTAGTGACCCCGAGTGCGCATGCACAGTAGTGAGCCCGAGTGCGCATGAGCAGTAGTGAGTCCGAGTGCGCATGAGCAGTAGTGACCCCGAGTGCGCATGCACAGTAGTGAGCCCGAGTGCGTATGAGCAGTAGTGAGTCCGAGTGCGCATGAGCAGTAGTGACCCCGAGTGCGCATGCACAGTAGTGTCCCCGAGTGCGCATGAGCAGTAGTGACACCGAGTGCGCATGCACAGTAGTGAGCCCGATTGCGCATCCGCAGTAGTGAGCCCGATTGCGCATCCACAGTAGTGAGTCCGTGTGCGCATGTGAATGTCTGTCCCGGAGTGCGCATGCGCAGTAGTGAGCCCGATTGTGCATCCGCAGTAGTGAGTCCGAGTGCGCATGAGCAGTAGTGAGCCCGATTGTGCATCCGCAGTAGTGAGTCCGAGTGCGCATGAGCAGTAGTGAGCCGGATCGCGCATGCGCAGTAGTGAGCCCGAGTGCGCATGGGCAGGTCTGAGCCGGACTGCGCATGCACAGTAGTGAGCCCGAGCGCGCATCCGCAGTAGTGAGTCCAAGTGCGCATGCGCAGTAGTGACCCCGAGCGCGCATCCGCAGTAGTGAGTCCCAGTGCGCATGAGCAGTGGTTAGTCCGAGTACGCATGCGCAGTAGTGAGCCCGAGCACGCATGCGCAGTAGTGAGCCCGATTGCGCATCCGCAGTAGTGAGCCCGAGCGCGCATCCGCAGTAATGAGTCCCAGTGCGCATGAGCAGTGGTTAGTCCGAGTGCGCAAGCGCAGTAGTGCGCGCGTGTGCGCATGCGCAGAAGTGAGCTCGAATGCGCATGTGCAGGTCTGAGCCGGACTGCGCATGCACAGTAGTGAGCCCGAGCGCGCATCCGCAGTAGTGAGTCCAAGTGCGCATGCGCAGTAGTGACCCCGAATGCGCATTAGCAGTAGTGAGTCCGAGTGCGCATGAGCAGTAGTGAGCCCGATTGCGCATCCGCAGTAGTGAGTCCGTGTGCGCATGTGCATGTCCGAGCCGGAGTGCGCATGCGCAGTAGTGAGCCCGAGTGCGCATGGGCAGGTCTGAGCCGGAGTGCGCATGCGCAGTGATGAGTCCGTGTGCGCATGCGCAGTGGTGTGCCCGTGGGCGCATGGGCAGGTCTGAGCCGGAGTGCGCATGCGCAGTAGTGGGCTCGTGCGCGCATGCGCAGTAGTGAGCCCGTGTGCGCATGCGCAGTAGAGAACCCGATTGCGCATCCGCAGTAGTGAGCCCGACCGCGCATCCGCAGTAGTGAGTCCCAGTGCGCATGTGCAGGTCTGAGCCGGAGCGCGCATGCGCAGTAGTGGGCCCGAGTGCGCATGCACAGTAGTGTCCCCGAGTGCGCATGAGCAGTAGTGACCCCGAGTGCGCATGCACAGTAGTGAGCCCGATTGCGCATCCGCAGTAGTGAGCCCGATTGCGCATCCACAGTAGTGAGTCCGTGTGCGCATGTGAATGTCTGACCCGGAGTGCGCATGCGCAGTAGTGAGCCCGATTGTGCATCCGCAGTAGTGAGTCCGAGTGCGCATGAGCAGTAGTGAGCCGGAGCGCGCATGCGCAGTAGTGAGCCCGAGTGCGCATGGGCAGGTCTGAGCTGGAGTGCGCATGCGCAGTGGTGAGTCCGTGCGCGCATGCGCAGTGGTGTGCCCGATGGCGCATGGGCAGGTCTGAGCCGGAGTGCGCATGCGCAGTAGTGGGCCCGTGCGCGCATGCGCAGTAGTGAGCCGGTGTGCGCATGCGCAGTAGTGAACCCGATTGCGCATCCGCAGTAGTGAGCCCGAGCGCGCATCCGTAGTAGTGAGTCCCAGTGCGCATGAGCAGTAGTGACCCCGAGTGCGCATGCACAGTAGTGTCCCCGAGTGCGCATGAGCAGTAGTGACACCGAGTGCGCATGCACAGTAGTGAGCCCGATTGCGCATCCGCAGTAGTGAGCCCGATTGCGCATCCACAGTAGTGAGTCCGTGTGCGCATGTGAATGTCTGACCCAGAGTGCGCATGCGCAGTAGTGAGCCCGATTGTGCATCCGCAGTGGTGAGTCCGTGTGCGCATGCGCAGTGGTGTGCCCGATGGCGCATGGGCAGGTCTGAGCCGGAGTGCGCATGCGCAGTAGTGGGCCCGTGCGCGCATGCGCAGTAGTGAGCCGGTGTGCGCATGCGCAGTAGTGAACCCGATTGCGCATCCGCAGTAGTGAGACCGAGCGCGCATCCGCAGTAGTGAGTCCCAGTGCGCATGAGCAGTGTTTAGTCCGAGTGCGCATGCGCAGTAATGAGCCCGAGCACGCATGCGCAGTAGTGAGCCCGATTGCGCATCCGCAGTAGTGAGCCCAAGCGCGCATCCGCAGTAGTGAGTCCCAGTGCGCATGAGCAGTGGTTAGTCCGAGTGCGCAAGCGCAGTAGTGCGCGCGTGTGCGCATGCGCAGAAGTGAGCTCGAATGCGCATGTGCAGGTCTGAGCCGGACTGCGCATGCACAGTAGTGAGCCCGAGTGCGCATGAGCAGTAGTGAGTCCGAGTGCGCATGAGCAGTAGTGACCCCGAGTGCGCATGAGCAGTAGTGACCCCGAGTACGCATGCACAGTAGTGAGCCCGATTGCGCATCCGCAGTAGTGAGTCCGTGTGCGCATGTGCATGTCTGAGCCGGAGTGCGCATGCGCAGTAGTGAGCCCGAGTGCGCATGGGCAGGTCTGAGCCGGAGTGCGCATGCGCAGTGGTGAGTCCGTGTGCGCATGCGCAGTGGTGTTCCCGAGGGCGCATGGGCAGGTCTGAGCCGGAGTGCGCATGCGCAGTAGCGGGCCCGAGTGCGCATGAGCAGTAGTGACCCCGAGTGCGCATGCACAGCAGGGAGTCCGAGTGCGCATGCGCAGTAGTGACCCCGAATGCGCATGAGCAGTAGTGACCCCGAGTGCGCATGCACAGTAGTGTCCCCGAGTGCGCATGAGCTGTAGTGACCCCGAGTGCGCATGCACAGTAGTGAGCCCGATTGCGCATCCGCAGTAGTGAGCCCGATTGCGCATCCACAGTAGTGAGTCCGTGTGCGCATGTGAATGTCTTACCCGGAGCGCGCATGCGCAGTAGTGAGCCCGAGTGCGCATGGGCAGGTCTGAGACGGAGTGCGCATGCGCAGTAGTGGGCCCGTGCGCGCATGCGCAGTAGTGACCGCGAATGCGCATGAGCAGTAGTGAGTCCGAGTGCGCATGAGCAGTAGTGACCCCGAGTGCGCATGAGCAGTAGTGAGTCCGAGTGCGCATGCGCAGTAGTGAGCCCGAGTGCGCATGGGCAGGTCTGAGCCGGAGTGCGCATGCGCAGTGGTGAGTCCGTGTGCGCATGCGCAGTGGTGTTCCCGAGGGCGCATGGGCAGGTCTGAGCCGGAGCGCGCATGCGCAGTAGTGGGCTCGTGCGCGCATGCGCAGTAGTGATCCCGTGTGCGCATGCGCAGTAGTGAACCCGATTGCGCATCCGCAGTAGTGAGCCCGAGCGCGCATCCGCAGTAGTGAGTCCCAGTGCGCATGTGCAGGTCTGAGCCGGAGTGCGCATGAGCAGTAGTGGGCCCGAGTGCGCATGCACAGTAGTGAGTCCGAGTGCGCATTCGCAGTAGTGACCCCGAGTGCGCATGCACAGTAGTGAGCCCGAGTGCGCATGAGCAGTAGTGAGCCCGAGCGTGCATCCGCAGTAGTGAGTCCGAGTGCGCGTGAGCAGTAGTGACCCCGAGTGCGCATGCACAGTAGTGAGCCCGAGTGCGCATGAGCAGTAGTGAGTCCGAGTGCGCATGAGCAGTAGTGACCCCGAGTGCGCATGCATAGTAGTGAGCCCGAGTGCGTATGAGCAGTAGTGAGTCCGAGTGCGCATGAGCAGTAGTGACCCCGAGTGCGCATGCACAGTAGTGAGCCCGAGTGCGCATGAGCAGTAGTGAGTCCGAGTGCGCATGAGCAGTAGTGACCCCGAGTGCGCATGCACAGTAGTGAGCCCGATTGCGCATCCACAGTAGTGAGTCCGTGTGCGCATGTGCAGGTCTGAGCCGTAGTGTGCATGCGCAGTAGTGAGCCCGATTGTGCATCCGCAGTAGTTAGTCCGAGTGCGCATGAGCAGTAGTGAGCCGGAGCGCGCATGCGCAGTAGTGAGCCCGAGTGCGCATGGGCAGGTCTGAGCCGGAGTGCGCATGCGCAGTGGTGAGTCCGTGTGCGCATGCGCAGTGGTGTACCCGAGGGCGCATGGGCAGGTCTGAGCCGGAGTGCGCATGCGCAGTCGTGGGCGCGTGCGCGCATGCGCAGTAGTGAGGCCGTGTGCGCATGGGCAGTAGTGAACCCGATTGCGCATCCGCAGTAGTGAGCCCGAGCGCGCATCCGCAGTAGTGAGTCCCAGTGCGCATGAGCAGTGGTTAGTCCGAGTGCGCATGCGCAGTAGTGAGCCCGAGCACGCATGCGCAGTAGTGAGCCCGAGTGCGCATGGGCAGGTCTGAGCCGGAGTGCGCATGCGCAGTGGTGAGTCCCTGTGCGCATGCGCAGTGGTGCGCCCGAGGGCGCATGGGCAGGTCTGAGCCGGAGTGCGCATGCGCAGTAGTGGGCCCGATTGTGCATCCGCAGTAGTGAGTCCGAGTGCGCATGAGCAGTAGTGAGCCGGAGCGCGCATGCGCAGTAGTGAGCCCGATTGTGCATCCGCAGTAGTGAGTCCGAGTGCGCATGAGCAGTAGTGAGCCGGAGCGCGCATGCGCAGTAGTGAGCCCGAGTGCGCATGGGCAGGTCTGAGCTGGAGTGCGCATGCGCAGTAGTGGGCCCGTGCGCGCATGCGCAGTAGTGGCCCCGAATGCGCATGAGCAGTAGTGAGTCCGAGTGCGCATGTGCAGGTCTGAGCCGGAGTGCGCATGAGCAGTAGTGAGTCCGAGTGCGCATGCGCAGTAGTGAGCCCGAGTGCGCATGGGCAGGTCTGAGCCGGAGTACGCATGCGCAGTGGTGAGTCCGTGTGCGCATGCGCCGTGGTGTTCCCGAGGGCGCATGGGCAGGTCTGAGCCGGAGTGCGCATGCGCAGTAGTGGGCTCGTGCGCGCATGCGCAGTAGTGAGCCCGTGTGCGCATGCGCAGTAGTGAACCCGATTGCGCATCCGCAGTAGTGAGCCCGAGCGCGCATCCGCAGTAGTGAGTCCCAGTGCGCATGTGCAGGTCTGAGCCGGAGTGCGCATGCGCAGTAGTGGGCCCGAGTGCGCATGAGCAGTAGTGAGTCCGAGTGCGCATGAGCAGTAGTGACCCCGAGTGCGCACGCACAGTAGTGTCCCCGAGTGCGCATGAGCAGTAGTGACACCGAGTGCGCATGCACAGTAGTGAGCCCGATTGCGCATCCGCAGTAGTGAGCCCGATTGCGCATCCACAGTAGTGAGTCCGTGTGCGCATGTGAATGTCTGTCCCGGAGTGCACATGCGCAGTAGTGAGCCCGATTGTGCATCCGCAGTAGTGAGTCCGAGTGCGCATGAGCAGTAGTGAGCCCGATTGTGCATCCGCAGTAGTGAGTCCGAGTGCGCATGAGCAGTAGTGAGCCGGAGCGCGCATGCGCAGTAGTGAGCCCGAGTGCGCATGGGCAGGTCTGAGCCGGACTGCGCATGCACAGTAGTGAGCCCGAGCGCGCATCCGCAGTAATGAGTCCCAGTGCGCATGAGCAGTGGTTAGTCCGAGTGCGCAAGCGCAGTAGTGCGCGCGTGTGCGCATGCGCAGAAGTGAGCTCGAATGCGCATGTGCAGGTCTGAGCCGGACTGCGCATGCACAGTAGTGAGCCCGAGCGCGCATCCGCAGTAGTGAGTCCAAGTGCGCATGCGCAGTAGTGACCCCGAATGCGCATTAGCAGTAGTGAGTCCGAGTGCGCATGAGCAGTAGTGACCCCGAGTGCGCATGAGCAGTAGTGAGTCCGAGTGCGCATGAGCAGTAGTGACCCCGAGTGCGCATGAGCAGTAGTGACCCCGAGTACGCATGCACAGTAGTGAGCCCGATTGCGCATCCGCAGTAGTGAGTCCGTGTGCGCATGTGCATGTCCGAGCCGGAGTGCGCATGCGCAGTAGTGAGCCCGAGTGCGCATGGGCAGGTCTAAGCCGGAGTGCGCATGCGCAGTTATGAGTCCGTGTGCGCATGCGCAGTGGTGTGCCCGTGGGCGCATGGGCAGGTCTGAGCCGGAGTGCGCATGCGCAGTAGTGGGCTCGTGCGCGCATGCGCAGTAGTGAGCCCGTGTGCGCATGCGCAGTAGTGAACCCGATTGCGCATCCGCAGTAGTGAGCCCGACCGCGCATCCGCAGTAGTGAGTCCCAGTGCGCATGTGCAGGTCTGAGCCGGAGCGCGCATGCGCAGTAGTGTCCCCGAGTGCGCATGAGCAGTAGTGACCCCGAGTGCGCATGCACAGTAGTGAGCCCGATTGCGCATCCGCAGTAGTGAGCCCGATTGCGCATCCACAGTAGTGAGTCCGTGTGCGCATGTGAATGTCTGACCCGGAGTGCGCATGCGCAGTAGTGAGCCCGATTGTGCATCCGCAGTAGTGAGTCCGAGTGCGCATGAGCAGTAGTGAGCCGGAGCGCGCATGCGCAGTAGTGAGCCCGAGTGCGCATGGGCAGGTCTGAGCTGGAGTGCGCATGCGCAGTGGTGAGTCCGTGCGCGCATGCGCAGTGGTGTGCCCGATGGCGCATGGGCAGGTCTGAGCCGGAGTGCGCATGCGCAGTAGTGGGCCCGTGCGCGCATGCGCAGTAGTGAGCCGATGTGCGCATGCGCAGTAGTGAACCCGATTGCGCATCCGCAGTAGTGAGCCCGAGCGCGCATCCGCAGTAGTGAGTCCCAGTGCGCATGAGCAGTGGTTAGTCCGAGTGCGCATGTGCAGTAGTGAGCCCGAGCACGCATGCGCAGTAGTGAGCCCGATTGCGCATCCGCAGTAGTGAGCCCAAGCGCGCATCCGCAGTAGTGAGTCCCAGTGCGCATGAGCAGTGGTTAGTCCGAGTGCGCACTCGCAGTAGTGCGCGCGTGTGCGCATGCGCAGAAGTGAGCTCGAATGCGCATGTGCAGGTCTGAGCCGGACTGCGCATGCACAGTAGTGAGCCCGAGTGCGCATGAGCAGTAGTGAGTCCGAGTGCGCATGAGCAGTAGTGACCCCGAGTGCGCATGAGCAGTAGTGACCCCGAGTACGCATGCACAGTAGTGAGCCCGATTGCGCATCCGCAGTAGTGAGTCCGTGTGCGCATGTGCATGTCTGAGCCGGAGTGCGCATGCGCAGTAGTGAGCCCGAGTGCGCATGGGCAGGTCTGAGCCGGAGTGCGCATGCGCAGTGGTGTTCCCGAGGGCGCGTGGGCAGGTCTGAGCCGGAGTGCGCATGCGCTGTAGTGGGCCCGTGCGCGCATGCGCAGTAGTGACCCCGAATGCGCATGAGCAGTAGTGAACCCGATTGCGCATCCGCAGTAGTGAGCCCGACCGCGCATCCGCCGTAGTGAGTCCCAGTGCGCATGTGCAGATCTGAGCCGGAGTGCGCATGCGCAGTAGTGGGCCCGAGTGCGCATGCACAGTAGTGTCCCCGAGTGCGCATGAGCAGTAGTGACACCGAGTGCGCATGCGCAGTAGTGAGCCCGATTGCGCATCCGCAGTAGTGAGCCCGATTGCGCATCCACAGTAGTGAGTCCGTGTGTGCATGTGAATGTCTGTCCCGGAGTGCGCATGCGCAGTAGTGAGCCCGATTGTGCATCCGCAGTAGTGAGTCCGAGTGCGCATGAGCAGTAGTGAGCCCGATTGTGCATCCGCAGTAGTGAGTCCGAGTGCGCATGAGCAGTAGTGAGCCGGAGCGCGCATGCGCAGTGGTGTGCCCGATGGCGCATGGGCAGGTCTGAGCCGGAGTGCGCATGCGCAGTAGTGGGCCCGTGCGCGCATGCGCAGTAGTGAGCCGGTGTGCGCATGCGCAGTAGTGAACCCGATTGCGCATCCGCAGTAGTGAGCCCGAGCGCGCATCCGCAGTAGTGAGTCCCAGTGCGCATGAGCAGTGGTTAGTCCGAGTGCGCATGCGCAGTAGTGAGCCCGAGCACGCATGCGCAGTAGTGAGCCCGATTGCGCATCCGCAGTAGTGAGCCCAAGCGCGCATCCGCAGTAGTGAGTCCCAGTGCGCATGAGCAGTGGTTAGTCCGAGTGCGCAAGCGCAGTAGTGCGCGCGTGTGCGCATGCGCAGAAGTGAGCTCGAATGCGCATGTGCAGGTCTGAGCCGGACTGCGCATGCACTGTAGTGAGCCCGAGTGCGCATGAGCAGTAGTGAGTCCGAGTGCGCATGAGCAGTAGTGACCCCGAGTGCGCATGAGCAGTAGTGACCCCGAGTACGCATGCACAGTAGTGAGCCCGATTGCGCATCCGCAGTAATGAGTCCGTGTGCGCATGTGCATGTCTGAGCCGGAGTGCGCATGCGCAGTAGTGAGCCCGAGTGCGCATGGGCAGGTCTGAGCCGGAGTGCGCATGCGCAGTGGTGAGTCCGTGTGCGCATGCGCAGTGGTGTGCCCGAGGGCGCATGGGCAGGTCTGAGCCGGAGCGCGCATGCGCAATAGTGGGCTCGTGCGCGCATGCGCAGTAGTGAGCCTGTGTGCGCATGCGCAGAAGTGAACCCGATTGCGCATCCGCAGTAGTGAGCCCGACCGCGCATCCGCAGTAGTGAGTCCCAGTGCGCATGTGCAGGTCTGAGCCGGAGTGCGCATGCGCAGTAGTGGGCCCGAGTGCGCATGCACAGTAGTGTCCCCGAGTGCGCATGAGCAGTAGTGACCCCGAGTGCGCATGCACAGTAGTGAGCCCGATTGCGCATCCGCAGTAGTGAGCCCGATTGCGCATCCACAGTAGTGAGTCCGTGTGCGCATGTGAATGCCTGACCCGGAGTGCGCATGCGCAGTAGTGAGCCCGATTGTGCATCCGCAGTAGTGAGTCCGAGTGCGCATGAGCAGTAGTGAGCCGGAGCGCGCATGCGCAGTAGTGAGCCCGAGTGCGCATGGGCAGGTCTGAGCCGGAGTGCGCATGCGCAGTGGTGAGTCCGTGTGCGCATGCGCAGTGGTGTGCCCGATGGCGCATGGGCAGGTCTGAGCCGGAGTGCGCATGCGCAGTAGTGGGCCCGTGCGCGCATGCGCAGTAGTGAGCCGATGTGCGCATGCGCAGTAGTGAACCCGATTGCGCATCCGCAGTAGTGAGCCCGAGCGCGCATCCGCAGTAGTGAGTCCCAGTGCGCATGAGCAGTGGTTAGTCCGAGTGCGCATGTGCAGTAGTGAGCCCGAGCACGCATGCGCAGTAGTGAGCCCGATTGCGCATCCGCAGTAGTGAGCCCAAGCGCGCATCCGCAGTAGTGAGTCCCAGTGCGCATGAGCAGTGGTTAGTCCGAGTGCGCACTCGCAGTAGTGCGCGCGTGTGCGCATGCGCAGAAGTGAGCTCGAATGCGCATGTGCAGGTCTGAGCCGGACTGCGCATGCACAGTAGTGAGCCCGAGTGCGCATGAGCAGTAGTGAGTCCGAGTGCGCATGAGCAGTAGTGACCCCGAGTGCGCATGAGCAGTAGTGACCCCGAGTACGCATGCACAGTAGTGAGCCCGATTGCGCATCCGCAGTAGTGAGTCCGTGTGCGCATGTGCATGTCTGAGCCGGAGTGCGCATGCGCAGTAGTGAGCCCGAGTGCGCATGGGCAGGTCTGAGCCGGAGTGCGCATGCGCAGTGGTGAGTCCGTGTGCGCATGCGCAGTGGTGTTCCCGAGGGCGCGTGGGCAGGTCTGAGCCGGAGTGCGCATGCGCTGTAGTGGGCCCGTGCGCGCATGCGCAGTAGTGACCCCGAATGCGCATGAGCAGTAGTGAACCCGATTGCGCATCCGCAGTAGTGAGCCCGACCGCGCATCCGCAGTAGTGAGTCCCAGTGCGCATGTGCAGGTCTGAGCCGGAGTGCGCATGCGCAGTAGTGGGCCCGAGTGCGCATGCACAGTAGTGTCCCCGAGTGCGCATGAGCAGTAGTGACACCGAGTGCGCATGCACAGTAGTGAGCCCGATTGCGCACCCACAGTAGTGAGTCCGTGTGTGCATGTGAATGTCTGTCCCGGAGTGCGCATGCGCAGTAGTGAGCCCGATTGTGCATCCGCAGTAGTGAGTCCGAGTGCGCATGAGCAGTAGTGAGCCGGAGCGCGCATGCGCAGTAGTGAGCCCGAGTGCGCATGGGCAGGTCTGAGCCGGACTGCGCATGCACAGTAGTGAGCCCGAGCGCGCATCCGCAGTAGTGAGTCCAAGTGCGCATGCGCAGTAGTGACCCCGAGCGCGCATCCGCAGTAGTGAGTCCCAGTGCGCATGAGCAGTGGTTAGACCGAGTACGCATGCGCAGTAGTGAGCCCGAGCACGCATGCGCAGTAGTGAGCCCGATTGCGCATCCGCAGTAGTGAGCCCGAGCGCGCATCCGCAGTAGTGAGTCCAAGTGCGCATGCGCAGTAGTGACCCCGAATGCGCATTAGCAGTAGTGAGTCCGAGTGCGGATGAGCAGTAGTGACCCCGAGTGCGCATGAGCAGTAGTGAGTCCGAGTGCGCATGAGCAGTAGTGACCCCGAGTGCGCATGAGCAGTAGTGACCCCGAGTACGCATGCACAGTAGTGAGCCCGATTGCGCATCCGCAGTAGTGAGTCCGTGTGCGCATGTGCATGTCTGAGCCGGAGTGCGCATGCGCAGTAGTGGGCTCGTGCGCGCATGCGCAGTAGTGAGCCCGTGTGCGCATGCGCAGTAGTGAACCCGATTGCGCATCCGCAGTAGTGAGCCCGACCGCGCATCCGCAGTAGTGAGTCCCAGTGCGCATAGTGCAGGTCTGAGCCGGAGCGCGCATGCGCAGTAGTGGGCCCGTGCGCGCATGCGCAGTAGTGACCCCGAATGCGCATGAGCAGTAGTGAGTCCGAGTGCGCATGAGCAGTAGTGACCCCGAGTGCGCATGAGCAGTAGTGAGTCCGATTGCGCATGCGCAGTAGTGAGCCCGAGTGCGCATGGGCAGGTCTGAGCCGGAGTGCGCATGCGCAGTGGTGAGTCCGTGTGCGCATGCGCAGTGGTGTTCCCGAGGGCGCATGGGCAGGTCTGAGCCGGAGTGCGCATGCGCTGTAGTGGGCTCGTGCGCGAATGCGCAGTAGTGAGCCCGTGTGCGCATGCGCAGTAGTGAGTCCAAGTGCGCATGCGCAGTAGTGACCCCGAGCGCGCATCCGCAGTAGTGAGTCCCAGTGCGCATGAGCAGTGGTTAGACCGAGTACGCATGCGCAGTAGTGAGCCCGAGCACGCATGCGCAGTAGTGAGCCCGATTGCGCATCCGCAGTAGTGAGCCCGAGCGCGCATCCGCAGTAATGAGTCCCAGTGCGCATGAGCAGTGGTTAGTCCGAGTGCGCAAGCGCAGTAGTGCGCGCGTGTGCGCATGCGCAGTAGTGAGCCCGTGTGCGCATGCGCAGTAGTGAGTCCAAGTGCGCATGCGCAGTAGTGAACCCGATTGCGCATCCGCAGTAGTGAGCCCGAACGCGCATGCGCAGTAGTGAGTCCCAGTGCGCATGTGCAGGTCTGAGCCGGAGTGCGCATGAGCAGTAGTGGGCCCGAGTGCGCATGCACAGTAGTGAGTCCGAGTGCGCATTCGCAGTAGTGACCCCGAGTGCGCATGCACAGTAGTGAGCCCGAGTGCGCATGACCAGTAGTGAGCCCGAGCGTGCATCCGCAGTAGTGAGTCCGAGTGCGCGTGAGCAGTAGTGACCCCGAGTGCGCATGCACAGTAGTGAGCCCGATTGCGCATCCACAGTAGTGAGTCCGTGTGCGCATGCGCAGAAGTGAGCTCGAATGCGCATGTGCAGGTCTGAGCCGGAGTGCGCATGCGCAGTAGTGGGCCCGTGCGCGCATGCGCAGTAGTGAGCCCGTGTGCGCATGCGCAGCAGTGAGCCCGAGCGCGCATCCGCAGTAGTGAGTCCGAGTGCGCATGAGCAGTAGTGACCCCGAGTGCGCATGCACAGTAGTGAGCCCGATTGCGCATCCACAGTAGTGAGTCCGTGTGCGCATGTGCAGGTCTGAGCCGTAGTGCGCATGCGCAGTAGTGAGCCCGATTGTGCATCCGCAGTAGTTAGTCGGAGTGCGCATGAGCAGTAGTGAGCCGGAGCGCGCATGCGCAGTAGTGAGCCCGAGTGCGCATGGGCAGGTCTGAGCCGGAGTGCGGATGCGCAGTCGTGGGCGCGTGCGCGCATGCGCAGTAGTGAGGCCGTGTGCGCATGGCAGTAGTGAACCCGATTGCGCATCCGCAGTAGTGGGCCCGAGCGCGCATGGGCAGGTCTGAGCCGGAGTGCGCATGCGCAGTAGTGGGCCCGTGTGCGCATGCGCAGTAGTGAGCCCGTGTGCTCATGCGCAGTAGTGAACCCGATTGCGCATCCGCAGTAGTGAGCCCGAGCGCGCATCCGTAGTAGTGAGTCCCAGTGCGCATGAGCAGTGGTTAGTCCGAGTGCGCAAGCGCAGTAGTGCGCGCGTGTGCGCATGCGCAGAAGTGAGCTCGAATGCGCATGTGCAGGTCTGAGCCGGACTGCGCATGCGCAGTAGTGAGCCCGTGTGCGCATGCGCAGTGGTGTGCCCGAGGGCGCATGGGCAGGTCTGAGCCGGAGTGCGCATGCGCAGTAGTGGGCCCGTGCGCGCATGCGCAGTAGTGAGCCCGTGTGCTCATGCGCAGTAGTGAACCCGATTGCGCATCCGCAGTAGTGAGCCCGAGCGCGCATCCGTAGTAGTGAGCCCCAGTGCGCATGAGCAGTGGTTAGTCCGAGTGCGCAAGCGCAGTAGTGCGCGCGTGTGCGCATGCGCAGAAGTGAGCCCGAGTGCGCATGAGCAGTAGTGAGTCCGAGTGCGCATGAGCAGTAGTGACCCCGAGTGCGCATGAGCAGTAGTGACCCCGAGTGCGCATGAGCAGTAGTGACCCCGAGTGCGCATGAGCAGTAGTGACCCCGAGTGCGCATGCACAATAGTGAGCCCGTGTGCGCATGCGCAGAAGTGAGCACGAATGCGCATGTGCAGGTCTGAGCCGGAGTGCGCATGCGCAGTAGTGGGCCCGTGCGCGCATGCGCAGTAGTGAGCCCGTGTGCGCATGCGCAGCAGTGAGCCCGAGCGCGCATCCGCAGTAGTGAGTCCGAGTGCGCATGAGCAGTAGTGACCCCGAGTGCGCATGCACAGTAGTGAGTCCGAGTGCACATGCGCAGAAGTGAACTCGAATACGCATGTGTAGGTCTGAGCCGAACTGCGCATGCGCAGTAGTGAGCCCGAGTGCGCTTGAGCAGTAGTGAGTCCGAGTGCATATGCGCCGAAGTGATCTCGAATACGCTTGTGCTGGTCTGAGCCCGATTGTGCATCCGCAGTGGTGAGTCCGTGTGCGCATGTGCAGGTCTGAGCCGGAGTGCGCATGCGCAGTGTTGGGCCAGTGCGCGCATGCGCCGTAGTGAGCCCGTGTGCGCATGCGCAGTAGTGAGCCCGAGCGCGCATCCGCAGTAGTCAGTCCGAGTGCGCATGCGCAGTAGTGAGCCCGAATGCGCATGAGCAGTAGTGAGTTCGAGTGCGCATGTGCAGTAGTGACCCCGAGTGCGCATGAGCAGTAGTGAGTCCGTGTGCGTATGTGCAGGTCTGAGGCGGAGTGCGCACGTGCAGTAGTGAGCCCGATTGTGCATCCGCAGTAGTGAGTCCGAGTGCGCATGAGCAGTAGTGAGTCCCAGTGCGCATGAGCAGTTGTTAGTCTGAGTGCGCAAGCGCAGTAGTGCGCGCGTGTGCGCATGCGCAGAAGTGAGCTCGAATGCGCATGCACAGGTCTGAGCCGGACTGCGCAAGCGCAGTAGTGCGCGCGTGTGCGCATGCGCAGAAGTGAGCTCGAATGCGCATGTGCAGGTCTGAGCCGGACCGCGCATGCACTGTAGTGAGCCCGAGTGCGCATGAGCAGTAGTGAGTCCGAGTGCGCATGAGCAGTAGTGACCCCGAGTGCGCATGAGCAGTAGTGACCCCGAGTACGCATGCACAGTAGTGAGCCCGATTGCGCATCCGCAGTAATGAGTCCGTGTGCGCATGTGCATGTCTGAGCCGGAGTGCGCATGCGCAGTAGTGAGCCCGAATGCGCATGGGCAGGTCTGAGCCGGAGTGCGCATGCGCAGTGGTGAGTCCGTGTGCGCATGCGCAGTGGTGTGCCCGAGGGCGCATGGGCAGGTCTGAGCCGGAGCGCGCATGCGCAATAGTGGGCTCGTGCGCGCATGCGCAGTAGTGAGCCTGTGTGCGCATGCGCAGTAGTGAACCCGATTGCGCATCCGCAGTAGTGAGCCCGACCGCGCATCCGAAGTAGTGAGTCCCAGTGCGCATGTGCAGGTCTGAGCCGGAGTGCGCATGCGCAGTAGTGGGCCCGAGTGCGCATGCACAGTAGTGTCCCCGAGTGCGCATGAGCAGTAGTGACCCCGAGTGCGCATGCACAGTAGTGAGCCCGATTGCGCATCCGCAGTAGTGAGCCCGATTGCGCATCCACAGTAGTGAGTCCGTGTGCGCATGCGCAGTAGTGAACCCGATTGCGCATCCGCAGTAGTGATCCCGAGCGCGCATCCGCAGTAGTGAGTCCCAGTGCGCATGAGCAGTGGTTAGTCCGAGTGCGCATGTGCAGTAGTGAGCCCGAGCACGCATGCGCAGTAGTGAGCCCGATTGCGCATCCGCAGTAGTGATCCCGAGCGCGCATCCGCAGTAGTGAGTCCCAGTGCGCATGAGCAGTGGTTAGTCCGAGTGCGCATGTGCAGTAGTGAGCCCGAGCACGCATGCGCAGTAGTGAGCCCGATTGCGCATCCGCAGTAGTGAGCCCAAGCGCGCATCCGCAGTAGTGAGTCCCAGTGCGCATGAGCAGTGGTTAGTCCGAGTGCGCACTCGCAGTAGTGCGCGCGTGTGCGCATGCGCAGAAGTGAGCTCGAATGCGCATGTGCAGGTCTGAGCCGGACTGCGCATGCACAGTAGTGAGCCCGAGTGCGCATGAGCAGTAGTGAGTCCGAGTGCGCATGAGCAGTAGTGACCCCGAGTGCGCATGAGCAGTAGTGACCCCGAGTACACATGCACAGTAGTGAGCCCGATTGCGCATCCGCAGTAGTGAGTCCGTGTGCGCATGTGCATGTCTGAGCCGGAGTGCGCATGCGCAGTAGTGAGCCCGAGTGCGCATGGGCAGGTCTGAGCCGGAGTGCGCATGCGCAGTGGTGAGTCCGTGTGCGCATGCGCAGTGGTGTTCCCGAGGGCGCGTGGGCAGGTCTGAGCCGGAGTGCGCATGCGCTGTAGTGGGCCCGTGCGCGCATGCGCAGTAGTGACCCCGAATGCGCATGAGCAGTAGTGAGTCCGAGTGCGCATGAGCAGTAGTGACCCCGAGTGCGCATGAGCAGTAGTGAGTCCGATTGCGCATGCGCAGTAGTGACCCCGAGTGCGCATGGGCAGGTCTGAGCCGGAGTGCGCATGCGCAGTGGTGAGTCCGTGTGCGCATGCGCAGTGGTGTTCCCGAGGGCGCATGGGCAGGTCTGAGCCGGAGTGCGCATCCGCAGTAGTGATCCCGAGCGCGCATCCGCAGTAGTGAGTCCCAGTGCGCATGAGCAGTGGTTAGTCCGATTGCGCATCCGCAGTAGTGAGCCCGAACGCGCATGCGCAGTAGTGAGTCCCAGTGCGCATGTGCAGGTCTGAGCCGGAGTGCGCATGAGCAGTAGTGGGCCCGAGTGCGCATGCACAGTAGTGAGTCCGAGTGCGCATTCGCAGTAGTGACCCCGAGTGCGCATGCACAGTAGTGAGTCCGAGTGCGCATGACCAGTAGTGAGCCCGAGCGTGCATCCGCAGTAGTGAGTCCGAGTGCGCGTGAGCAGTAGTGACCCCGAGTGCGCATGCACAGTAGTGAGCCCGATTGCGCATCCACAGTAGTGAGTCCGTGTGCGCATGCGCAGAAGTGAGCTCGAATGCGCATGTGCAGGTCTGAGCCGGAGTGCGCATGCGCAGTAGTGGGCCCGTGCGCGCATGCGCAGTAGTGAGCCCGTGTGCGCATGCGCAGCAGTGAGCCCGAGCGCGCATCCGCAGTAGTGAGTCCGAGTGCGCATGAGCAGTAGTGACCCCGAGTGCGCATGCACAGTAGTGAGCCCGATTGCGCATCCACAGTAGTGAGTCCGTGTGCGCATGTGCAGGTCTGAGCCGTAGTGCGCATGCGCAGTAGTGAGCCCGATTGTGCATCCGCAGTAGTTAGTCCGAGTGCGCATGAGCAGTAGTGAGCCGGAGCGCGCATGCGCAGTAGTGAGCCCGAGTGCGCATGGGCAGGTCTGAGCCGGAGTGCGGATGCGCAGTCGTGGGCGCGTGCGCGCATGCGCAGTAGTGAGGCCGTGTGCGCATGGCAGTAGTGAACCCGATTGCGCATCCGCAGTAGTGAGCCCGAGCGCGCATCCGCAGTAGTGAGTCCCAGTCCGCATGAGCAGTGGTTAGTCCGAGTGCGCATGCGCAGTAGTGAGCCCGAGCACGCATGCGCAGTAGTGAGCCCGAGTGCGCATGGGCAGGTCTGAGCCGGAGTGCGCATGCGCAGTGGTGAGTCCCTGTGCGCATGCGCAGTGGTGTGCCCGAGGGCGCATGGGCAGGTCTGAGCCGGAGTGCGCATGCGCAGTAGTGGGCCCGTGTGCGCATGCGCTGTAGTGAGCCCGTGTGCTCATGCGCAGTAGTGAACCCGATTGCGCATCCGCAGTAGTGAACCCGAGCGCGCATCCGTAGTAGTGAGTCCCAGTGCGCATGAGCAGTGGTTAGTCCGAGTGCGCAAGCGCAGTAGTGCGCGCGTGTGCGCATGCGCAGAAGTGAGCTCGAATGCGCATGTGCAGGTCTGAGCCGGACTGCGCATGCGCAGTAGTGAGCCCGTGTGCGCATGCGCAGTGGTGTGCCCGAGGGCGCATGGGCAGGTCTGAGCCGGAGTGCGCATGCGCAGTAGTGGGCCCGTGCGCGCATGCGCAGTAGTGAGCCCGTGTGCTCATGCGCAGTAGTGAACCCGATTGCGCATCCGCAGTAGTGAGCCCGAGCGCGCATCCGTAGTAGTGAGCCCCAGTGCGCATGAGCAGTGGTTAGTCCGAGTGCGCAAGCGCAGTAGTGCGCGCGTGTGCGCATGCGCAGAAGTGAGCCCGAGTGCGCATGAGCAGTAGTGAGTCCGAGTGCGCATGAGCAGTAGTGACCCCGAGTGCGCATGAGCAGTAGTGACCCCGAGTGCGCATGAGCAGTAGTGACCCCGAGTGCGCATGAGCAGTAGTGACCCCGAGTGCGCATGCACAGTAGTGAGCCCGTGTGCGCATGCGCAGAAGTGAGCTCGAATGCGCATGTGCAGGTCTGAGCCGGAGTGCGCATGCGCAGTAGTGGGCCCGTGCGCGCATGCGCAGTAGTGAGCCCGTGTGCGCATGCGCAGCAGTGAGCCCGAGCGCGCATCCGCAGTAGTGAGTCCGAGTGCGCATGAGCAGTAGTGACCCCGAGTGCGCATGCACAGTAGTGAGCCCGATTGCGCATCCACAGTAGTGAGTCCGTGTGCGCATGTGCAGGTCTGAGCCGTAGTGCGCATGCGCAGTAGTGAGCCCGATTGTGCATCCGCAGTAGTTAGTCCGAGTGCGCATGAGCAGTAGTGAGCCGGAGCGCGCATGCGCAGTAGTGAGCCCGAGTGCGCATGGGCAGGTCTGAGCCGGAGTGCGCATGCGCAGTGGTGAGTCCGTGTGCGCATGCGCAGTGGTGTACCCGAGGGCGCATGGGCAGGTCTGAGCCGGAGTGCGCATGCGCAGTCGTGGGCCCGTGCGCGCATGCGCAGTAGTGAGGCCGTGTGCGCATCCGCAGTAGTGAGCCCGAGCGCGCATCCGCAGTAGTGAGTCCCAGTGCGCATGAGCAGTGGTTAGTCCGAGTGCGCATGCGCAGTAGTGAGCCCGAGCACGCATGCGCAGTAGTGAGCCCGAGTGCGCATGGGCAGGTCTGAGCCGGAGTGCGCATGCGCAGTGGTGAGTCCCTGTGCGCATGCGCAGTGGTGTGCCCGAGGGCGCATGGGCAGGTCTGAGCCGGAGTGCGCATGCGCAGTAGTGGGCCCCTGTGCGCATGCGCAGTAGCGAGCCCGTGTGCTCATGCGCAGTAGTGAACCCGATTGCGCATCCGCAGTAGTGAGCCCGAGCGCGCATCCGTAGTAGTGAGTCCCAGTGCGCATGAGCAGTGGTTAGTCCGAGTGCGCAAGCGCAGTAGTGCGCGCGTGTGCGCATGCGCAGAAGTGAGCCCGAGTGCGCATGAGCAGTAGTGAGTCCGAGTGCGCATGAGCAGTAGTGACCCCGAGTGCGCATGAGCAGTAGTGACCCCGAGTGCGCATGAGCAGTAGTGACCCCGAGTGCGCATGCACAGTAGTGAGCCCGTATGCGCATGCGCAGAAGTGAGCTCGAATGCGCATGTGCAGGTCTGAGCCGGAGTGCGCATGCGCAGTAGTGGGCCCGTGCGCGCATGCGCAGTAGTGAGCTCGTGTGCGCATGCGCAGCAGTGAGCCCGAGCGCGCATCCGCAGTAGTGAGTCCGAGTGCGCATGCGCAGTAGTGACCCCGAATGCGCATGAGCAGTAGTGAGTCCGAGTGCACATGCGCAGAAGTGAACTCGAATACGCATGTGCAGGTCTGAGCCGGACTGCGCATGCGCAGTAGTGAGCCCGAGTGCGCTTGAGCAGTAGTGAGTCCGAGTGCATATGCGCCGAAGTGATCTCGAATACGCTTGTGCTGGTCTGAGCCCGATTGCGCATCCGCAGTGGTGAGTCCGAGTGCGCATGCGCAGTAGTGACCCCGAATGCGCATGAGCAGTAGTGAGTTCGAGTGCGCATGTGCAGTAGTGACCCCGAGTGCGCATGAGCAGTAGTGAGTCCGTGTGCGTATGTGCAGGTCTGAGGCGGAGTGCGCACGTGCAGTAGTGAGCCCGATTGTGCATCCGCAGTAGTGAGTCCGAGTGCGCATGAGCAGTAGTGAGTCCCAGTGCGCATGAGCAGTTGTTAGTCCGAGTGCGCAAGCGCAGTAGTGCGCGCGTGTGCGCATGCGCAGAAGTGAGCTCGAATGCGCATGCACAGGTCTGAGCCGGACTGCGCAAGCGCAGTAGTGCGCGCGTGTGCGCATGCGCAGAAGTGAGCCCGAGTGCGCATGAGCAGTAGTGAGTCCGAGTGCGCATGAGCAGTAGTGACCCCGAGTGCGCATGAGCAGTAGTGACCCCGAGTGCGCATGAGCAGTAGTGACCCCGAGTGCGCATGAGCAGTAGTGAGTCCGAGTGCGCATGAGCAGTAGTGACCCCGAGTGCGCATGAGCAGTAGTGAGTCCGAGTGCGCATGCGCAGTAGTGAGCCCGAGTGCGCATGGGCAGGTCTGAGCCGGAGTGCGCATGCGCAGTGGTGAGTTCGTGTGCGCATGCGCAGTGGTGTTCCCGAGGGCGCATGGGCAGGTCTGAGCCGGAGTGCGCATGCGCAGTAGTGGGCTCGTGCGCGCATGCGCAGTAGTGAGCCCGTGTGCGCATGCGCAGTAGTGAACCCGATTGCGCATCCGCAGTAGTGAGCCCGAGCGCGCATCCGCAGTAGTGAGTCCCAGTGCGCATGTGCAGGTCTGAGCCGGAGTGCGCATGAGCAGTAGTGGGCCCGAGTGCGCATGCACAGTAGTGAGTCCGAGTGCGCATTCGCAGTAGTGACCCCGAGTGCGCATGCACAGTAGTGAGCCCGAGTGCGCATGAGCAGTAGTGAGCCCGAGCGTGCATCCGCAGTAGTGAGTCCGAGTGCGCGTGAGCAGTAGTGACCCCGAGTGCGCATGCACAGTAGTGAGCCCGAGTGCGCATGAGCAGTAGTGAGTCCGAGTGCGCGTGAGCAGTAGTGACCCCGAGTGCGCATGCACAGTAGTGAGCCCGAGTGCGCATGAGCAGTAGTGAGTCCGAGTGCGCATGAGCAGTAGTGACCCCGAGTGCGCATGCACAGTAGTGAGCCCGAGTGCGTATGAGCAGTAGTGAGTCCGAGTGCGCATGAGCAGTAGTGACCCCGAGTGCGCATGCACAGTAGTGAGCCCGAGTGCGCATGAGCAGTAGTGAGCCCGATTGCGCATCCACAGTAGTGAGTCCGTGTGCGCATGTGCAGGTCTGAGCCATAGTGCGCATGCGCAGTAGTGAGCCCGATTGTGCATCCGCAGTAGTTAGTCCGAGTGCGCATGAGCAGTAGTGAGCCGGAGCGCGCATGCGCAGTAGTGAGCCCGAGTGCGCATGGGCAGGTCTGAGCCGGAGTGCGCATGCGCAGTGGTGAGTCCGTGTGCGCATGCGCAGTGGTGTACCCGAGGGCGCATGGGCAGGTCTGAGCCGGAGTGCGCATGCGCAGTCGTGGGCGCGTGCGCGCATGCGCAGTAGTGAGGCCGTGTGCGCATGGGCAGTAGTGAACCCGATTGCGCATCCGCAGTAGTGAGCCCGAGCGCGCATCCGCAGTAGTGAGTCCCAGTGCGCATGAGCAGTGGTTAGTCCGAGTGCGCATGCGCAGTAGTGAGCCCGAGCACGCATGCGCAGTAGTGAGCCCGAGTGCGCATGGGCAGGTCTGAGCCGGAGTGCGCATGCGCAGTGGTGAGTCCCTGTGCGCATGCGCAGTGGTGTGCCCGAGGGCGCATGGGCAGGTCTGAGCCGGAGTGCGCATGCGCAGTAGTGGGCTCGTGCGCGCATGCGCAGTAGTGAGCCCGAGCGCGCATCCGCAGTAGTGAGTCCCAGTGCGCATGCGCAGGTCTGAGCCGGAGTGCGCATGCGCAGTAGTGGGCCCGAGTGCGCATGAGCAGTAGTGAGTCCGAGTGCGCATGAGCAGTAGTGACCCCGAGTGCGCATGCACAGTAGTGTCCCCGAGGGCGCATGGGCAGGTCTGAGCCGGAGTGCGCATGCGCAGTGGTGAGTCCGTGTGCGCATGCGCCGTGGTGTTCCCGAGGGCGCATGGGCAGGTCTGAGCCGGAGTGCGCATGCGCAGTAGTGGGCTCGTGCGCGCATGCGCAGTAGTGAGCCCGAGCGCGCATCCGCAGTAGTGAGTCCCAGTGCGCATGTGCAGGTCTGAGCCGGAGTGCGCATGCGCAGTAGTGGGCCCGAGTGCGCATGCGCAGTAGTGAGCCCGTGTGCGCATGCGCAGTGGTGTGCCCGAGGGCGCATGGGCAGGTCTGAGCCGGAGTGCGCATGCGCAGTAGTGGGCCCGTGCGCGCATGCGCAGTAGTGAGCCCGTGTGCTCATGCGCGGTAGTGAACCCGATTGCGCATCCGCAGTAGTGAGCCCGAGCGCGCATCCGTAGTAGTGAGTCCCAGTGCGCATGAGCAGTGGTTAGTCCAAGTGCGCAAGCGCAGTAGTGCGCGCGTGTGCGCATGCGCAGAAGTGAGCCCGAGTGCGCATGAGCAGTAGTTAGTCCGAGTGCGCATGAGCAGTAGTGACCCCGAGTGCGCATGAGCAGTAGTGACCCCGAGTGCGCATGAGCAGTAGTGACCCCGAGTGCGCATGAGCAGTAGTGACCCCGAGTGCGCATGAGCAGTAGTGACCCCGAGTGCGCATGAGCAGTAGTAACCCCGAGTGCGCATGAGCACTAGTGACCCCGAGTGCGCATGCGCAGTAGTGAGCCCGTGTGCGCATGCGCAGAAGTGAGCTCGAATGCGCATGTGCAGGTCTGAGCCGGAGTGCGCATGCGCAGTAGTGGGCCCGTGCGCGCATGCGCAGTAGTGAGCCCGTGTGCGCATCCGCAGTAGTGAGCCCGATTGCGCATCCGCTGTAGTGAGACCGAGTGCGCATGAGCAGTAGTGAACCGGAGTGCGCATGCGCAGTAGTGAGCCTGAGTGCGCATGCACAGGCCTGACCGGAGTGCGCATGAGCAGTAGTGACCCCGAGTGCGCATGAGCAGTACTGAGTCCGAGTGCGCATCAGCAGTAGTGACCCCGAGTGCGCATGAGCAGTAGTGACCCCGAGTGCGCATGCACTGTAGTGAGCCCGATTGCGCATCCGCAGTAGTGAGTCCGTGTGCGCATGTGCAGGTCTGAGCCGGAGTGCGCATGCGCAGTAGTGGGTCCGTGCGCGCATGCGCAGTAGTGAGCCCGGGTGCGCATGCGCAGTAGTGGGCCCGAGCGCGCATCCGTAGTCGTGAGCCCGATTGTGCATCCGCAGTAGTGAGTCCGTGTGCGCATGTGCAGGTCTGAGCCGGAGTGCGCATGCGCAGTGTTGGTCCCGTGCGCGCATGCGCCGTAGTGAGCCCGTGTGCGCATGCGCAGTAGTGAGCCCGAGCGCGCATCCGCAGTAGTCAGTCCGTGTGCGCATGCGCAGTAGTGACCCCGATTGTGCATCCGCAGTAGTGAGTCCGAGTGCGCATGAGCAGTAGTGCGTCCCAGTGCGCATGAGCAGTTGTTAGTCCGAGTGCGCAAGCGCAGTAGTGCGCGCGTGTGCGCATGCGCAGAAGTGAGCTCGAATGCGCATGTACAGGTCTGAGCCGGACTGCGCATGTGCAGTAGTGAGCCCGTGTGCGCATGCGCAGTGGTGTGCCCGAGGGCGCATGGGCAGGTCTGAGCCGGAGTGCGCATGCACAATAGTGGGCCGGTGCGCGCATGCGCAGTAGTGCGCCCGTGTGCGCATGCGCAGTAGTGAGCCCGAGCGCGCATCTGCAGTAGTGAGTCCGAGTGCGCATGCGCAGTAGTGACCCCGAATGCGCGTGAGCAGTAGTGAGTCCGAGTGCGCATGAGCAGTAGTAACCCCGAGTGCGCATGAGCAGTAGTGACCCCGAGTGCGCATGCGCAGTAGTGAGCCCGTGTGCGCATGCGCAGAAGTGAGCTCGAATGCGCATGTGCAGGTCTGAGCCGGAGTGCGCATGCGCAGTAGTGGGCCCGTGCGCGCATGCGCAGTAGTGAGCCCGTGTGCGCATCCGCAGTAGTGAGCCCGATTGCGCATCCGCTGTAGTGAGAGTCCGTGAGAGGATGTGCAGGTCTGAGCCGGAGTGCGCATGCGCAGTAGTGACCCCAAGTGTGCATGCACAGTGTGAGCCCGTGAGCGAATGCGCTGTAGCGACACCGAGCGCGTATGCGCAGTAGTGAGCCCGAGTGCGCATGAGCAGTAGTGAGTCCGAGTGCGCATGAGCAGTAGTGACCCCGAGTGCGCATGAGCAGTAGTGACCCCGAGTGCGCATGGGCAGGTCTGAGCCGGAGTGCGCATCCGCAGTAGTGAGCCCGATTGCGCATCCGCTGTAGTGAGAGTCCGTGAGAGCATGTGCAGGTCTCAGCCGGAGTGCGCATGCGCAGTAGTGAGCCCGAGTGCGCTTGAGCAGTAGTGAGTCCAAGTGCATATGCGCAGAAGTGAGCTCGAATACGCTTGTGCTGGTCTGAGCCGGACTGCGCATGCGCAGTAGTGAGCCCGAGTGCGCTTGAGCAGTAGTGAGTCCGAGTGCATATGCGCAGAAGTGAGCTCGAATACGCTTGTGCTGGTCTGAGCCGGACTGCGCATGCGCAGTAGTGGGCCTGTGCGCGCATCCGCAGTAGTGGGCCCGAGTGCGCTTGAGCAGTAGTGAGTCCGAGTGCATATGCGCAGAAGTGAGATCGAATACGCTTGTGCTGGTCTGAGCCGGACTGCGCATGCGCAGTAGTGGGCCTGTGCGCGCATCCGCAGAAGTGAGTCCGAGTGCGCATGCGCAGTAGTGACCCCGAGTGCGCATGAGCAGTAGTGGGTCCGAGTGCGCATGAGCAGTAGTGACCCCGAGTGCGCATGCACAGTAGTGATCCCGATTGCGCATCCGCAGTAGTGGGTCCTTGTGCGCATGTGCAGGTCTGAGCCGGAGTGCGCATGCGCAGTAGTGAGCCCGATTGATCATCCGCAGTAGTGAGACCGAGTGCGCATGAGCAGTAGTGAACCGGAGTGCGCATGCGCAGTAGTGAGCCTGAGTGCGCATGCACAGGCCTGACCGGAGTGCGCATGCGCAGTAGTGAGTCAGAGTGCGCATGCGCATTAGTGACCCCAAGTGTGCATGCACAGTGTAAGCCCATGAGCGAATGAGCTGTAGCGACACCGAGCGCGCATGCGCAGTAGTGAGCCCGAGTGCGCATGAGCAGTAGTGAGTCCGAGTGCGCATGAGCAGTAGTGACCCCGAGTGCGCATGAGCAGTAGTGACCCCGAGTGCGCATGAGCAGTAGTAACCCCGAGTGCGCGTGAGCAGTAGTGACCCCGAGTGCGCATGCGCAGTAGTGAGCCCGTGTGCGCATGCGCAGAAGTGAGCTCGAATGCGCATGTGGAGGTCTGAGCCGGAGTGCGCATGCGCAGTAGTGGGCCCGTGCGCGCATGCGCAGTAGTGAGCCCGTGTGCGCATCCGCAGTAGTGAGCCCGATTGCGCATCCGCTGTAGTGAGAGTCCGTGAGAGCATGTGCAGGTCTGAGCCGGAGTGCGCATGCGCAGTAGTGAGCCCGAGTGCGCTTGAGCAGTAGTGATTCCGAGTGCATATGCGCAGAAGTGAGCTCGAATACGCTTGTGCTGGTCTGAGCCGGACTGCGCATGCGCAGTAGTGAGCCCGAGTGCGCTTGAGCAGTAGTGAGTCCGAGTGCATATGCGCAGAAGTGAGCTCGAATACGCTTGTGCTGGTCTGAGCCGGACTGCGCATGCGCAGTAGTGGGCCTGTGCGCGCATCCGCAGTAGTGAGTCCGAGTGCGCATGCGCAGTAGTGACCCCGAGTGCGCATGAGCAGTAGTGGGTCCGAGTGCGCATGAGCAGTAGTGACCCCGAGTGCGCATGCACAGTAGTGATCCCGATTGCGCATCTGCTGTAGTGGGTCCTTGTGCGCATGTGCAGGTCTGAGCCGGAGTGCGCATGCGCAGTAGTGAGCCCGATTGATCATCCGCAGTAGTGAGACCGAGTGCGCATGAGCAGTAGTGAACCGGAGTGCGCATGCGCAGTAGTGAGCCTGAGTGCGCATGCACAGGCCTGACCGGAGTGCGCATGCGCAGTAGTGACCCCAAGTGTGCATGCACAGTGTGAGCCCGTGAGCGAATGCGCTGTAGCGACACCGAGCGCGTATGCGCAGTAGTGAGCCCGAGTGCGCATGAGCAGTAGTGAGTCCGAGTGCGCATGAGCAGTAGTGACCCCGAGTGCGCATGAGCAGTAGTGACCCCGAGTGCGCATGAGCAGTAGTGACCCCGAGTGCGCATGAGCAGTAGTGACCCCGAGTGCGCATGCACAGTAGTGAGCCCGTGTGCGCATGCGCAGAAGTGAGCTCGAATGCGCATGTGCAGGTCTGAGCCGGAGTGCGCATGCGCAGTAGTGGGCCCGTGCGCGCATGCGCAGTAGTGAGCCCGTGTGCGCATGCGCAGTAGTGAGCCCGAGCGCGCATCCGCAGTAGTGAGTCCGAGTGCGCATGCGCAGTAGTGACCCCGAATGCGCATGAGCAGTAGTGAGTCCGAGTGCGCATGAGCAGTAGTGACCCCGTGTGCGCATGAGCAGTAGTGAGTCCGTGTGCGCATGTGCAGGTCTGAGGCGGAGTGCGCACGTGCAGTAGTGAGCCCGATTGTTCATCCGCAGAAGTGAGTCCGAGTGCGCATGAGCAGTAGTGAGTCCCAGTGCGCATGAGCAGTAGTGACCCCGAGTGCGCATGAGCAGTACTGAGTCCGAGTGCGCATCAGCAGTAGTGACCCCGAGTGCGCATGAGCAGTAGTGTCCCCGAGTGCGCATGCACTGTAGTGAGCCCGATTGCGCATCCGCAGTAGTGAGTCCGTGTGCGCATGTGCAGGTCTGAGCCGGAGTGCGCATGCGCAGTAGTGGGTCCGTGCGCGCATGCGCAGTAGTGAGCCCGGGTGCGCATGCGCAGTAGTGGGCCCGAGCGCGCATCCGCAGTCGTGAGCCCGATTGTGCATCCGCAGTAGTGAGTCCGTGTGCGCATGTGCAGGTCTGAGCCGGAGTGCGCATGCGCAGTGTTGGTCCCGTGCGCGCATGCGCCGTAGTGAGCCCGTGTGCGCATGCGCAGTAGTGAGCCCGAGCGCGCATCCGCAGTAGTCAGTCCGAGTGCGCATGCGCAGTAGTGACCCCGAATGCGCATGAGCAGTAGTGAGTTCGAGTGCGCATGTGCAGTAGTGACCCCGAGTGCGCATGAGCAGTAGTGAGTCCGTGTGCGTATGTGCAGGTCTGAGGCGGAGTGCGCACGTGCAGTAGCGGGCCCGAGTGCGCATGAGCAGTAGTGAGTCCGAGTGCGCATGAGCAGTAGTGACCCCGAGTGCGCATGCACAGTAGTGAGTCCGAGTGCGCATGCGCAGTAGTGACCCCGAATGCGCGTGAGCAGTAGTGACCCCGAGTGCGCATGCACAGTAGTGTCCCCGAGTGCGCATGAGCAGTAGTGACCCCGAGTGCGCATGCACAGTAGTGTCCCCGAGTGCGCATAAGCAGTAGCGACCCCGAGTGCGCATGCACAGTAGTGATCCCGATTGCGCATCCGCAGTAGTGGGTCCTTGTGCGCATGTGCAGGTCTGAGCCGGAGTGCGCATGCGCAGTAGTGAGCCCGATTGATCATCCGCAGTAGTGAGTCAGAGTGCGCATGCGCAGTAGTGACCCCAAGTGTGCATGCACAGTGTGAGCCCGTGAGCGAATGCGCTGTAGCGACACCGAGCGCGTATGCGCAGTAGTGAGCCCGAGTGCGCATGAGCAGTAGTGAGTCCGAGTGCGCATGAGCAGTAGTAACCCCGAGTGCGCATGAGCAGTAGTGACCCCGAGTGCGCATGCGCAGTAGTGAGCCCGTGTGCGCATGCGCAGAAGTGAGCTCGAATGCGCATGTGCAGGTCTGAGCCGGAGTGCGCATGCGCAGTAGTGGGCCCGTGCGCGCATGCGCAGTAGTGAGCCCGTGTGCGCATCCGCAGTAGTGAGCCCGATTGCGCATCCGCTGTAGTGAGACCGAGTGCGCATGAGCAGTAGTGAACCGGAGTGCGCATGCGCAGTAGTGAGCCTGAGTGCGCATGCACAGGCCTGACCGGAGTGCGCATGAGCAGTAGTGACCCCGAGTGCGCATGAGCAGTACTGAGTCCGAGTGCGCATCAGCAGTAGTGACCCCGAGTGCGCATGAGCAGTAGTGACCCCGAGTGCGCATACACTGTAGTGAGCCCGATTGCGCATCCGCAGTAGTGAGTCCGTGTGCGCATGTGCAGGTCTGAGCCGGAGTGCACATGCGCAGTAGTGGGTCCGTGCACGCATGCGCAGTAGTGAGCCCGGGTGCGCATGCGCAGTAGTGGGCCCGAGCGCGCATCCGCAGTCGTGAGCCCGATTGTGCATCCGCAGTAGTGAGTCCGTGTGCGCATGTGCAGGTCTGAGCCGGAGTGCGCATGCGCAGTGTTGGTCCCGTGCGCGCATGCGCCGTAGTGAGCCCGTGTGCGCATGCGCAGTAGTGAGCCCGAGCGCGCATCCGCAGTAGTCAGTCCGAGTGCGCATGCGCAGTAGTGACCCCGAATGCGCATGAGCAGTAGTGAGTTCGAGTGCGCATGTGCAGTAGTGACCCCGAGTGCGCATGTGCAGTAGTGAGTCCGTGTGCGTATGTGCAGGTCTGAGGCGGAGTGCGCACGTGCAGTAGTGAGCCCGATTGTGCATCCGCAGTAGTGAGTCCGAGTGCGCATGAGCAGTAGTGAGTCCCAGTGCGCATGAGCAGTTGTTAGTCCGAGTGCGCAGGCGCAGTAGTGCGCGCGTGTGCGCATGCGCAGAAGTGAGCTCGAATGCGCATGTACAGGTCTGAGCCGGACTGCGCATGTGCAGTAGTGAGCGCGTGTGCGCATGCGCAGTGGTGTGCCCGAGGGCGCATGGGCAGGTCTGAGCCGGAGTGCGCATGCACAATAGTGGGCCGGTGCGCGCATGCGCAGTAGTGAGCCCGTGCGCGCATGCGCAGTAGTGAGCCCGAGCGCGCATCTGCAGTAGTGAGTCCGAGTGCGCATGCGCAGTAGTGACCCCGAATGCGCATGAGCAGTAGTGAGTCCGAGTGCGCATGAGCAGTAGTGACCCCGAGTGCGCATGAGCAGTAGTGAGTCCGAGTGCGCATGAGCAGTAGTGTCCCCGAGTGCGCATGAGCAGTAGTGACCCCGAGTGCGCATGCACAGTAGTGAGCCCGATTGCGCATCCGCAGTAGTGAGTCCGTGTGCGCATGTGCAGGTCTGAGCCGGAGTGCGCATGCGCAGTAGCGGGCCCGAGTGCGCATGAGCAGTAGCGAGTCCGAGTGCGCATGAGCAGTAGTGACCCCGAGTGCGCATGCACAGTAGTGAGTCCGAGTGCGCATGCGCAGTAGTGACCCCGAATGCGCATGAGCAGTAGTGACCCCGAGTGCGCATGCACAGTAGTGTCCCCGAGTGCGCATGAGCAGTAGTGACCCCGAGTGCGCATGAGCAGTAGTGACCCCGAGTGCGCATGCACAGTAGTGATCCCGATTGCGCATCCGCAGTAGTGGGTCCTTGTGCGCATGTGCAGGTCTGAGCCGGAGTGCGCATGCGCAGTAGTGAGCCCGATTGATCATCCGCAGTAGTGAGACCGAGTGCGCATGAGCAGTAGTGAACCGGAGTGCGCATGCGCAGTAGTGAGCCTGAGTGCGCATGCACAGGCCTGACCGGAGTGCGCATGCGCAGTAGTGAGTCAGAGTGCGCATGCGCATTAGTGACCCCAAGTGTGCATGCACAGTGTAAGCCCGTGAGCGAATGAGCTGTAGCGACACCGAGCGCGCATGCGCAGTAGTGAGCCCGAGTGCGCATGAGCAGTAGTGAGTCCGAGTGCGCATGAGCAGTAGTGACCCCGAGTGCGCATGAGCAGTAGTGACCCCGAGTGCGCATGAGCAGTAGTAACCCCGAGTGCGCGTGAGCAGTAGTGACCCCGAGTGCGCATGCGCAGTAGTGAGCCCGTGTGCGCATGCGCAGAAGTGAGCTCGAATGCGCATGTGCAGGTCTGAGCCGGAGTGCGCATGCGCAGTAGTGGGCCCGTGCGCGCATGTGCAGTAGTGAGCCCGTGTGCGCATCCGCAGTAGTGAGCCCGATTGCGCATCCGCTGTAGTGAGAGTCCGTGAGAGCATGTGCAGGTCTGAGCCGGAGTGCGCATGCGCAGTAGTGAGCCCGAGTGCGCTTGAGCAGTAGTGAGTCTGAGTGCATATGCGCAGAAGTGAGCTCGAATACGCTTGTGCTGGTCTGAGCCGGACTGCGCATGCGCAGTAGTGAGCCCGAGTGCGCTTGAGCAGTAGTGAGTCCGAGTGCATATGCGCAGAAGTGAGCTCGAATACGCTTGTGGTGGTCTGAGCCGGACTGCGCATGCGCAGTAGTGGGCCTGTGCGCGCATCCGCAGTAGTGAGTCCGAGTGCGCATGCGCAGTAGTGACCCCGAGTGCGCATGAGCAGTAGTGGGTCCGAGTGCGCATGAGCAGTAGTGACCCCGAGTGCGCATGCACAGTAGTGATCCCGATTGCGCATCCGCAGTAGTGGGTCCTTGTGCGCATGTGCATGTCTGAGCCGGAGTGCGCATGCGCAGTAGTGAGCCCGATTGATCATCCGAAGTAGTGAGACCGAGTGCGCATGAGCAGTAGTGAACCGGAGTGCGCATGCGCAGTAGTGAGCCTGAGTGCGCATGCACAGGCCTGACCGGAGTGCGCATGCGCAGTAGTGACCCCAAGTGTGCATGCACAGTGTGAGCCCGTGAGCGAATGCGCTGTAGCGACACCGAGCGCGTATGCGCAGTAGTGAGCCCGAGTGCGCATGAGCAGTAGTGAGTCCGAGTGCGCATGAGCAGTAGTGACCCCGAGTGCGCATGAGCAGTAGTGACCCCGAGTGCGCATGAGCAGTAGTGACCCCGAGTGCGCATGCACAGTAGTGAGTCCGAGTGCGCATGCGCAGTAGTGACCCCGAATGCGCGTAAGCAGTAGTGACCCCGAGTGCGCATGCACAGTAGTGTCCCCGAGTGCGCATGAGCAGTAGTGACCCCGAGTGCGCATGCACAGTAGTGTCCCCGAGTGCGCATAAGCAGTAGCGACCCCGAGTGCGCATGCACAGTAGTGATCCCGATTGCGCATCCGCAGTAGTGGGTCCTTGTGCGCATGTGCAGGTCTGAGCCGGAGTGCGCATGCGCAGTAGTGAGCCCGATTGATCATCCGCAGTAGTGAGTCCGAGTGCGCATGCGCAGTAGTGACCCCGAATGCGCATGAGCAGTAGTGAGTCCGAGTGCGCATGAGCAGTAGTGACCCCGAGTGCGCATGAGCAGTAGTGAGTCCGAGTGCGCATGAGCAGTAGTGTCCCCGAGTGCGCATGAGCAGTAGTGACCCCGAGTGCGCATGCACAGTAGTGAGCCCGATTGCGCATCCGCAGTAGTGAGTCCGTGTGCGCATGTGCAGGTCTGAGCCGGAGTGCGCATGCGCAGTAGCGGGCCCGAGTGCGCATGAGCAGTAGCGAGTCCGAGTGCGCATGAGCAGTAGTGACCCCGAGTGCGCATGCACAGTAGTGAGTCCGAGTGCGCATGCGCAGTAGTGACCCCGAATGCGCATGAGCAGTAGTGACCCCGAGTGCGCATGCACAGTAGTGTCCCCGAGTGCGCATGAGCAGTAGTGACCCCGAGTGCGCATGAGCAGTAGTGACCCCGAGTGCGCATGCACAGTAGTGATCCCGATTGCGCATCCGCAGTAGTGGGTCCTTGTGCGCATGTGCAGGTCTGAGCCGGAGTGCGCATGCGCAGTAGTGAGCCCGATTGATCATCCGCAGTAGTGAGACCGAGTGCGCATGAGCAGTAGTGAACCGGAGTGCGCATGCGCAGTAGTGAGCCTGAGTGCGCATGCACAGGCCTGACCGGAGTGCGCATGCGCAGTAGTGAGTCAGAGTGCGCATGCGCATTAGTGACCCCAAGTGTGCATGCACAGTGTAAGCCCGTGAGCGAATGAGCTGTAGCGACACCGAGCGCGCATGCGCAGTAGTGAGCCCGAGTGCGCATGAGCAGTAGTGAGTCCGAGTGCGCATGAGCAGTAGTGACCCCGAGTGCGCATGAGCAGTAGTGACCCCGAGTGCGCATGAGCAGTAGTAACCCCGAGTGCGCGTGAGCAGTAGTGACCCCGAGTGCGCATGCGCAGTAGTGAGCCCGTGTGCGCATGCGCAGAAGTGAGCTCGAATGCGCATGTGCAGGTCTGAGCCGGAGTGCGCATGCGCAGTAGTGGGCCCGTGCGCGCATGTGCAGTAGTGAGCCCGTGTGCGCATCCGCAGTAGTGAGCCCGATTGCGCATCCGCTGTAGTGAGAGTCCGTGAGAGCATGTGCAGGTCTGAGCCGGAGTGCGCATGCGCAGTAGTGAGCCCGAGTGCGCTTGAGCAGTAGTGAGTCTGAGTGCATATGCGCAGAAGTGAGCTCGAATACGCTTGTGCTGGTCTGAGCCGGACTGCGCATGCGCAGTAGTGAGCCCGAGTGCGCTTGAGCAGTAGTGAGTCCGAGTGCATATGCGCAGAAGTGAGCTCGAATACGCTTGTGGTGGTCTGAGCCGGACTGCGCATGCGCAGTAGTGGGCCTGTGCGCGCATCCGCAGTAGTGAGTCCGAGTGCGCATGCGCAGTAGTGACCCCGAGTGCGCATGAGCAGTAGTGGGTCCGAGTGCGCATGAGCAGTAGTGACCCCGAGTGCGCATGCACAGTAGTGATCCCGATTGCGCATCCGCAGTAGTGGGTCCTTGTGCGCATGTGCATGTCTGAGCCGGAGTGCGCATGCGCAGTAGTGAGCCCGATTGATCATCCGAAGTAGTGAGACCGAGTGCGCATGAGCAGTAGTGAACCGGAGTGCGCATGCGCAGTAGTGAGCCTGAGTGCGCATGCACAGGCCTGACCGGAGTGCGCATGCGCAGTAGTGACCCCAAGTGTGCATGCACAGTGTGAGCCCGTGAGCGAATGCGCTGTAGCGACACCGAGCGCGTATGCGCAGTAGTGAGCCCGAGTGCGCATGAGCAGTAGTGAGTCCGAGTGCGCATGAGCAGTAGTGACCCCGAGTGCGCATGAGCAGTAGTGACCCCGAGTGCGCATGAGCAGTAGTGACCCCGAGTGCGCATGCACAGTAGTGAGTCCGAGTGCGCATGCGCAGTAGTGACCCCGAATGCGCGTAAGCAGTAGTGACCCCGAGTGCGCATGCACAGTAGTGTCCCCGAGTGCGCATGAGCAGTAGTGACCCCGAGTGCGCATGCACAGTAGTGTCCCCGAGTGCGCATAAGCAGTAGCGACCCCGAGTGCGCATGCACAGTAGTGATCCCGATTGCGCATCCGCAGTAGTGGGTCCTTGTGCGCATGTGCAGGTCTGAGCCGGAGTGCGCATGCGCAGTAGTGAGCCCGATTGATCATCCGCAGTAGTGAGTCAGAGTGCGCATGCGCAGTAGTGACCCCAAGTGTGCATGCACAGTGTGAGCCCGTGAGCGAATGCGCTGTAGCGACACCGAGCGCGTATGCGCAGTAGTGAGCCCGAGTGCGCATGAGCAGTAGTGAGTCCGAGTGCGCATGAGCAGTAGTGACCCCGAGTGCGCATGAGCAGTAGTGACCCCGAGTGCGCATGAGCAGTAGTAACCCCGAGTGCGCATGCACAGTAGTGAGCCCGTGTGCGCATGCGCAGAAGTGAGCTCGAATGCGCATGTGCAGGTCTGAGCCGGAGTGCGCATGCGCAGTAGTGGGCCCGTGCGCGCATGCGCTTTAGTGAGCCCGTGCGCGCATGCGCAGCAGTGAGCCCGAGCGCGCATCCGCAGTAGTGAGTCCGAGTGCGCATGCGCAGTAGTGACCCCGAATGCGCATGAGCAGTAGTGAGTCCGAGTGCACATGCGCAGAAGTGAACTCGAATACGCATGTGCAGGTCTGAGCCGGACTGCGCATGCGCAGTAGTGAGCCCGAGTGCGCTTGAGCAGTAGTGAGTCCGAGTGCATATGCGCAGAAGTGAGCTCGAATACGCTTGTGCTGGTCTGAGCCGGACGGCGCATGCGCAGTAGTGGGCCTGTGCGCGCATGCGCAGTAGTGAGCCCGGGTGCGCATGCGCAGTAGTGAGCCCGAGCGCGCATCCGCAGTAGTGAGCCCGATTGCGCATCCGCTGTAGTGAGAGTCCGTGAGAGCATGTGCAGGTCTGAGCCGGCGTGCGCATGCGCAGTAGTGAGCCCGAGTGCGCTTGAGCAGTAGTGAGTCCGAGTGCATATGCGCAGAAGTGAGCTCGAATACGCTTGTGCTGGTCTGAGCGGGACTGCGCATGCGCAGTAGTGAGCCCGAGTGCGCTTGAGCAGTAGTGAGTCCGAGTGCATATGCGCAGAAGTGAGCTCGAATACGCTTGTGCTTGTCTGAGCCGGTCTGCGCATGCGCAGTAGTGGGCCTGTGCGCGCATCCGCAGTAGTGAGTCCGAGTGCGCATGCGCAGTAGTGACCCCGAGTGCGCATGAGCAGTAGTGGGTCCGAGTGCGCATGAGCAGTAGTGACCCCCAGTGCGCATGCACAGTAGTGAGCCCGTGTGCGCATGCGCAGAAGTGAGCTCGAATGCGCATGTGCAGGTCTGAGCCGGAGTGCGCATGCGCAGTAGTGGGCCCGTGCGCGCATGCGCAGTAGTGAGCCCGAGTGCGCATGAGCAGTAGTGACCCCGAGTGCGCATGCACTGTAGTGAGCCCGATTGCGCATCCGCAGTAGTGAGTCCGTGTGCGCATGTGCAGTGGTGTGCCCGAGGGCGCATGGGCAGGTCTGAGCCGGAGTGCGCATGCGCAGTAGTGAGCCCGTGTGCTCATGCGCAGTAGTGAACCCGATTGCGCATCCGCAGTAGTGAGCCCGAGCGCGCATCCGTAGTAGTGAGTCCCAGTGCGCATGAGCAGTGGTTAGTCCGAGTGCGCAAGCGCAGTAGTGCGCGCGTGTGCGCATGCGCAGAAGTGAGCTCGAATGCGCATGTGCAGGTCTGAGCCGGACTGCGCATGCGCAGTAGTGAGCCCGTGCGCGCATGCGCAGTAGTGACCCCGTGTGCGCATGCGCAGCAGTGAGCCCGAGCGCGCATCCGCAGTAGTGAGTCCGAGTGCGCATGCGCAGTAGTGACCCCGAATGCGCATGAGCAGTAGTGAGTCCGAGTGCATATGCGCAGAAGTGAGCTCGAATACGCTTGTGCTGGTCTGAGCCGGACGGCGCATGCACAGTAGTGAGTCCGAGTGCGCATTCGCAGTAGTGACCCCGAGTGCGCATGCACAGTAGTGAGCCCGAGTGCGCATGAGCAGTAGTGTGCCCGAGCGTGCATCCGCAGTAGTGAGTCCGAGTGCGCGTGAGCAGTAGTGACCCCGAGTGCGCATGCACAGTAGTGAGCCCGAGTGCGCATGAGCAGTAGTGAGTCCGAGTGCGCATGAGCAGTAGTGAGCCCGAGTGCGCATGCACAGTAGTGAGCCCGAGTGCGCATGAGCAGTAGTGAGTCCGAGTGCGCATGAGCAGTAGTGACCCCGAGTGCGCATGCACAGTAGTGAGCCCGAGTGCGCATGAGCAGTAGTGAGTCCGAGTGCGCATGAGCAGTAGTGACCCCGAGTGCGCATGCACAGTACTGAGCCCGATTGCGCATCCACAGTAGTGAGTCCGTGTGCGCATGTGCAGGTCTGAGCCGTAGTGCGCATGCGCAGTACTGAGCCCGATTGTGCATCCGCAGTAGTGAGTCCGAGTGCGCATGAGCAGTAGTGAGCCGGAGCGCGCATGCGCAGTAGTGAGCCCGAGTGCGCATGGGCAGGTCTGAGCCGGAGTGCGCATGCGCAGTGGTGAGTCCGTGTGCGCATGCGCAGTGGTGTACCCGAGGGCGCATGGGCAGGTCTGAGCCGGAGTGCGCATGCGCAGTCGTGGGCGCGTGCGCGCATGCGCAGTAGTAAGGCCGTGTGCGCATGCGCAGTAGTGAACCCGATTGCGCATCCGCAGTAGTGAGCCCGAGCGCGCATCCGCAGTAGTGAGTCCCAGTGCGCATGAGCAGTGGTTAGTCCGAGTGCGCATGCGCAGTAGTGACCCCGAATTCGCATGAGCAGTAGTGAGTCCGAGTGCGCATGGGCAGTAGTGACCCCGAGTGCGCATGAGCAGTAGTGAGTCCGAGTGCGCATGAGCAGTAGTGACCCCGAGTGCGCATGCACAGTAGTGAGTCCGAGTGCGCATGCGCAGTAGTGACCCCGAATGCGCATGAGCAGTAGTGACCCCGAGTGCGCATGCACAGTAGTGTCCCCGAGTGCGCATGAGCAGTAGTGACCCCGAGTGCGCATGCACAGTAGTGAGCCCGATTGCGCATCCGCAGTAGTGAGCCCGATTGCGCATCCACAGTAGTGAGTCCGTGTGCGCATATGAATGCCTGACCCGGAGTGCGCATGCGCAGTAGCGAGCCCGATTGTGCATCCGCAGTAGTGAGTCCGAGTGCGCATGAGCAGTAGTGAGCCGGATCGCGCATGCGCAGTAGTGAGTCCGTGTGCGCATGCGCAGTGGTGTGCCCGATGGCGCATGGGCAGGTCTGAGCCGGAGTGCGCATGCGCAGTAGTGGGCCCGTGCGCGCATGCGCAGTAGTGAGCCGGTGTGCGCATGCGAAGTAGTGAACCCGATTGCGCATCCGCAGTAGTGAGCCCGAGCGCGCATCCGCAGTAGTGAGTCCCAGTGCGCATGAGCAGTGGTTAGTCCGAGTACGCATGCGCAGTAGTGAGCCCGAGCACGCATGCGCAGTAGTGAGCCCGATTGCGCATCCGCAGTAGTGAGACCGAGCGCGCATCCGCAGTAATGAGTCCCAGTGCGCATGAGCAGTGGTTAGTCCGAGTGCGCAAGCGCAATAGTGCGCGCGTGTGCGCATGCGCAGAAGTGAGCTCGAATGCGCATGTGCAGGTCTGAGCCGGACTGCGCATGCACAGTAGTGAGCCCGAGCGCGCATCCGCAGTAGTGAGTCCAAGTGCGCATGCGCAGTAGTGACCCCGAATGCGCATGAGCAGTAGTGAGTCCGAGTGCGCATGAGCAGTAGTGACCCCGAGTGCGCATGAGCAGTAGTGAGTCCGAGTGCGAATGAGCAGTAGTGACCCCGAGTGCGCATGAGCAGTAGTGACCCCGAGTACGCATGCACAGTAGTGAGCCCGATTGCGCATCCGCAGTAGTGAGTCCGTGTGCGCATGTGCATGTCTGAGCCGGAGTGCGCATGCGCAGTAGTGAGCCCGTGTGCTCATGCGCAGTAGTGAACCCGATTGCGCATCCGCAGTAGTGAGCCCGAGCGCGCATCCGTAGTAGTGAGTCCCAGTGCGCATGAGCAGTGGTTAGTCCGAGTGCGCAAGCGCAGTAGTGCGCGCGTGTGCGCATGCGCAGAAGTGAGCTCGAATGCGCATGTGCAGGTCTGAGCCGGACTGCGCATGCGCAGTAGTGAGCCCGTGCGCGCATGCGCAGTAGTGACCCCGTGTGCGCATGCGCAGCAGTGAGCCCGAGCGCGCATCCGCAGTAGTGAGTCCGAGTGCGCATGCGCAGTAGTGACCCCGAATGCGCATGAGCAGTAGTGAGTCCGAGTGCATATGCGCAGAAGTGAGCTCGAATACGCTTGTGCTGGTCTGAGCCGGACGGCGCATGCACAGTAGTGAGTCCGAGTGCGCATTCGCAGTAGTGACCCCGAGTGCGCATGCACAGTAGTGAGCCCGAGTGCGCATGAGCAGTAGTGTGCCCGAGCGTGCATCCGCAGTAGTGAGTCCGAGTGCGCGTGAGCAGTAGTGACCCCCAGTGCGCATGCACAGTAGTGAGCCCGAGTGCGCATGAGCAGTAGTGAGTCCGAGTGCGCATGAGCAGTAGTGAGCCCGAGTGCGCATGCACAGTAGTGAGCCCGAGTGCGCATGAGCAGTAGTGAGTCCGAGTGCGCATGAGCAGTAGTGACCCCGAGTGCGCATGCACAGTAGTGAGCCCGAGTGCGCATGAGCAGTAGTGAGTCCGAGTGCGCATGAGCAGTAGTGACCCCGAGTGCGCATGCACAGTACTGAGCCCGATTGCGCATCCACAGTAGTGAGTCCGTGTGCGCATGTGCAGGTCTGAGCCGTAGTGCGCATGCGCAGTACTGAGCCCGATTGTGCATCCGCAGTAGTGAGTCCGAGTGCGCATGAGCAGTAGTGAGCCGGAGCGCGCATGCGCAGTAGTGAGCCCGAGTGCGCATGGGCAGGTCTGAGCCGGAGTGCGCATGCGCAGTGGTGAGTCCGTGTGCGCATGCGCAGTGGTGTACCCGAGGGCGCATGGGCAGGTCTGAGCCGGAGTGCGCATGCGCAGTCGTGGGCGCGTGCGCGCATGCGCAGTAGTAAGGCCGTGTGCGCATGCGCAGTAGTGAACCCGATTGCGCATCCGCAGTAGTGAGCCCGAGCGCGCATCCGCAGTAGTGAGTCCCAGTGCGCATGAGCAGTGGTTAGTCCGAGTGCGCATGCGCAGTAGTGACCCCGAATTCGCATGAGCAGTAGTGAGTCCGAGTGCGCATGGGCAGTAGTGACCCCGAGTGCGCATGAGCAGTAGTGAGTCCGAGTGCGCATGAGCAGTAGTGACCCCGAGTGCGCATGCACAGTAGTGAGTCCGAGTGCGCATGCGCAGTAGTGACCCCGAATGCGCATGAGCAGTAGTGACCCCGAGTGCGCATGCACAGTAGTGTCCCCGAGTGCGCATGAGCAGTAGTGACCCCGAGTGCGCATGCACAGTAGTGAGCCCGATTGCGCATCCGCAGTAGTGAGCCCGATTGCGCATCCACAGTAGTGAGTCCGTGTGCGCATATGAATGCCTGACCCGGAGTGCGCATGCGCAGTAGCGAGCCCGATTGTGCATCCGCAGTAGTGAGTCCGAGTGCGCATGAGCAGTAGTGAGCCGGATCGCGCATGCGCAGTAGTGAGTCCGTGTGCGCATGCGCAGTGGTGTGCCCGATGGCGCATGGGCAGGTCTGAGCCGGAGTGCGCATGCGCAGTAGTGGGCCCGTGCGCGCATGCGCAGTAGTGAGCCGGTGTGCGCATGCGAAGTAGTGAACCCGATTGCGCATCCGCAGTAGTGAGCCCGAGCGCGCATCCGCAGTAGTGAGTCCCAGTGCGCATGAGCAGTGGTTAGTCCGAGTACGCATGCGCAGTAGTGAGCCCGAGCACGCATGCGCAGTAGTGAGCCCGATTGCGCATCCGCAGTAGTGAGACCGAGCGCGCATCCGCAGTAATGAGTCCCAGTGCGCATGAGCAGTGGTTAGTCCGAGTGCGCAAGCGCAATAGTGCGCGCGTGTGCGCATGCGCAGAAGTGAGCTCGAATGCGCATGTGCAGGTCTGAGCCGGACTGCGCATGCACAGTAGTGAGCCCGAGCGCGCATCCGCAGTAGTGAGTCCAAGTGCGCATGCGCAGTAGTGACCCCGAATGCGCATGAGCAGTAGTGAGTCCGAGTGCGCATGAGCAGTAGTGACCCCGAGTGCGCATGAGCAGTAGTGAGTCCGAGTGCGAATGAGCAGTAGTGACCCCGAGTGCGCATGAGCAGTAGTGACCCCGAGTACGCATGCACAGTAGTGAGCCCGATTGCGCATCCGCAGTAGTGAGTCCGTGTGCGCATGTGCATGTCTGAGCCGGAGTGCGCATGCGCAGTAGTGAGCCCGAGTGCGCATGGGCAGGTCTGAACCGGAGTGCGCATGCGCAGTAGTGGGCTCGTGCGCGCATGCGCAGTAGTGAGCCCGTGTGCGCATGCGCAGTAGTGACCCCGAGTGCGCATGCACAGTAGTGAGTCCGAGAGCGCATTCGCAGTAGTGACCCCGAGTGCGCATGCACAGTAGTGAGCCCGAGTGCGCATGAGCAGTAGTGAGCCCGAGCGTGCATCCGCAGTAGTGAGTCCGAGTGCGCGTGAGCAGTAGTGACCCCGAGTGCGCATGCACAGTAGTGAGCCCGAGTGCGCATGAGCAGTAGTGAGTCCGAGTGCGCATGAGCAGTAGTGACCCCGAGTGCGCATGCACAGTAGTGAGCCCGAGTGCGCATGAGCAGTAGTGAGTCCGAGTGCGCATGAGCAGTAGTGACCCCGAGTGCGCATGCGCAGTCGTGGGCGCGTGCGCGCATGCGCAGTAGTGAGGCCGTGTGCGCATGGGCAGTAGTGAACCCGATTGCGCATCCGCAGTAGTGAGCCCGAGCACGCATACGCAGTAGTGAGTCCCAGTGCGCATGAGCAGTGGTTAGTCCGAGTGCGCATGCGCAGTAGAGAGCCCGAGCACGCATGCGCAGTAGTGAGCCCGAGTGCGCATGGGCAGGTCTGAGCCGGAGTGCGCATGCGCAGTGGTGAGTCCCTGTGCGCATGCGCAGTGGTGTGCCCGAGGGCGCATGGGCAGGTCTGAGCCGGAGTGCGCATGCGCAGTAGTGGGCCCGTGTGCGCATGCGCAGTAGTGAGCCCGTGTGCTCATGCGCAGTAGTGAACCCGATTGCGCATCCGCAGTAGTGAGCCCGAGCGCGCATCCGTAGTAGTGAGTCCCAGTGCGCATGAGCAGTGGTTAGTCCGAGTGCGCAAGCGCAGTAGTGCGCGCCTGTGCGCATGCGCAGAAGTGAGCCCGAGTGCGCATGAGCAGTAGTGGGTCCGAGTGCGCATGAGCAGTAGTGACCCCGAGTGCGCATGAGCAGTAGTGACCCCGAGTGCGCATGAGCAGTAGTGACCCCGAATGCGCATGAGCAGTAGTGAGTCCGAGTGCGCATTCGCAGTAGTGACCCCGAGTGCGCATGCACAGTAGTGAGCCCGTGTGCGCATGCGCAGAAGTGAGCTCGAATGCGCATGTGCAGGTCTGAGCCGGAGTGCGCATGCGCAGTAGTGGGCCCGTGCGCGCATGCGCAGTAGTGAGCCCGTGCGCGCATGCGCAGCAGTGAGCCCGAGCGCGCATCCGCAGTAGTGAGTCCGAGTGCGCATGCGCAGTAGTGACCCCGAATGCGCATGAGCAGTAGTGAGTCCGAGTGCACGTGCGCAGAAGTGAACTCGAATACGCATGTGCAGGTCTGAGCCGGACTGCGCATGAACAGTAGTGAGCCCGAGTGCGCTTGAGCAGTAGTGAGTCCGAGTGCATATGCGCAGAAGTGAGCTCGAATACGCTTGTGCTGGTCTGAGCCGGACTGCGCATGCGCAGTAGTGGGCCTGTGCGCGCATGCGCAGTAGTGAGCCTGGGTGCGCATGCGCAGTAGTGAGCCCGAGCGCGCATCCGCAGTAGTGAGCCCGATTGCGCATCCGCTGTAGTGAGAGTCCGTGAGAGCATGTGCAGGTCTGAGCCGGAGTGCGCATGCGCAGTAGTGAGCCCGAGTGCGCTTGAGCAGTAGTGAGTCCGAGTGCATATGCGCAGAAGTGAGCTCGAATACGCTTGTGTTGGTCTGAGCCGGACTGCGCATGCGCAGTAGTGAGCCCGATTGCGCATCCGCAGTAGTGAGCCCGAGCGCGCATCCGCAGTAGTGAGTCCCAGTGCGCATGAGCAGTGGTTAGTCCGAGTGCGCAAGCGCAGTAGTGCGCGCGTGTGCGCATGCGCAGAAGTGAGCTCGAATGCGCATGTGCAGGTCTGAGCCGGACTGCGCATGCACAGTAGTGAGCCCGAGCGCGCATCCGCCGTAGTGAGTCCGAGTGCGCATGCGCAGTAGTGACCCCGAATTCGCATGAGCAGTAGTGAGTCCGAGTGCGCATGGGCAGTAGTGACCCCGAGTGCGCATGAGCAGTAGTGAGTCCGAGTGCGCATGAGCAGTAGTGACCCCGAGTGCGCATGCACAGTAGTGAGTCCGAGTGCGCATGCGCAGTAGTGACCCCGAATGCGCATGAGCAGTAGTGACCCCGAGTGCGCATGCACAGTAGTGTCCCCGAGTGCGCATGAGCAGTAGTGACCCCGAGTGCGCATGCACAGTAGTGAGCCCGATTGCGCATCCGCAGTAGTGAGCCCGATTGCGCATCCACAGTAGTGAGTCCGTGTGCGCATGTGAATGTCTGACCGGGAGTGCGCATGCGCAGTAGTGAGCCCGATTGTGCATCCGCAGTAGTGAGTCCGAGTGCGCATGAGCAGTAGTGAGCCGGATCGCGCATGCGCAGTAGTGAGCCCGAGTGCGTATGGGCAGGTCTGAGCCGCAGTGCGCATGCGCAGTGGTGAGTCCGTGTGCGCATGCGCAGTGGTGTGCCCGATGGCGCATGGGCAGGTCTGAGCCGGAGTGCGCATGCGCAGTAGTGAGCCCGAGCGCGCATCCGCAGTAGTGAGTCCAAGTGCGCATGCGCAGTAGTGACCCCGAATGCGCATGAGCAGTAGTGAGTCCGAGTGCGCATGAGCAGTAGTGACCCCGAGTGCGCATGAGCAGTAGTGACCCCGAGTACGCATGCACAGTAGTGAGCCCGATTGCGCATCCGCAGTAGTGAGTCCGTGTGCGCATGTGCATGTCTGAGCCGGAGTGCGCATGCGCAGTAGTGAGCCCGAGTGCGCATGGGCAGGTCTGAGCCGGAGTGCGCATGCGCAGTGGTGAGTCCGTGTGCGCATGCGCAGTGGTGTGCCCGAGGGCGCATGGGCAGGTCTGAGCCGGAGTGCGCATGCGCAGTAGTGGGCTCGTGCGCGCATGCGCAGTAGTGAGCCCGTGTGCGCATGCGCAGTAGTGAACCCGATTGCGCATCCGCAGTAGTGAGCCCGAGCGCGCATCCGCAGTAGTGAGTCCCAGTGCGCATGTGCAGCTCTGAGCCGGAGTGCGTATGCGCAGTAGTGGGCCCGAGTGCGCATGAGCAGTAGTGAGTCCGAGTGCGCATGAGCAGTAGTGACCCCGAGTGCGCATGCACAGTAGTGAGTCCGAGTGCGCATTCGCAGTAGTGACCCCGAGTGCGCATGCACAGTAGTGAGCCCCAGTGCGCATGAGCAGTAGTGAGCCCGAGCGTGCATCCGCAGTAGTGAGTCCGAGTGCGCGTGAGCAGTAGTGACCCCGAGTGCGCATGCACAGTAGTGAGCCCGAGTGCGCATGAGCAGTAGTGAGTCCGAGTGCGCATGAGCAGTAGTGACCCCGAGTGCGCATGAGCAGTAGTGAGTCCGAGTGCGCATGAGCAGTAGTGACCCCGAGTGCGCATGCACAGTAGTGAGCCCGAGTGCGCATGAGCAGTAGTGAGTCCGAGTGCGCATGAGCAGTTGTGACCCCGAGTGCGCATGCACAGTAGTGAGCCCGATTGCGCATCCACAGTAGTGAGTCCATGTGCGCATGTGCAGGTCTGAGCCGTAGTGCGCATGCGCAGTAGTGAGCCCGATTGTGCATCCGCAGTAGTTAGTCCGAGTGCGCATGAGCAGTAGTGAGCCGGAGCGCGCATGCGCAGTAGTGAGCCCGAGTGCGCATGGGCAGGTCTGAGCCGGAGTGCGCATGCGCAGTGGTGAGTCCGTGTGCGCATGCGCAGTAGTGTACCCGAGGGCGCATGGGCAGGTCTGAGCCGGAGTGCGCATGCGCAGTCGTGGGCGCGTGCGCGCATGCGCAGTAGTGAGGCCGTGTGCGCATGGGCAGTAGTGAACCCGATTGCGCATCCGCAGTAGTGAGCCCGAGCGCGCATCCGCAGTAGTGAGTCCCAGTGCGCATGAGCAGTGGTTAGTCCGAGTGCGCATGCGCAGTAGTGAGCCCGAGCACGCATGCGCAGTAGTGAGCCCGAGTGCGCATGGGCAGGTCTGAGCCGGAGTGCGCATGCGCAGTGGTGAGTCCCTGTGCGCATGCGCAGTGGTGTGCCCGAGGGCGCATGGGCAGGTCTGAGCCGGAGTGCGCATGCGCAGTAGTGGGCCCGTGTGCTCATGCGCAGTAGTGACCCCGAGTGCGCATAAGCAGTAGTGAGCCCGTGTGCGCATGCGAAGTAGTGAACCCGATTGCGCATCCGCAGTAGTGAGCCCGAGCGCGCATCCGCAGTAGTGAGTCCCAGTGCGCATGTGCAGGTCTGAGCCGGAGTGCGCATGCGCAGTAGTGGACCCCAGTGCGCATGAGCAGTAGTGAGTCCGAGTGCGCATATGCGGTAGTGAGTCCGAGTGTGCATGAGCAGTAGTGACCCCGAGTGCGCATGTGCAGTAGTGACCCCGTGTGCGCATGAGCAATAGTGAACCCGAGCCCGCATCCGCAGTAGTGAGCCCGAGTGCGCACGCGCAGTAGTGAGCCCGCGTGCGCATGCGTAGTAGTGAGCCCGAGTGCGCATGTGCAGGTCTGAGCTGGAGTGCGCATGCGCAGTAGTAAGTCCGATTGGGCATCCGCAGTGGTGAGTCCGTGTGCGCAAGTGCAGTAGTGAGTCCGAGTGCGCATGTGCAGGTCTGAGCCCGTGTGCGCATGCGCAGTAGTGAGCCCGAGCGCGCATGCGCAGTAGCGACCCCGAGCGCGCATGCGCAGTAGTGAGCCCGCGTGCGCATGTGCAGGTATGAACCCGCGTGCGCATGCGTAGTAGTGAGCTCGAGTGCGCACGTGCAGGTCTGAGCTGGAGTGCGCATGCGCAGTAGCGAGCCCGATTGTGCATCCGCAGTAGTGAGTCCGATTGCGCATGAGCCGTAGTGAGCCCGAGTGCGCATGAGCAGTCGTGACCCCGAGTGCGCAAGCGCAGTAGTGACCCCGAGCGCGCATGCGCAGTAGTCAGCCCGTGTGCATATGCGCAGAAGTGAGCCCGAGTGCGCATGCACAGTAGTGAGCCCGATTGCGCATGCGCAGTAGTGAGTCCGTGTGCGCATGTGCAGGACTGAGCCGGAGTGTGCATGCGCAGTAGCGAGCCCGATTGTGCATCCGCAGTAGTGAGTCCGAGTGCGCATGAGCCGTAGTGAGCCGGAGGGCGCATGCGCAGTAGTGACCCCGAGTGCGCATGCGCACTAGTGACCCCGAGCCCGCATGCGCAGTAGTGAGCCCGTGTGCGCATGCGCAGTAGTGAGCCCGTGTACGAGTGCGCAATAGTGAGCCCGTGTGCTCATGCGCAGTAGTGAGCCCGCGTGCGCATGCGTTGTAGTGAGCTCGAGTGCGCATGTGCAGGTCTGAGCTGGAATGCGCATGCGCAGCAGTGAGTCCGAGTGCGCATGAGCAGTAGTGATCCCGTGTGCACATGAGCAGTAGTGAGCCCGAGCTCACATCCGCAAAACTGAGTCCGAGTGCGCATGCGCAGTAGTGACGCCGAGTGCGCATGAGCAGTAGTGAGTCCGAGTGCTCATGAGCAGTAGTGACCCCGAGTGCGCATGCACAGTAGTGAGCCCGATTGCGCATCCGCAGTAGTGAGTCCCAGTGCGCATGTGCAGGTCTGAGCCGGTGTGCGCATGCGCAGTAGTGAGCCCGATTGTGCATCCGCAGTAGTGAGTCCGAGTGCGCATGAGCAGTAGTGAGCCGGAGTGCGCATGCACAGTAGTCACCCCGAGTGCGCATGGGTAGTTGTGAGCTCGAGTGCGCATGTGCAGCTCAGAGCCGGAGTGCGCATGCGCAGTAGTGAGCCCGATTGTGCATCCGCAGTAGTGAGTCCGAGTGCGCATGAGCAGTAGTGAGTCGGAGTGCGTACGGGCAGTAGTGACCCCGAGTGCGCATCCCCAGTAGTGAGAACATGTGCGCATGAGCAGTAGTGAATACGAGTACGCATGAGCAGTAGTGTCCCCGAGTGTGCATGCACTGTAGTGAGGCCGATTCCGCATGCGCAATAGAGAGCCCGATTGCGTATCCGCAGTAGTGTCTCCGAGTGCGCATGAGCAGTAGTGTCCTCGAGTGCGTATGCACTGTAGTGAGCCCATGTGCGCACGCGCAGTAGTGAGCCCGACTGCGCATGCGCAGTAGTGAGCCCGATTGCGCATCCGCAGTAGTGAGTCGGAGTGCGTACGAGCAGTAGTGAGCCCGTGCGCGCATCCGCAGTAGTGAGTCCGATTGCGCATATGCAGTAGTGAGTCCGAGTGTGCATGAGCAGTAGTGACCCCGAGTGCGCATGTGCAGTAGTGACCCCGTGTGCGCATGAGCAATAGTGAACCCGAGCCCGCATCCGCAGTAGTGAGCCCGAGTGCGCACGCGCACTAGTGACCCCGAGCCCGAATGCGCAGTAGTGAGCCCGTGTGCGCATGCGCAGTAGTGATCTCGTGTACGCATGCGCAGTAGTAAGCCCGTGTGCTCATGCGCAGTAGTGAGTCCGCGTGCGCATGCGTAGTAGTGAGCCCGAGTGCGCATGTGCAGGTCTGAGCTGGAGTGCGCATGCGCAGTAGTGAGCCCGATTGGGCATCCGCAGTGGTGAGTCCGTGTGCGCATGTGCAGTAGTGAGTCCGAGTGCGCATGTGCAGGTCTGAGCCCGTGTGCGCATGCGCAGTAGTGAGCCCGAGCGCGCATGCGCAGTAGCGACCCCGAGCGCGCATGCGCAGTAGTGAGCCCGCGTGCGCATGTGCAGGTATGAACCCGCGTGCGCATGCGTAGTAGTGAGCTCGAGTGCGCACGGGCAGGTCTGAGCTGGAGTGCGCATGCGCAGTAGCGAGCCCGATTGTGCATCCGCAGTAGTGAGTCCGAGTGCGCATGAGCCGTAGTGAGCCCGAGTGCGCATGAGCAGTAGTGACCCCGAGTGCGCAAGCGCAGTAGTGACCCCGAGTGCGCATGCGCAGTAGTCAGCCCGTGTGCATATGCGCAGAAGTGAGCCCGAGTGCGCATGCACAGTAGTGAGCCCGATTGCGCATGCGCAGTAGTGAGTCCGTGTGCGCATGTGCAGGACTGAGCCGGAGTGCGCATGCACAGTAGCGAGCCCGATTGTGCATCCGCAGTAGTGAGTCCGAGTGCGCATGAGCCGTAGTGAGCCCGAGTGCGCATGAGCAGTAGTGACCCCGAGTGCGCATGAGCAGTAGTGACCCCGAGTGCGCAAGCGCAGTAGTGACCCCGAGCGCGCATGCGCAGTAGTCAGCCCGTGTGCGCATGCGCAGTAGTGAGCCCGTGTACGCATGGGAAGCGGCGAGCCCGTGTGCTCATGCGTAGTAGAGCCCGCGTGCGCATGCGTAGGAGTGAACTCGAGTGCCCATGCGCTGTAGTGAGCCCGAGTGCGCATGAGCAGTAGTGAGCCCGTGTGCGCATGCGCAGTAGTGAGCCCGTGTACGAGTGCGCAATAGTGAGCCCGTGTGCTCATGCGCAGTAGTGAGCCCGCGTGCGCATGCGTAATAGTGAGCTCGAGTGCGCATGTGCAGGTCTGAGCTGGAGTGCGCATGCGCAGTAGTGAGTCCGTGTGCGCATGCGCAGTAGTGAGCCCGCGTGCGCATGCGTAGTAGTGAGCCCGAGTGCGCATGCGCAGTAGTGAGCCCGCGTGCGCATGTGCAGGTATGAACCCGCGTGCGCATGCGTAGTAGTGAGCTCGAGTGCGCATGTGCAGGTCTGAGCTGGAGTGCGCATGCGCAGTAGTGAGCCCGAGCGCGCATGCGCAGTAGCGACCCCGAGCGCGCATGCGCAGTAGTGAGCCCGCGTGCGCATGTGCAGGTATGAACCCGCGTGCGCATGCGTAGTAGTGAGCTCGAGTGCGCACGTGCAGGTCTGAGCTGGAGTGCGCATGCGCAGTAGCGAGCCCGATTGTGCATCCGCAGTAGTGAGTCCGAGTGCGCATGAGCCGTAGTGAGCCCGAGTGCGCATGAGCAGTAGTGACCCCGAGTGCGCAAGCGCAGTAGTGACCCCGAGTGCGCATGCGCAGTAGTGACCGTGAGTGCACATGAGCAGTAGTGACCCCGAGCCCGCATGCGCAGTAGTGAGCCCGTGTGCGCATGCGCAGTAGTGAGCCCGTGTACGAGTGCAAAATAGTGAGCCCGTGTGCTCATGCGCAGTAGTGAGCCCGCGTGCGCATGCGTTGTAGTGAGCTCGAGTGCGCATGTGCAGGTCTGAGCTGGAGTGCGCATGCGCAGCAGTGAGTCCGAGTGCGCATGAGCAGTAGTGATCCCGTGTGCACATGAGCAGTAGTGAGCCCGAGCTCACATCCGCAAAACTGAGTCCGAGTGCGCATAAGCAGTAGTGAGTCCGAGTGCTCATGAGCAGTAGTGACCCCGAGTGCGCATGCACAGTAGTGAGCCCGATTGCGCATCCGCAGTAGTGAGTCCCAGTGCGCATGTGCAGGTCTGAGCCGGTGTGCGCATGCGCAGTAGTGAGCCCGATTGTGCATCCGCAGTAGTGAGTCCGAGTGCGCATGAGCAGTAGTGAGCCGGAGTGCGCATGCACAGTAGTGACCCCGAGTGCGCATGCGCAGTAGTGAACTCGAGCGCGCATGCGCAGTAGTGAGCCCGTGTGCGCATGCGCAGTAGTGAGCCCGAGCGCACATCCGCAGTAGTGAGTCCGATTGCGCATGCGCAGTAGTGACCGTGAGTGCACATGAGCAGTAGTGACCCCGAGTGCGCATGCACAGTAGTGAGCCCGCGTGCGCATGCGTAGTAGTGAGCTCGAGTTCGCATGCGCAGTAGTGAGCCCGAGTGCGCATGAGCAGTAGTGAGTCCGAGTGCGCATGCGCAGTAGTGAGCCCGTGTGCGCATGCGCAGTAGTGAGAACGTGTGCGCATGCGCAGTCGTGAGCCCGAGCGCGCATCCGCAGTAGTGAGCCCGCGTGCGCATGCGTAGTAGTGAGCTCGAGTGCGACTGTGCAGGTCTGAGCGGCAGTGCGCATGCGCAGTATTGAGTCCGAGTGCGCATGAGCAGTAGTGAGTCCGAGTGCGCATGCGCAGTAGTACGCCCGTGTGCATATGCGCAGAAGTGAGCACGAATGCGCATGTGCATGTCTGAGCCGGACTGCGCATGCGCAGTAGTGAGCCCGCGCGCGCATGCGCAGTGGTGAGCTCGTGTGCGCATGCGCAGTAGTGAGCCCGAGCGTGCATCCGCAGTAGTGAGTCCGAGTGCGCATGCGCAGTAGTGAGCTCGAGTGCGCATGTGCAGGTCTGAGCCGGAGTGCGCATGAGCAGTAGTGAGTCCGAGTGCGCATGAGCAGCAGTGACCCCGAGTGCGCATGCGCAGTAGTGACCCCGAGTACGCATGAGCAGTAGTGAGTCCGAGTGCGCATGAGCAGCAGTGACCCCGAGCGCGCATCCGCAGTAGTGGGACCGAGTGCCCATGTGCGGGTCTGAGCCGGAGTGCGCATGCGCAGTAGTGAGCCCGATTGTGCATCCGCAGTAGTGAGTCCGAGTGCGCATGAGCAGTAGTGAGCCGGAGGGCGCATGAGCAGTAGTGAGCCGGAGGGTGAGTGCGCAGGAGTGACCCCGAGTGCGCATGCGCACTAGTGACCTCGAGCCCGCATGCGCAGTAGTGAGCCCGTTTACGCATGCGCAGTAGTGAGCCCGTGTGCTCATGCGCTGTAGTGAGCCCGCGTGCGCATGCGTAGTAGTGAGCTCGAGTGCGCATGTGCATCTCTGAGCCGGAGTGCGCATGCGCAGTAGTGAGCCCGATTGTGCATCCGCAGTAGTGAGTCCGAGTGCGCATGAGCAGTAGTGAGCCGGAGGGCGCATGAGCAGTAGTGAGCCGGAGGGCGCATGCGCAGTAGTGACCCCGAGCGCGCATGCGCACTAGTGACCCCGAGCCCGCATGCGCAGTAGTGAGCCCGTGTGCGCATGCGCAGTAGTGAGCCCGTGTACGAATGCGCAATAGTGAGCCCGTGTGCTCATGCGCAGTAGTGTGCCCGCGTGCGCATGCGTAGTAGTGAGCTCGAGTGCGCATGTGCATCTCTGAGCCGGAGTGCGCATGCGCAGTAGTGAGCCCGATTGTGCATCCGCAGTAGTGAGTCCGAGTGCGCATGAGCAGTAGTGAGCCGGAGGGCGCATGAGCAGTAGTGAGCCGGAGGGCGCATGCGCAGTGGTGTGCCCGAGTGCGCATGCGCAGTAGCAATCCCGAGCGCGCATTCGCTGACAGTGAGTCCGTGTGCGCATGAGCAGTAGTGAGTCGGAGTGCGTATGAGCAGTAGTGACCCCGATTGCGCATCCGCAGTTGTGAGCCCGAGTGCGCATGAACTGCAGTGAGTCCGAGTGCGCATGAGCAGTAGTCACCCCGAGTGCCCATGCGCAGTAGTGACCCCGAGTGCGCATGCGCTGTAGTGAGGCGGATTGAGCATCCGCAGTAGCAAGACCGACTGCGCATGCGCAGTAGTCACCCCGATTGCGCATCCGCAGTAAGGAGAACATGTGCGCATGCGCACTAGTGACCCCGAGCCCGCATGCGCTGTAGTGAGCCCGTGTGCGCATGCGCAGTAGTGAGCCCGTGTACGAGTGCGCAATAGTGAGCCCGTGTGCTCATGCGCAGTAGTGAGCCCGCGTGCGCATGCGTAATAGTGAGCTCGAGTGCGCATGTGCAGGTCGGAGCTGGAGTGCGCATGCGCAGTAGTGAGCCCGATTGTGCATCCGCACTAGTGAGTCCGACTGCGCATGAGCAGTAGTGAGCCGGAGTGCGCATGCACAGTAGTGACCCCGAGTGCGCATGCGCAGTAGTGACCTCGAGTGCGCATGCACAGTAGTGAGCCCGATTGCGCATCCGCAGTAGTGAGTCCCAGTGCGCATGTGCAGGTCTGAGCCGGTGTGCGCATGCGCAGCAGTGAGCCCGAGTGCGCATGTGCAGGTCTGAGCCCGAGTGCGCATGCGCAGTAGTGAGCCCGATTGGGCATCCGCAGTAGTGAGTCCGTGTGCGCATGTGCAGTAGTGAGTCCGAGTGCGCATGTGCAGGTCTGAGCCCGTGTGCGCATGCGCAGTAGTGAGCCCGAGCGCGCATGCGCAGTAGTGACCCCGAGCGCGCATGCGCAGTAGTCAGCCCGTGTGCATATGCGCAGAAGTGAGCCCGAGTGCGCATGCACAGTAGTGAGCCCGATTGCGCATGCGCAGTAGTGAGTCCGTGTGCGCATGTGCAGGACTGAGCCGGGGTGCGCATGCGCAGTATCGAGCCCGATTGTGCATCCGCAGTAGTGAGTCCGAGTGCGCATGAGCCGTAGTGAGCCCGAGTGCGCATGAGCAGTAGTGACCCCGAGTGCGCATGAGCAGTAGTGACCCCGAGTGCGCAAGCGCAGTAGTGACCCCGTGCGCGCATGCGCAGTAGTCAGCCCGTGTGCGCATGCGCAGTAGTGAGCCCGTGTACGCATGGGGAGTGGCGAGCCCGTGTGCTCATGCGTAGTAGAGCCCGCGTGCGCATGCGTAGGAGTGAGCTCGAGTGCGCATGCGCTGTAGTGAGCCCGAGTGCGCATGAGCAGTAGTGAGTCCGAGTGCGCATGCGCAGTAGTGAGCCCGATTGTGCACCCGCAGTAGTGAGTCCGAGTGCGCATGAGCAGTAGTGAGCCGGAGGGCGCATGCGCAGTAGTGACCCCGAGTGCGCATGCGCACTAGTGACCCCGAGCCCGCATGCGCAGTAGTGAGCCCGTGTGCGCATGCGCAGTAGTGAGCCCGTGTACGAGTGCGCAATAGTGAGCCCGTGTGATCATGCGCAGTAGTGAGCCCGCGTGCGCATGCGTAATAGTGAGCTCGAGTGCGCATGTGCAGGTCTGAGCTGGAGTGCGCATGCGCAGTAGTGAGTCCGTGTGCGCATGAGCAGTAGTGAGTCCGAGTGCGCATGCGCAGTAGTACGCCCGTGTGCATATGCGCAGAAGTGAGCTCGAATGCGCATGTGCAGGTCTGAGCCGGACTGCGCATGTGCAGTAGTGAGCCCGTGTGCGCATGCGCAGTGGCGAGCCCGAGTGCGCATGCGCAGTAGTGAGCCCGATTGTGCATCCGCAGTAATGAATCTGAGTGCGAATGAGCAGTAGTGAGCCCGCGTGCGCATGCGCAGTAGTGAGCCCGAGCTCTCATCCGCAGTAGTGAGTCCGTGTGCGCATGCGCAGTAGTGACCCCGAGTGCGCATGAGCAGTAGTGAGTCCGAGTGCGCATGAGCAGTTGTGACCCCGAGTGCGCATGAGCAGTAGTGAGTCCGAGTGCGCATGAGCAGTAGTGACCCCGAGTGCGCATGAGCAGTAGTGACCCCGAGTACGCATGCACAGTAGTGAGCCCGATTGCGCATCCGCAGTAGTGAGTCCGTGTGCGCATGTGCATGTCTGAGCCGGAGTGCGCATGCGCAGTAGTGAGCCCGAGTGCGCATGCGCAGGTCTGAACCGGAGTGCGCATGCGCAGTAGTGGGCTCGTGCGCGCATGCGCAGTAGTGAGCCCGTGTGCGCATGCGCAGTAGTGAACCCGATTGCGCATCCGCAGTAGTGAGCCCGAGCGCGCATCCGTAGTAGTGAGTCCCAGTGCGCATGTGCAGTGGTTAGTCCGAGTGCGCAAGCGCAGTAGTGCGCGCGTGTGCGCATGCGCAGAAGTGAGCCCGAGTGCGCATGAGCAGTAGTGAGTCCGAGTGCGCATGAGCAGTAGTGACCCCGAGTGCGCATGAGCAGTAGTGACCCCGAGTGCGCAGGAGCAGTAGTGACCCCGAGTGCGCATGAGCAGTAGTGACCCCGAGTGCGCATGCACAGTAGTGAGCCCGTGTGCGCATGCACAGAAGTGAGCTCGAATGCGCATGTGCAGGTCTGAGCCGGAGTGCGCATGCGCAGTAGTGGGCTCGTGCGCCCATGCGCAGTAGTGAGCCCGTGCGCGCATGCGCAGCAGTGAGCCCGAGCGCGCATCCGCAGTAGTGAGTCCGAGTGCGCATGCGCAGTAGTGACCCCGAATGCGCATGAGCAGTAGTGAGTCCGAGTGCACATGCGCAGAAGTGAACTCGAATACGCATGTGCAGGTCTGAGCCGGACTGCGCATGAACAGTAGTGAGCCCGAGTGCGCTTGAGCAGTAGTGAGTCCGAGTGCATATGCGCAGAAGTGAGCTCGAATACGCTTGTGCTGGTCTGAGCCGGACTGCGCATGCGCAGTAGTGGGCCTGTGCGCGCATGCGCAGTAGTGAGCCGGGGTGCGCATGCGCAGTAGTGAGCCCGAGCGCGCATCCGCAGTAGTGAGCCCGATTGCGCATCCGCTGTAGTGAGAGTCCGTGAGAGCATGTGCAGGTCTGAGCCGGAGTGCGCATGCGCAGTAGTGAGCCCGAGTGCGCTTGAGCAGTAGTGAGTCCGAGTGCATATGCGCAGAAGTGAGCTCGAATACGCTTGTGTTGGTCTGAGCCGGACTGCGCATGCGCAGTAGTGAGCCCGAGTGCGCTTGAGCAGTAGTGAGTCCGAGTGCATATGCGCAGAAGTGAGCTCGAATACGCTTGTGCTGGTTTGAGCCGGTCTGCGCATGCGCAGTAGTGGGCCTGTGCGCGCATCCGCAGTAGTGAGTCCGAGTGCGCATGCGCAGTAGTGACCCCGAGTGCGCATGAGCAGTAGTGGGTCCGAGTGCGCATGAGCAGTAGTGACCCCGAGTGCGCATGCACAGTAGTGAGCCCGATTGCGCATCCGCAGTAGTGGGTCCTTGTGCGCATGTGCAGGTCTGAGCCGGAGTGCGCATGCGCAGTAGTGAGCCCGATTGATCATCCGCAGTAGTGACCCCGAGTGCGCATGAGCAGTAGTGAGTCCGAGTGCGCATGCGCAGTAGTGACCCCGAGTGCGCATGAGCAGTAGTGGGTCCGAGTGCGCATGAGCAGTGGTTAGTCCGAGTGCGCATGCGCAGTAGTGAGCCCGAGCACGCATGCGCAGTAGTGAGCCCGATTGCGCATTCGCAGTAGTGAGCCCGAGCGCGCATCCGCAGTAGTGAGTCCCAGTGCGCATGAGCAGTGGTTAGTCCGAGTGCGCAAGCGCAGTAGTGCGCGCGTGTGCGCATGCGCAGAAGTGAGCTCGAATGCGCATGTGCTGGTCTGAGCCGGACTGCGCATGCACAGTAGTGAGCCCGAGCGCGCATCCGCCGTAGTGAGTCCGAGTGCGCATGCGCAGTAGGGACCCCGAATTCGCATGAGCAGTAGTGAGTCCGAGTGCGCATGGGCAGTAGTGACCCCGAGTGCGCATGAGCAGTAGTGAGTCCGAGTGCGCATGAGCAGTAGTGACCCCGAGTGCGCATGCACAGTAGTGAGTCCGAGTGCGCATGCGCAGTAGTGACCCCGAATGCGCATGAGCAGTAGTGACCCCGAGTGCGCATGCACAGTAGTGTCCCCGAGTGCGCATGAGCAGTAGTGACCCCGAGTGCGCATGCACAGTAGTGAGCCCGATTGCGCATCCGCAGTAGTGAGCCCGATTGCGCATCCGCAGTAGTGAGTCCCAGTGCGCATGAGCAGTGGTTAGTCCGAGTGCGCAAGCGCAGTAGTGCGCGCGTGTGCGCATGCGCAGAAGTGAGCTCGAATGCGCATGTGCAGGTCTGAGCCGGACTGCGCATGCACAGTAGTGAGCCCGAGCGCGCATCCGCCGTAGTGAGTCCGAGTGCGCATGCGCAGTAGTGACCCCGAATTCGCATGAGCAGTAGTGAGTCCGAGTGCGCATGGGCAGTAGTGACCCCGAGTGCGCATGAGCAGTAGTGAGTCCGAGTGCGCATGAGCAGTAGTGACCCCGAGTGCGCATGCACAGTAGTGAGTCCGAGTGCGCATGCGCAGTAGTGACCCCGAATGCGCATGAGCAGTAGTGACCCCGAGTGCGCATGCACAGTAGTGTCCCCGAGTGCGCATGAGCAGTAGTGACCCCGAGTGCGCATGCACAGTAGTGAGCCCGATTGCGCATCCGCAGTAGTGAGCCCGATTGCGCATCCACAGTAGTGAGTCCGTGTGCGCATGTGAATGTCTGACCCGGAGTGCGCATGCGCAGTAGTGAGCCCGATTGTGCATCCGCAGTAGTGAGTCCGAGTGCGCATGAGCAGTAGTGAGCCGGATCGCGCATGCGCAGTAGTGAGCCCGAGTGCGTATGGGCAGGTCTGAGCCGCAGTGCGCATGCGCAGTGGTGAGTCCGTGTGCGCATGCGCAGTGGTGTGCCCGATGGCGCATGGGCAGGTCTGAGCCGGAGTGCGCATGCGCAGTAGTGAGCCCGAGCGCGCATCCGCAGTAGTGAGTCCAAGTGCGCATGCGCAGTAGTGACCCCGAATGCGCATGAGCAGTAGTGAGTCCGAGTGCGCATGAGCAGTAGTGACCCCGAGTGCGCATGAGCAGTAGTGAGTCCGAGTGCGCATGAGCAGTAGTGACCCCGAGTGCGCATGAGCAGTAGTGACCCCGAGTACGCATGCACAGTAGTGAGCCCGATTGCGCATCCGCAGTAGTGAGTCCGTGTGCGCATGTGCATGTCTGAGCCGGAGTGCGCATGCGCAGTAGTGAGCCCGAGTGCGCATGGGCAGGTCTGAGCCGGAGTGCGCATGCGCAGTAGTGAGTCCGTGTGCGCATGTGCATGTCTGAGCCGGAGTGCGCATGCGCAGTAGTGAGCCCGAGTGCGCATGGGCAGGTCTGAGCCGGAGTGCGCATGCGCAGTAGTGAGTCCGTGTGCGCATGCGCAGTAGTGACCCCGAGTGCGCATGTGCAGTAGTGACCCCGTGTGCGCATGAGCAATAGTGAACCCGAGCCCGCATCCGCAGTAGTGAGCCCGAGTGCGCACGCGCAGTAGTGAGCCCGCGTGCGCATGCGTAGTAGTGAGCCCGAGTGCGCATGTGCAGGTCTGAGCTGGAGTGCGCATGCGCAGTAGTAAGTCCGATTGGGCATCCGCAGTGGTGAGTCCGTGTGCGCAAGTGCAGTAGTGAGTCCGAGTGCGCATGTGCAGGTCTGAGCCCGTGTGCGCATGCGCAGTAGTGAGCCCGAGCGCGCATGCGCAGTAGCGACCCCGAGCGCGCATGCGCAGTAGTGAGCCCGCGTGCGCATGTGCAGGTATGAACCCGCGTGCGCATGCGTAGTAGTGAGCTCGAGTGCGCACGGGCAGGTCTGAGCTGGAGTGCGCATGCGCAGTAGCGAGCCCGATTGTGCATCCGCAGTAGTGAGTCCGAGTGCGCATGAGCCGTAGTGAGCCCGAGTGCGCATGAGCAGTAGTGACCCCGAGTGCGCAAGCGCAGTAGTGACCCCGAGTGCGCATGCGCAGTAGTCAGCCCGTGTGCATATGCGCAGAAGTGAGCCCGAGTGCGCATGCACAGTAGTGAGCCCGATTGCGCATGCGCAGTAGTGAGTCCGTGTGCGCATGTGCAGGACTGAGCCGGAGTGCGCATGCACAGTAGCGAGCCCGATTGTGCATCCGCAGTAGTGAGTCCGAGTGCGCATGAGCCGTAGTGAGCCCGAGTGCGCATGAGCAGTAGTGACCCCGAGTGCGCATGAGCAGTAGTGACCCCGAGTGCGCAAGCGCAGTAGTGACCCCGAGCGCGCATGCGCAGTAGTCAGCCCGTGTGCGCATGCGCAGTAGTGAGCCCGTGTACGCATGGGAAGCGGCGAGCCCGTGTGCTCATGCGTAGTAGAGCCCGCGTGCGCATGCGTAGGAGTGAACTCGAGTGCCCATGCGCTGTAGTGAGCCCGAGTGCGCATGAGCAGTAGTGAGCCCGTGTGCGCATGCGCAGTAGTGAGCCCGTGTACGAGTGCGCAATAGTGAGCCCGTGTGCTCATGCGCAGTAGTGAGCCCGCGTGCGCATGCGTAATAGTGAGCTCGAGTGCGCATGTGCAGGTCTGAGCTGGAGTGCGCATGCGCAGTAGTGAGTCCGTGTGCGCATGCGCAGTAGTGAGCCCGCGTGCGCATGCGTAGTAGTGAGCCCGAGTGCGCATGCGCAGTAGTGAGCCCGCGTGCGCATGTGCAGGTATGAACCCGCGTGCGCATGCGTAGTAGTGAGCTCGAGTGCGCATGTGCAGGTCTGAGCTGGAGTGCGCATGCGCAGTAGTGAGCCCGAGCGCGCATGCGCAGTAGCGACCCCGAGCGCGCATGCGCAGTAGTGAGCCCGCGTGCGCATGTGCAGGTATGAACCCGCGTGCGCATGCGTAGTAGTGAGCTCGAGTGCGCACGTGCAGGTCTGAGCTGGAGTGCGCATGCGCAGTAGCGAGCCCGATTGTGCATCCGCAGTAGTGAGTCCGAGTGCGCATGAGCCGTAGTGAGCCCGAGTGCGCATGAGCAGTAGTGACCCCGAGTGCGCAAGCGCAGTAGTGACCCCGAGTGCGCATGCGCAGTAGTGACCGTGAGTGCACATGAGCAGTAGTGACCCCGAGCCCGCATGCGCAGTAGTGAGCCCGTGTGCGCATGCGCAGTAGTGAGCCCGTGTACGAGTGCACAATAGTGAGCCCGTGTGCTCATGCGCAGTAGTGAGCCCGCGTGCGCATGCGTTGTAGTGAGCTCGAGTGCGCATGTGCAGGTCTGAGCTGGAGTGCGCATGCGCAGCAGTGAGTCCGAGTGCGCATGAGCAGTAGTGATCCCGTGTGCACATGAGCAGTAGTGAGCCCGAGCTCACATCCGCAAAACTGAGTCCGAGTGCGCATAAGCAGTAGTGAGTCCGAGTGCTCATGAGCAGTAGTGACCCCGAGTGCGCATGCACAGTAGTGAGCCCGATTGCGCATCCGCAGTAGTGAGTCCCAGTGCGCATGTGCAGGTCTGAGCCGGTGTGCGCATGCGCAGTAGTGAGCCCGATTGTGCATCCGCAGTAGTGAGTCCGAGTGCGCATGAGCAGTAGTGAGCCGGAGTGCGCATGCACAGTAGTGACCCCGAGTGCGCATGCGCAGTAGTGAACTCGAGCGCGCATGCGCAGTAGTGAGCCCGTGTGCGCATGCGCAGTAGTGAGCCCGAGCGCACATCCGCAGTAGTGAGTCCGATTGCGCATGCGCAGTAGTGACCGTGAGTGCACATGAGCAGTAGTGACCCCGAGTGCGCATGCACAGTAGTGAGCCCGCGTGCGCATGCGTAGTAGTGAGCTCGAGTGCGCATGCGCAGTAGTGAGCCCGAGTGCGCATGAGCAGTAGTGAGTCCGAGTGCGCATGCGCAGTAGTGAGCCCGTGTGCGCATGCGCAGTAGTGAGAACGTGTGCGCATGCGCAGTCGTGAGCCCGAGCGCGCATCCGCAGTAGTGAGCCCGCGTGCGCATGCGTAGTAGTGAGCTCGAGTGCGACTGTGCAGGTCTGAGCGGCAGTGCGCATGCGCAGTATTGAGTCCGAGTGCGCATGAGCAGTAGTGAGTCCGAGTGCGCATGCGCAGTAGTACGCCCGTGTGCATATGCGCAGAAGTGAGCACGAATGCGCATGTGCATGTCTGAGCCGGACTGCGCATGCGCAGTAGTGAGCCCGCGCGCGCATGCGCAGTGGTGAGCTCGTGTGCGCATGCGCAGTAGTGAGCCCGAGCGTGCATCCGCAGTAGTGAGTCCGAGTGCGCATGCGCAGTAGTGAGCTCGAGTGCGCATGTGCAGGTCTGAGCCGGAGTGCGCATGAGCAGTAGTGAGTCCGAGTGCGCATGAGCAGCAGTGACCCCGAGTGCGCATGCGCTGTAGTGACCCCGAGTACGCATGAGCAGTAGTGAGTCCGAGTGCGCATGAGCAGCAGTGACCCCGAGCGCGCATCCGCAGTAGTGGGACCGAGTGCCCATGTGCGGGTCTGAGCCGGAGTGCGCATGCGCAGTAGTGAGCCCGATTGTGCATCCGCAGTAGTGAGTCCGAGTGCGCATGAGCAGTAGTGAGCCGGAGGGCGCATGAGCAGTAGTGAGCCGGAGGGTGAGTGCGCAGTAGTGACCCCGAGTGCGCATGCGCACTAGTGACCTCGAGCCCGCATGCGCAGTAGTGAGCCCGTTTACGCATGCGCAGTAGTGAGCCCGTGTGCTCATGCGCTGTAGTGAGCCCGCGTGCGCATGCGTAGTAGTGAGCTCGAGTGCGCATGTGCATCTCTGAGCCGGAGTGCGCATGCGCAGTAGTGAGCCCGATTGTGCATCCGCAGTAGTGAGTCCGAGTGCGCATGAGCAGTAGTGAGCCGGAGGGCGCATGAGCAGTAGTGAGCCGGAGGGCGCATGCGCAGTAGTGACCCCGAGCGCGCATGCGCACTAGTGACCCCGAGCCCGCATGCGCAGTAGTGAGCCCGTGTGCGCATGCGAAGTAGTGAGCCCGTGTACGAATGCGCAATAGTGAGCCCGTGTGCTCATGCGCAGTAGTGTGCCCGCGTGCGCATGCGTAGTAGTGAGCTCGAGTGCGCATGTGCATCTCTGAGCCGGAGTGCGCATGCGCAGTAGTGAGCCCGATTGTGCATCCGCAGTAGTGAGTCCGAGTGCGCATGAGCAGTAGTGAGCCGGAGGGCGCATGAGCAGTAGTGAGCCGGAGGGCGCATGCGCAGTGGTGTGCCCGAGTGCGCATGCGCAGTAGCAATCCCGAGCGCGCATTCGCTGACAGTGAGTCCGTGTGCGCATGAGCAGTAGTGAGTCGGAGTGCGTATGAGCAGTAGTGACCCCGATTGCGCATCCGCAGTTGTGAGCCCGAGTGCGCATGAACTGCAGTGAGTCCGAGTGCGCATGAGCAGTAGTCACCCCGAGTGCCCATGCGCAGTAGTGACCCCGAGTGCGCATGCGCTGTAGTGAGGCGGATTGAGCATCCGCAGTAGCAAGACCGACTGCGCATGCGCAGTAGTCACCCCGATTGCGCATCCGCAGTAAGGAGAACATGTGCGCATGCGCACTAGTGACCCCGAGCCCGCATGCGCTGTAGTGAGCCCGTGTGCGCATGCGCAGTAGTGAGCCCGTGTACGAGTGCGCAATAGTGAGCCCGTGTGCTCATGCGCAGTAGTGAGCCCGCGTGCGCATGCGTAATAGTGAGCTCGAGTGCGCATGTGCAGGTCGGAGCTGGAGTGCGCATGCGCAGTAGTGAGCCCGATTGTGCATCCGCACTAGTGAGTCCGACTGCGCATGAGCAGTAGTGAGCCGGAGTGCGCATGCACAGTAGTGACCCCGAGTGCGCATGCGCAGTAGTGACCTCGAGTGCGCATGCACAGTAATGAGCCCGATTGCGCATCCGCAGTAGTGAGTCCCAGTGCGCATGTGCAGGTCTGAGCCGGTGTGCGCATGCGCAGCAGTGAGCCCGAGTGCGCATGTGCAGGTCTGAGCCCGAGTGCGCATGCGCAGTAGTGAGCCCGATTGGGCATCCGCAGTAGTGAGTCCGTGTGCGCATGTGCAGTAGTGAGTCCGAGTGCGCATGTGCAGGTCTGAGCCCGTGTGCGCATGCGCAGTAGTGAGCCCGAGCGCGCATGCGCAGTAGTGACCCCGAGCGCGCATGCGCAGTAGTCAGCCCGTGTGCATATGCGCAGAAGTGAGCCCGAGTGCGCATGCACAGTAGTGAGCCCGATTGCGCATGCGCAGTAGTGAGCCCGAGTGCGCATGTGCAGGTCTGAGCCCGAGTGCGCATGCGCAGTAGTGAGCCCGATTGGGCATCCGCCGTAGTGAGTCCGAGTGCGCATGCGCAGTAGTGACCCCGAATTCGCATGAGCAGTAGTGAGTCCGAGTGCGCATGGGCAGTAGTGACCCCGAGTGCGCATGAGCAGTAGTGAGTCCGAGTGCGCATGAGCAGTAGTGACCCCGAATGCGCATGAGCAGTAGTGACCCCGAGTGCGCATGCACAGTAGTGTCCCCGAGTGCGCATGAGCAGTAGTGACCCCGAGTGCGCATGCACAGTAGTGAGCCCGATTGCGCATCCGCAGTAGTGAGCCCGATTGCGCATCCACAGTAGTGAGTCCGTGTGCGCATGTGAATGTCTGACCCGGAGTGCGCATGCGCAGTAGTGAGCCCGATTGTGCATCCGCAGTAGTGAGTCCGAGTGCGCATGAGCAGTAGTGAGCCGGATCGCGCATGCGCAGTAGTGAGCCCGAGTGCGTATGGGCAGGTCTGAGCCGCAGTGCGCATGCGCAGTGGTGAGTCCGTGTGCGCATGCGTAGTGGTGTGCCCGATGGCGCATGGGCAGGTCTGAGCCGGAGTGCGCATGCGCAGTAGTGAGCCCGAGCGCGCATCCGCAGTAGTGAGTCCAAGTGCGCATGCGCAGTAGTGACCCCGAATGCGCATGAGCAGTAGTGAGTCCGAGTGCGCATGAGCAGTAGTGACCCCGAGTGCGCATGAGCAGTAGTGAGTCCGAGTGCGCATGAGCAGTAGTGACCCCGAGTGCGCATGAGCAGTAGTGACCCCGAGTACGCATGCACAGTAGTGAGCCCGATTGCGCATCCGCAGTAGTGAGTCCGTGTGCGCATGTGCATGTCTGAGCCGGAGTGCGCATGCGCAGTAGTGAGCCCGAGTGCGCATGGGCAGGTCTGAGCCGGAGTGCGCATGCGCAGTAGTGAGTCCGTGTGCGCATGTGCATGTCTGAGCCGGAGTGCGCATGCGCAGTAGTGAGCCCGAGTGCGCATGGGCAGGTCTGAGCCGGAGTGCGCATGCGCAGTAGTGAGTCCGTGTGCGCATGCGCAGTAGTGACCCCGAGTGCGCATGTGCAGTAGTGACCCCGTGTGCGCATGAGCAATAGTGAACCCGAGCCCGCATCCGCAGTAGTGAGCCCGAGTGCGCACGCGCAGTAGTGAGCCCGCGTGCGCATGCGTAGTAGTGAGCCCGAGTGCGCATGTGCAGGTCTGAGCTGGAGTGCGCATGCGCAGTAGTAAGTCCGATTGGGCATCCGCAGTGGTGAGTCCGTGTGCGCAAGTGCAGTAGTGAGTCCGAGTGCGCATGTGCAGGTCTGAGCCCGTGTGCGCATGCGCAGTAGTGAGCCCGAGCGCGCATGCGCAGTAGCGACCCCGAGCGCGCATGCGCAGTAGTGAGCCCGCGTGCGCATGTGCAGGTATGAACCCGCGTGCGCATGCGTAGTAGTGAGCTCGAGTGCGCACGGGCAGGTCTGAGCTGGAGTGCGCATGCGCAGTAGCGAGCCCGATTGTGCATCCGCAGTAGTGAGTCCGAGTGCGCATGAGCCGTAGTGAGCCCGAGTGCGCATGAGCAGTAGTGACCCCGAGTGCGCAAGCGCAGTAGTGACCCCGAGTGCGCATGCGCAGTAGTCAGCCCGTGTGCATATCCGCAGAAGTGAGCCCGAGTGCGCATGCACAGTAGTGAGCCCGATTGCGCATGCGCAGTAGTGAGTCCGTGTGCGCATGTGCAGGACTGAGCCGGAGTGCGCATGCACAGTAGCGAGCCCGATTGTGCATCCGCAGTAGTGAGTCCGAGTGCGCATGAGCCGTAGTGAGCCCGAGTGCGCATGAGCAGTAGTGACCCCGAGTGCGCATGAGCAGTAGTGACCCCGAGTGCGCAAGCGCAGTAGTGACCCCGAGCGCGCATGCGCAGTAGTCAGCCCGTGTGCGCATGCGCAGTAGTGAGCCCGTGTACGCATGGGAAGCGGCGAGCCCGTGTGCTCATGCGTAGTAGAGCCCGCGTGCGCATGCGTAGGAGTGAACTCGAGTGCCCATGCGCTGTAGTGAGCCCGAGTGCGCATGAGCAGTAGTGAGCCCGTGTGCGCATGCGCAGTAGTGAGCCCGTGTACGAGTGCGCAATAGTGAGCCCGTGTGCTCATGCGCAGTAGTGAGCCCGCGTGCGCATGCGTAATAGTGAGCTCGAGTGCGCATGTGCAGGTCTGAGCTGGAGTGCGCATGCGCAGTAGTGAGTCCGTGTGCGCATGCGCAGTAGTGAGCCCGCGTGCGCATGCGTAGTAGTGAGCCCGAGTGCGCATGCGCAGTAGTGAGCCCGCGTGCGCATGTGCAGGTATGAACCCGCGTGCGCATGCGTAGTAGTGAGCTCGAGTGCGCATGTGCAGGTCTGAGCTGGAGTGCGCATGCGCAGTAGTGAGCCCGAGCGCGCATGCGCAGTAGCGACCCCGAGCGCGCATGCGCAGTAGTGAGCCCGCGTGCGCATGTGCAGGTATGAACCCGCGTGCGCATGCGTAGTAGTGAGCTCGAGTGCGCACGTGCAGGTCTGAGCTGGAGTGCGCATGCGCAGTAGCGAGCCCGATTGTGCATCCGCAGTAGTGAGTCCGAGTGCGCATGAGCCGTAGTGAGCCCGAGTGCGCATGAGCAGTAGTGACCCCGAGTGCGCAAGCGCAGTAGTGACCCCGAGTGCGCATGCGCAGTAGTGACCGTGAGTGCACATGAGCAGTAGTGACCCCGAGCCCGCATGCGCAGTAGTGAGCCCGTGTGCGCATGCGCAGTAGTGAGCCCGTGTACGAGTGCACAATAGTGAGCCCGTGTGCTCATGCGCAGTAGTGAGCCCGCGTGCGCATGCGTTGTAGTGAGCTCGAGTGCGCATGTGCAGGTCTGAGCTGGAGTGCGCATGCGCAGCAGTGAGTCCGAGTGCGCATGAGCAGTAGTGATCCCGTGTGCACATGAGCAGTAGTGAGCCCGAGCTCACATCCGCAAAACTGAGTCCGAGTGCGCATAAGCAGTAGTGAGTCCGAGTGCTCATGAGCAGTAGTGACCCCGAGTGCGCATGCACAGTAGTGAGCCCGATTGCGCATCCGCAGTAGTGAGTCCCAGTGCGCATGTGCAGGTCTGAGCCGGTGTGCGCATGCGCAGTAGTGAGCCCGATTGTGCATCCGCAGTAGTGAGTCCGAGTGCGCATGAGCAGTAGTGAGCCGGAGTGCGCATGCACAGTAGTGACCCCGAGTGCGCATGCGCAGTAGTGAACTCGAGCGCGCATGCGCAGTAGTGAGCCCGTGTGCGCATGCGCAGTAGTGAGCCCGAGCGCACATCCGCAGTAGTGAGTCCGATTGCGCATGCGCAGTAGTGACCGTGAGTGCACATGAGCAGTAGTGACCCCGAGTGCGCATGCACAGTAGTGAGCCCGCGTGCGCATGCGTAGTAGTGAGCTCGAGTGCGCATGCGCAGTAGTGAGCCCGAGTGCGCATGAGCAGTAGTGAGTCCGAGTGCGCATGCGCAGTAGTGAGCCCGTGTGCGCATGCGCAGTAGTGAGAACGTGTGCGCATGCGCAGTCGTGAGCCCGAGCGCGCATCCGCAGTAGTGAGCCCGCGTGCGCATGCGTAGTAGTGAGCTCGAGTGCGACTGTGCAGGTCTGAGCGGCAGTGCGCATGCGCAGTATTGAGTCCGAGTGCGCATGAGCAGTAGTGAGTCCGAGTGCGCATGCGCAGTAGTACGCCCGTGTGCATATGCGCAGAAGTGAGCACGAATGCGCATGTGCATGTCTGAGCCGGACTGCGCATGCGCAGTAGTGAGCCCGCGCGCGCATGCGCAGTGGTGAGCTCGTGTGCGCATGCGCAGTAGTGAGCCCGAGCGTGCATCCGCAGTAGTGAGTCCGAGTGCGCATGCGCAGTAGTGAGCTCGAGTGCGCATGTGCAGGTCTGAGCCGGAGTGCGCATGAGCAGTAGTGAGTCCGAGTGCGCATGAGCAGCAGTGACCCCGAGTGCGCATGCGCAGTAGTGACCCCGAGTACGCATGAGCAGTAGTGAGTCCGAGTGCGCATGAGCAGCAGTGACCCCGAGCGCGCATCCGCAGTAGTGGGACCGAGTGCCCATGTGCGGGTCTGAGCCGGAGTGCGCATGCGCAGTAGTGAGCCCGATTGTGCATCCGCAGTAGTGAGTCCGAGTGCGCATGAGCAGTAGTGAGCCGGAGGGCGCATGAGCAGTAGTGAGCCGGAGGGTGAGTGCGCAGTAGTGACCCCGAGTGCGCATGCGCACTAGTGACCTCGAGCCCGCATGCGCAGTAGTGAGCCCGTTTACGCATGCGCAGTAGTGAGCCCGTGTGCTCATGCGCTGTAGTGAGCCCGCGTGCGCATGCGTAGTAGTGAGCTCGAGTGCGCATGTGCATCTCTGAGCCGGAGTGCGCATGCGCAGTAGTGAGCCCGATTGTGCATCCGCAGTAGTGAGTCCGAGTGCGCATGAGCAGTAGTGAGCCGGAGGGCGCATGAGCAGTAGTGAGCCGGAGGGCGCATGCGCAGTAGTGACCCCGAGCGCGCATGCGCACTAGTGACCCCGAGCCCGCATGCGCAGTAGTGAGCCCGTGTGCGCATGCGCAGTAGTGAGCCCGTGTACGAATGCGCAATAGTGAGCCCGTGTGCTCATGCGCAGTAGTGTGCCCGCGTGCGCATGCGTAGTAGTGAGCTCGAGTGCGCATGTGCATCTCTGAGCCGGAGTGCGCATGCGCAGTAGTGAGCCCGATTGTGCATCCGCAGTAGTGAGTCCGAGTGCGCATGAGCAGTAGTGAGCCGGAGGGCGCATGAGCAGTAGTGAGCCGGAGGGCGCATGCGCAGTGGTGTGCCCGAGTGCGCATGCGCAGTAGCAATCCCGAGCGCGCATTCGCTGACAGTGAGTCCGTGTGCGCATGAGCAGTAGTGAGTCGGAGTGCGTATGAGCAGTAGTGACCCCGATTGCGCATCCGCAGTTGTGAGCCCGAGTGCGCATGAACTGCAGTGAGTCCGAGTGCGCATGAGCAGTAGTCACCCCGAGTGCCCATGCGCAGTAGTGACCCCGAGTGCGCATGCGCTGTAGTGAGGCGGATTGAGCATCCGCAGTAGCAAGACCGACTGCGCATGCGCAGTAGTCACCCCGATTGCGCATCCGCAGTAAGGAGAACATGTGCGCATGCGCACTAGTGACCCCGAGCCCGCATGCGCTGTAGTGAGCCCGTGTGCGCATGCGCAGTAGTGAGCCCGTGTACGAGTGCGCAATAGTGAGCCCGTGTGCTCATGCGCAGTAGTGAGCCCGCGTGCGCATGCGTAATAGTGAGCTCGAGTGCGCATGTGCAGGTCGGAGCTGGAGTGCGCATGCGCAGTAGTGAGCCCGATTGTGCATCCGCACTAGTGAGTCCGACTGCGCATGAGCAGTAGTGAGCCGGAGTGCGCATGCACAGTAGTGACCCCGAGTGCGCATGCGCAGTAGTGACCTCGAGTGCGCATGCACAGTAGTGAGCCCGATTGCGCATCCGCAGTAGTGAGTCCCAGTGCGCATGTGCAGGTCTGAGCCGGTGTGCGCATGCGCAGCAGTGAGCCCGAGTGCGCATGTGCAGGTCTGAGCCCGAGTGCGCATGCGCAGTAGTGAGCCCGATTGGGCATCCGCAGTAGTGAGTCCGTGTGCGCATGTGCAGTAGTGAGTCCGAGTGCGCATGTGCAGGTCTGAGCCCGTGTGCGCATGCGCAGTAGTGAGCCCGAGCGCGCATGCGCAGTAGTGACCCCGAGCGCGCATGCGCAGTAGTCAGCCCGTGTGCATATGCGCAGAAGTGAGCCCGAGTGCGCATGCACAGTAGTGAGCCCGATTGCGCATGCGCAGTAGTGAGTCCGTGTGCGCATGTGCAGGACTGAGCCGGGGTGCGCATGCGCAGTATCGAGCCCGATTGTGCATCCGCAGTAGTGAGTCCGAGTGCGCATGAGCCGTAGTGAGCCCGAGTGCGCATGAGCAGTAGTGACCCCGAGTGCGCATGAGCAGTAGTGACCCCGAGTGCGCAAGCGCAGTAGTGACCCCGTGCGCGCATGCGCAGTAGTCAGCCCGTGTGCGCATGCGCAGTAGTGAGCCCGTGTACGCATGGGGAGTGGCGAGCCCGTGTGCTCATGCGTAGTAGAGCCCGCGTGCGCATGCGTAGGAGTGAGCTCGAGTGCGCATGCGCTGTAGTGAGCCCGAGTGCGCATGAGCAGTAGTGAGTCCGAGTGCGCATGCGCAGTAGTGAGCCCGATTGTGCACCCGCAGTAGTGAGTCCGAGTGCGCATGAGCAGTAGTGAGCCGGAGGGCGCATGCGCAGTAGTGACCCCGAGTGCGCATGCGCACTAGTGACCCCGAGCCCGCATGCGCAGTAGTGAGCCCGTGTGCGCATGCGCAGTAGTGAGCCCGTGTACGAGTGCGCAATAGTGAGCCCGTGTGATCATGCGCAGTAGTGAGCCCGCGTGCGCATGCGTAATAGTGAGCTCGAGTGCGCATGTGCAGGTCTGAGCTGGAGTGCGCATGCGCAGTAGTGAGTCCGTGTGCGCATGAGCAGTAGTGAGTCCGAGTGCGCATGTGCAGTAGTACGCCCGTGTGCATATGCGCAGAAGTGAGCTCGAATGCGCATGTGCAGGTCTGAGCCGGACTGCGCATGTGCAGTAGTGAGCCCGTGTGCGCATGCGCAGTGGCGAGCCCGAGTGCGCATGCGCAGTAGTGAGCCCGATTGTGCATCCGCAGTAATGAATCTGAGTGCGAATGAGCAGTAGTGAGCCCGCGTGCGCATGCGCAGTAGTGAGCCCGAGCTCTCATCCGCAGTAGTGAGTCCGTGTGCGCATGCGCAGTAGTGACCCCGAGTGCGCATGAGCAGTAGTGAGTCCGAGTGCGCATGAGCAGTTGTGACCCCGAGTGCGCATGAGCAGTAGTGAGTCCGAGTGCGCATAAGCAGTAGTGACCCCGAGTGCGCATGAGCAGTAGTGACCCCGAGTACGCATGCACAGTAGTGAGCCCGATTGCGCATCCGCAGTAGTGAGTCCGTGTGCGCATGTGCATGTCTGAGCCGGAGTGCGCATGCGCAGTAGTGAGCCCGAGTGCGCATGCGCAGGTCTGAACCGGAGTGCGCATGCGCAGTAGTGGGCTCGTGCGCGCATGCGCAGTAGTGAGCCCGTGTGCGCATGCGCAGTAGTGAACCCGATTGCGCATCCGCAGTAGTGAGCCCGAGCGCGCATCCGTAGTAGTGAGTCCCAGTGCGCATGTGCAGTGGTTAGTCCGAGTGCGCAAGCGCAGTAGTGCGCGCGTGTGCGCATGCGCAGAAGTGAGCCCGAGTGCGCATGAGCAGTAGTGAGTCCGAGTGCGCATGAGCAGTAGTGACCCCGAGTGCGCATGAGCAGTAGTGACCCCGAGTGCGCAGGAGCAGTAGTGACCCCGAGTGCGCATGAGCAGTAGTGACCCCGAGTGCGCATGCACAGTAGTGAGCCCGTGTGCGCATGCACAGAAGTGAGCTCGAATGCGCATGTGCAGGTCTGAGCCGGAGTGCGCATGCGCAGTAGTGGGCCCGTGCGCGCATGCGCAGTAGTGGGCCTGTGCGCGCATGCGCAGTAGTGAGCCGGGGTGCGCATGCGCAGTAGTGAGCCCCTGCGCGCATCCGCAGTAGTGAGCCCGATTGCGCATCCGCTGTAGTGAGAGTCCGTGAGAGCATGTGCAGGTCTGAGCCGGAGTGCGCATGCGCAGTAGTGAGCCCGAGTGCGCTTGAGCAGTAGTGAGTCCGAGTGCATATGCGCAGAAGTGAGCTCGAATACGCTTGTGTTGGTCTGAGCCGGACTGCGCATGCGCAGTAGTGAGCCCGAGTGCGCTTGAGCAGTAGTGAGTCCGAGTGCATATGCGCAGAAGTGAGCTCGAATACGCTTGTGCTGGTTTGAGCCGGTCTGCGCATGCGCAGTAGTGGGCCTGTGCGCGCATCCGCAGTAGTGAGTCCGAGTGCGCATGCGCAGTAGTGACCCCGAGTGCGCATGAGCAGTAGTGGGTCCGAGTGCGCATGAGCAGTAGTGACCCCGAGTGCGCATGCACAGTAGTGAGCCCGATTGCGCATCCGCAGTAGTGGGTCCTTGTGCGCATGTGCAGGTCTGAGCCGGAGTGCGCATGCGCAGTAGTGAGCCCGATTGATCATCCGCAGTAGTGACCCCGAGTGCGCATGAGCAGTAGTGAGTCCGAGTGCGCATGCGCAGTAGTGACCCCGAGTGCGCATGAGCAGTAGTGGGTTCGAGTGCGCATGAGCAGTGGTTAGTCCGAGTGCGCATGCGCAGTAGTGAGCCCGAGCACGCATGCGCAGTAGTGAGCCCGATTGCGCATTCGCAGTAGTGAGCCCGAGCGCGCATCCGCAGTAGTGAGTCCCAGTGCGCATGAGCAGTGGTTAGTCCGAGTGCGCAAGCGCAGTAGTGCGCGCGTGTGCGCATGCGCAGAAGTGAGCTCGAATGCGCATGTGCTGGTCTGAGCCGGACTGCGCATGCACAGTAGTGAGCCCGAGCGCGCATCCGCCGTAGTGAGTCCGAGTGCGCATGCGCAGTAGTGACCCCGAATTCGCATGAGCAGTAGTGAGTCCGAGTGCGCATGGGCAGTAGTGACCCCGAGTGCGCATGAGCAGTAGTGAGTCCGAGTGCGCATGAGCAGTAGTGACCCCGAGTGCGCATGCACAGTAGTGAGTCCGAGTCCGCATGCGCAGTAGTGACCCCGAATGCGCATGAGCAGTAGTGACCCCGAGTGCGCATGCACAGTAGTGTCCCCGAGTGCGCATGAGCAGTAGTGACCCCGAGTGCGCATGCACAGTAGTGAGCCCGATTGCGCATCCGCAGTAGTGAGCCCGATTGCGCATCCGCAGTAGTGAGTCCCAGTGCGCATGAGCAGTGGTTAGTCCGAGTGCGCAAGCGCAGTAGTGCGCGCGTGTGCGCATGCGCAGAAGTGAGCTCGAATGCGCATGTGCAGGTCTGAGCCGGACTGCGCATGCACAGTAGTGAGCCCGAGCGCGCATCCGCCGTAGTGAGTCCGAGTGCGCATGCGCAGTAGTGACCCCGAATTCGCATGAGCAGTAGTGAGTCCGAGTGCGCATGGGCAGTAGTGACCCCGAGTGCGCATGAGCAGTAGTGAGTCCGAGTGCGCATGAGCAGTAGTGACCCCGAGTGCGCATGCACAGTAGTGAGTCCGAGTGCGCATGCGCAGTAGTGACCCCGAATGCGCATGAGCAGTAGTGACCCCGAGTGCGCATGCACAGTAGTGTCCCCGAGTGCGCATGAGCAGTAGTGACCCCGAGTGCGCATGCACAGTAGTGAGCCCGATTGCGCATCCGCAGTAGTGAGCCCGATTGCGCATCCACAGTAGTGAGTCCGTGTGCGCATGTGAATGTCTGACCCGGAGTGCGCATGCGCAGTAGTGAGCCCGATTGTGCATCCGCAGTAGTGAGTCCGAGTGCGCATGAGCAGTAGTGAGCCGGATCGCGCATGCGCAGTAGTGAGCCCGAGTGCGTATGGGCAGGTCTGAGCCGCAGTGCGCATGCGCAGTGGTGAGTCCGTGTGCGCATGCGCAGTGGTGTGCCCGATGGCGCATGGGCAGGTCTGAGCCGGAGTGCGCATGCGCAGTAGTGAGCCCGAGCGCGCATCCGCAGTAGTGAGTCCAAGTGCGCATGCGCAGTAGTGACCCCGAATGCGCATGAGCAGTAGTGAGTCCGAGTGCGCATGAGCAGTAGTGACCCCGAGTGCGCATGAGCAGTAGTGAGTCCGAGTGCGCATGAGCAGTAGTGACCCCGAGTGCGCATGAGCAGTAGTGACCCCGAGTACGCATGCACAGTAGTGAGCCTGATTGCGCATCCGCAGTAGTGAGTCCGTGTGCGCATGTGCATGTCTGAGCCGGAGTGCGCATGCGCAGTAGTGAGCCCGAGTGCGCATGGGCAGGTCTGAGCCGGAGTGCGCATGCGCAGTAGTGAGTCCGTGTGCGCATGCGCAGTAGTGAGCCCGCGTGCGCATGCGTAGTAGTGAGCCCGAGTGCGCATGCGCAGTAGTGAGCCCGCGTGCGCATGTGCAGGTATGAACCCGCGTGCGCATGCGTAGTAGTGAGCTCGAGTGCGCATGTGCAGGTCTGAGCTGGAGTGCGCATGCGCAGTAGTGAGCCCGAGCGCGCATGCGCAGTAGCGACCCCGAGCGCGCATGCGCAGTAGTGAGCCCGCGTGCGCATGTGCAGGTATGAACCCGCGTGCGCATGCGTAGTAGTGAGCTCGAGTGCGCACGTGCAGGTCTGAGCTGGAGTGCGCATGCGCAGTAGCGAGCCCGATTGTGCATCCGCAGTAGTGAGTCCGAGTGCGCATGAGCCGTAGTGAGCCCGAGTGCGCATGAGCAGTAGTGACCCCGAGTGCGCAAGCGCAGTAGTGACCCCGAGTGCGCATGCGCAGTAGTGACCGTGAGTGCACATGAGCAGTAGTGACCCCGAGTCCGCATGCGCAGTAGTGAGCCCGTGTGCGCATGCGCAGTAGTGAGCCCGTGTACGAGTGCACAATAGTGAGCCCGTGTGCTCATGCGCAGTAGTGAGCCCGCGTGCGCATGCGTTGTAGTGAGCTCGAGTGCGCATGTGCAGGTCTGAGCTGGAGTGCGCATGCGCAGCAGTGAGTCCGAGTGCGCATGAGCAGTAGTGATCCCGTGTGCACATGAGCAGTAGTGAGCCCGAGCTCACATCCGCAAAACTGAGTCCGAGTGCGCATAAGCAGTAGTGAGTCCGAGTGCTCATGAGCAGTAGTGACCCCGAGTGCGCATGCACAGTAGTGAGCCCGATTGCGCATCCGCAGTAGTGAGTCCCAGTGCGCATGTGCAGGTCTGAGCCGGTGTGCGCATGCGCAGTAGTGAGCCCGATTGTGCATCCGCAGTAGTGAGTCCGAGTGCGCATGAGCAGTAGTGAGCCGGAGTGCGCATGCACAGTAGTGACCCCGAGTGCGCATGCGCAGTAGTGAACTCGAGCGCGCATGCGCAGTAGTGAGCCCGTGTGCGCATGCGCAGTAGTGAGCCCGAGCGCACATCCGCAGTAGTGAGTCCGATTGCGCATGCGCAGTAGTGACCGTGAGTGCACATGAGCAGTAGTGACCCCGAGTGCGCATGCACAGTAGTGAGCCCGCGTGCGCATGCGTAGTAGTGAGCTCGAGTGCGCATGCGCAGTAGTGAGCCCGAGTGCGCATGAGCAGTAGTGAGTCCGAGTGCGCATGCGCAGTAGTGAGCCCGTGTGCGCATGCGCAGTAGTGAGAACGTGTGCGCATGCGCAGTCGTGAGCCCGAGCGCGCATCCGCAGTAGTGAGCCCGCGTGCGCATGCGTAGTAGTGAGCTCGAGTGCGACTGTGCAGGTCTGAGCGGCAGTGCGCATGCGCAGTATTAAGTCCGAGTGCGCATGAGCAGTAGTGAGTCCGAGTGCGCATGCGCAGTAGTACGCCCGTGTGCATATGCGCAGAAGTGAGCACGAATGCGCATGTGCATGTCTGAGCCGGACTGCGCATGCGCAGTAGTGAGCCCGTGCGCGCATGCGCAGTGGTGAGCTCGTGTGCGCATGCGCAGTAGTGAGCCCGATTGTGCATCCGCAGTAATGAATCTGAGTGCGAATGAGCAGTAGTGAGCCCGCGTGCGCATGCGCAGTAGTGAGCCCGAGCTCTCATCCGCAGTAGTGAGTCCGTGTGCGCATGCGCAGTAGTGACCCCGAGTGCGCATGAGCAGTAGTGAGTCCGAGTGCGCATGAGCAGTAGTGACCCCGAGTGCGCATGAGCAGTAGTGAGTCCGAGTGCGCATGAGCAGTAGTGACCCCGAGTGCGCATGAGCAGTAGTGACCCCGAGTACGCATGCACAGTAGTGAGCCCGATTGCGCATCCGCAGTAGTGAGTCCGTGTGCGCATGTGCATGTCTGAGCCGGAGTGCGCATGCGCAGTAGTGAGCCCGAGTGCGCATGGGCAGGTCTGAGCCGGAGTGCGCATGCGCAGTGGTGAGTCCGTGTGCGCATGCGCAGTGGTGTGCCCGAGGGCGCGTGGGCAGGTCTGAGCCGGAGTGCGCATGCGCAGTAGTGGGCTCGTGCGCGCATGCGCAGTAGTGAGCCCGTGTGCGCATGCGCAGTAGTGAACCCGATTGCGCATCCGCAGTAGTGAGCCCGAGCGCGCATCCGCAGTAGTGAGTCCCAGTGCGCATGTGCAGGCCTGAGCCGGAGTGCGCATGCGCAGTAGTGGGCCCGAGTGCGCATGAGCAGTAGTGAGTCCGAGTGCGCATGAGCAGTAGTGACCCCGAGTGCGCATGCACAGTAGTGAGTCCGAGTGCGCATTCGCAGTAGTGACCCCGAGTGCGCATGCACAGTAGTGAGCCCCAGTGCGCATGAGCAGTAGTGAGCCCGAGCGTGCATCCGCAGTAGTGAGTCCGAGTGCGCGTGAGCAGTAGTGACCCCGAGTGCGCATGCACAGTAGTGAGCCCGAGTGCGCATGAGCAGTAGTGAGTCCGAGTGCGCATGAGCAGTAGTGACCCCGAGTGCGCATGAGCAGTAGTGAGTCCGAGTGCGCATGAGCAGTAGTGACCCCGAGTGCGCATGCACAGTAGTGAGCCCGAGTGCGCATGAGCAGTAGTGAGTCCGAGTGCGCATGAGCAGTTGTGACCCCGTGTGCGCATGCACAGTAGTGAGCCCGATTGCGCATCCACAGTAGTGAGTCCGTGTGCGCATGTGCAGGTCTGAGCCGTAGTGCGCATGCGCAGTAGTGAGCCCGATTGTGCATCCGCAGTAGTTAGTCCGAGTGCGCATGAGCAGTAGTGAGCCGGAGCGCGCATGCGCAGTAGTGAGCCCGAGTGCGCATGGGCAGGTCTGAGCCGGAGTGCGCATGCGCAGTGGTGAGTCCGTGTGCGCATGCGCAGTAGTGTACCCGAGGGCGCATGGGCAGGTCTGAGCCGGAGTGCGCATGCGCAGTCGTGGGCGCGTGCGCGCATGCGCAGTAGTGAGGCCGTGTGCGCATGGGCAGTAGTGAACCCGATTGCGCATCCGCAGTAGTGAGCCCGAGCGCGCATCCGCAGTAGTGAGTCCCAGTGCGCATGAGCAGTGGTTAGTCCGAGTGCGCATGCGCAGTAGTGAGCCCGAGCACGCATGCGCAGTAGTAAGCCCGAGTGCGCATGGGCAGGTCTGAGCCGGAGTGCGCATGCGCAGTGGTGATTCCCTGTGCGCATGCGCAGTGGTGTGCCCGAGGGCGCATGGGCAGGTCTGAGCCGGAGTGCGCATGCGCAGTAGTGGGCCCGTGTGCTCATGCGCAGTAGTGACCCCGAGTGCGCATAAGCAGTAGTGAGCCCGTGTGCGCATGCGCAGTAGTGAACCCGATTGCGCATCCGCAGTAGTGAGCCCGAGCGCGCATCCGCAGTAGTGAGTCCCAGTGCTCATGTGCAGGTCTGAGCCGGAGTGCGCATGCGCAGTAGTGGGCCCGAGAGCGCTTGAGCAGTAGTGAGTCCGAGTGCGCATGAGCAGTAGTGACCCCGAGTGCGCATGCACAGTAGTGAGTCCGAGAGCGCATTCGCAGTAGTGACCCCGAGTGCGCATGCACAGTAGTGAGCCCCAGTGCGCATGAGCAGTAGTGAGCCCGAGCGTGCATCCGCAGTAGTGAGTCCGAGTGCGCGTGAGCAGTAGTGACCCCGAGTGCGCATGCACAGTAGTGAGCCCGTGTGCGCATGCGCAGTGGTGTGCCCGAGGGCGCATGCGCAGTAGTGACCCCGAATGCGCATGAGCAGTAGTGAGTCCGAGTGCGCATGAGCAGTAGTGACCCCGAGTGCGCATGAGCAGTAGTGAATCCGAGTGCGCATGAGCAGTAGTGACCCCGATTGCGCATGAGCAGTAGTGACCCCGAGTGCGTATGAGCAGTAGTGAGCCCGATTGCGCATCCGCAGTAGTGAGTCCGTGTGCGCATGTGCATGTCTGAGCCGGAGTGCGCATGCGCAGTAGTGAGCCCGAGTGCGCATGGGCAGGTCTGAGCCGGAGTGCGCATGCGCAGTGGTGAGTCCGTGTGCGCATGCGCAGTGGTGTGCCCGAGGGCGCATGGGCAGGTCTGAGCCGGAGTGCGCATGCGCAGTAGTGGGCTCGTGCGCGCATGCGCAGTAGTGAGCCCGTGTGCGCATGCGCAGTAGTGAACCCGATTGCGCATCCGCAGTAGTGAGCCCGAGCGCGCATCCGCAGTAGTGAGTCGCAGTGCGCATGTGCAGGTCTGAGCCGGAGTGCGCATGCGCAGTAGTGGGCCCGAGTGCGCATGCACAGTAGTGTCCCCGAGTGCGCATGAGCAGTAGTGACCCCGAGTGCGCATGCACAGTAGTGAGCCCGATTGCGCATCCGCAGTAGTGAGCCCGATTGCGCATCCACAATAGTGAGTCCGTGTGAGCATGTGAATGTCTGACCCGGAGTGCGCATGCGCAGTAGTGAGCCCGATTGTGCATCCGCAGTAGTGAGTCCGAGTGCGCATGAGCAGTAGTGAGCCGGAGCGCGCATGCGCAGTAGTGAGCCCGATTGTGCATCCGCAGTAGTAAGTACGAGTGCGCATGAGCAGTAGTGAGCCGGAGCGCGCATGCGCAGTAGTGAGCCCGAGTGCGCATGGGCAGGTCTGAGCCGGAGTGCGCATGCGCAGTGGTGAGTCCGTGTGCGCATGCGCAGTGGTGTTCCCGAGGGCGCATGGGCAGGTCTGAGCCGGAGTGCGCATGAGCAGTAGTGAGTCCGAGTGCGCAGGAGCAGTAGTGACCCCGAGTGCGCATGAGCAGTAGTGAGTCCGAGTGCGCATGCGCAGTAGTGAGCCCGAGTGCGCATGGGCAGGTCTGAGCCGGAGTGCGCATGCGCAGTGGTGAGTCCGTGTGCGCATGCGCAGTGGTGTTCCCGAGGGCGCATGGGCAGGTCTGAGCCGGAGTGCGCATGCGCAGTAGTGGGCTCGTGCGCGCATGCGCAGTTGTGAGCCCGTGTGCGCATGCGCAGTAGTGAACCCGATTGCGCATCCGCAGTAGTGAGCCCGAGCGCGCATCCGCAGTAGTGAGTCCCAGTGCGCATGAGCAGTAGTGACCCCGAGTGCGCATGCACAGTAGTGAGTCCGAGTGCCCATTCGCAGTAGTGACCCCGAGTGCGCATGCACAGTAGTGAGCCCCAGTGCGCATGAGCAGTAGTGAGCCCGAGCGTGCATCCGCAGTAGTGAGTCCGAGTGCGCGTGAGCAGTAGTGACCCCGAGTGCGCATGCACAGTAGTGAGCCCGAGTGCGCATGAGCAGTAGTGAGTCCGAGTGCGCATGCGCAGTGGTGAGTCCGTGTGCGCATGCGCAGTGGCGTACCCGAGGGCGCATGGGCAGGTCTGAGCCGGAGTGCGCATGCGCAGTCGTGGGCGCGTGCGCGCATGCGCAGTAGTGAGGCCGTGTGCGCATGGGCAGTAGTGAACCCGATTGCGCATCCGCAGTAGCGAGCCCGAGCGCGCATCCGCAGTAGTGAGTCCCAGTGCGCATGAACAGTGGTTAGTCCGAGTGCGCAAGCGCAGTAGTGCGCGCGTGTGCGCATGCGCAGAAGTGAGCTCGAATGCGCATGTGCAGGTCTGACCCGGACTGCGCATGCGCAGTAGTGAGCCCGTGCGCGCATGCGCAGTAGTGACCCCGTGTGCGCATGCGCCGCAGTGAGCCCGAGCGCGCATCCGCAGTAGTGAGTCCGAGTGCGCATGCGCAGTAGTGACCCCGAATGCGCATGAGCAGTAGTGAGTCCGAGTGCACATGCGCAGAAGTGAACTCGAATACGCATGTGCAGGTCTAAGCCGGACTGCGCATGCGCAGTAGTGAGCCCGAGTGCGCTTGAGCAGTAGTGAGTCCGAGTGCATATGCGCAGAAGTGAGCTCGAATACGCTTGTGCTTGTCTGAGCCGGTCTGCGCATGCGCAGTAGTGGGCCTGTGCGCGCATCCGCAGTAGTGAGTCCTAGTGCGCATGCGCAGTAGTGACCCCGAGTACGCATGAGCAGTAGTGGGTCCGAGTGCGCATGAGCAGTAGTGACCCCGAGTGCGCATGCACAGTAGTGAGCCCGATTGCGCATCCGCAGTAGTGGGTCCTTGTGCGCATGTGCAGGTCTGAGCCGGAGTGCGCATGCGCAGTAGTGAACCCGATTGATCATCCGCAGTAGTGAGACCGAGTGCGCATGAGCAGTAGTGAACCGGAGTGCGCATGCGCAGTAGTGAGCCTGAGTGCGCATGCACAGGCCTGACCGGAGTGCGCATGCGCAGTAGTGAGTCAGAGTGCGCATGCGCAGTAGTGACCCCAAGTGTGCATGCACAGTGTGAGCCCGTGAGCGAATGCGCTGTAGCGACACCGAGCGCGTATGCGCAGTAGTGAGCCCGAGCGCGCATCCGCAGTAGTGAGTCCGAGTGCGCATGCGCAGTAGTGACCCCGAATGCGCATGAGCAGTAGTGAGTCCTAGTGCGCATGAGCAGTAGTGACCCCGTGTGCGCATGAGCAGTAGTGAGTCCGTGTGCGCATGTGCAGGTCTGAGGCGGAGTGCGCACGTGCAGTAGTGAGCCCGATTGTGCATCCGCAGAAGTGAGTCCGAGTGCGCATGAGCAGTAGTGAGTCCCAGTGCGCATGAGCAGTAGTGACCCCGAGTGCGCATGAGCAGTAGTGAGTCCGAGTGCGCATCAGCAGTAGTGACCCCGAGTGCGCATGAGCAGTAGTGACCCCGAGTGCGCATGCACTGTAGTGAGCCCGATTGCGCATCCGCAGTAGTGAGTCCGTGTGCGCATGTGCAGGTGTGAGCCGGAGTGCGCATGCGCAGTAGTGGGTCCGTGCGCGCATGCGCAGTAGTGAGCCCGGGTGCGCATGCGCAGTAGTGGGCCCGAGCGCGCATCCGCAGTCGTGAGCCCGATTGCGCATCCGCAGTAGTGAGTCCGTGTGCGCATGTGCAGGTCTGAGCCGGAGTGCGCATGCGCAGTGTTGGGCCCGTGCGCGCATGCGCCGTAGTGAGCCCGTGTGCGCATGCGCAGTAGTGAGCCCGAGCGCGCATCCGCAGTAGTCAGTCCGAGTGCGCATGCGCAGTAGTGACCCCGAATGCGCATGAGCAGTAGTGAGTTCGAGTGCGCATGTGCAGTAGTGACCCCGAGTGCGCATGAGCAGTAGTGAGTCCGTGTGCGTATGTGCAGGTCTGAGGCGGAGTGCGCACGTGCAGTAGTGAGCCCGATTGTGCATCCGCAGTAGTGAGTCCGAGTGCGCATGAGCAGTAGTGAGTCCCAGTGCGCATGAGCAGTTGTTAGTCCGAGTGCGCAAGCGCAGTAGTGCGCGCGTGTGCGCATGCGCAGAAGTGTGCTCGAATGCGCATGTACAGGTCTGAGCCGGACTGCACATGGGCAGTAGTGAGCCCGTGTGCGCATGAGCAGTAGTGAGTCCGAGCGCGCATGCGCAGTAGTGAGCCCGATTGTGCATCCGCAGTAGTGAGTCTGAGTGCGCATGAGCAGTAGTGAGCCCGTGTGCGCATGCGCAGTAGTGAGCCCGCGTGCGCATGCGTAGTAGTGAGTTCGAGTGCGCATGCGCAGTAGTGAGCCCGTGTGCGCATGAGCAGTAGTGAGTCCGAGCGCGCATGCGCAGTAGTGAGACCGACTGCGCATCCGCAGTAGTGAGTCCGTGTGCGCATGCGCAGTGGTGTTCCCGAGGGCGCATGGGCAGGTCTGAGCCGGAGTGCGCATGCGCAGTAGTGGGCTCGTGCGCGCATGCGCAGTAGTGAGCCCGTGTGCGCATGCGCAGTAGTGAACCCGATTGCGCATCCGCAGTAGTGAGCCCGAGCGCGCATCCGCAGTAGTGAGTCCCAGTGCGCATGTGCAGGTCTGAGCCGGAGTGCGCATGCGCAGTAGTGGGCCCGAGTGCGCATGAGCAGTAGTGAGTCCGAGTGCGCATGAGCAGTAGTGACCCCGAGTGCGCATGCACAGTAGTGAGTCCGAGTGCCCATTCGCAGTAGTGACCCCGAGTGCGCATGCACAGTAGTGAGCCCCAGTGCGCATGAGCAGTAGTGAGCCCGAGCGTGCATCCGCAGTAGTGAGTCCGAGTGCGCGTGAGCAGTAGTGACCCCGAGTGCGCATGCACAGTAGTGAGCCCGAGTGCGCATGAGCAGTAGTGAGTCCGAGTGCGCATGAGCAGTAGTGACCCCGAGTGCGCATGAGCAGTAGTGAGTCCGAGTGCGCATGAGCAGTAGTGACCCCGAGTGCGCATGCACAGTAGTGAGCCCGAGTGCGCATGAGCAGTAGTGAGTCCGAGTGCGCATGAGCAGTAGTGACCCCGAGTGCGCATGCACAGTAGTGAGCCCGATTGCGCATCCACAGTCGTGAGTCCGTGTGCGCATGTGCAGGTCTGAGCCGTAGTGCGCATGCGCAGTAGTGAGCCCGATTGTGCATCCGCAGTAGTTAGTCCGAGTGCGCATGAGCAGTAGTGAGCCGGAGCGCGCATGCGCAGTAGTGAGCCCGAGTGCGCATGGGCAGGTCTGAGCCGGAGTGCGCATGCGCAGTGGTGAGTCCGTGTGCGCATGCGCAGTGGCGTACCCGAGGGCGCATGGGCAGGTCTGAGCCGGAGTGCGCATGCGCAGTCGTGGGCGCGTGCGCGCATGCGCAGTAGTGAGGCCGTGTGCGCATGGGCAGTAGTGAACCCGATTGCGCATCCGCAGTAGTGAGCCCGAGCGCGCATCCGCAGTAGTGAGTCCGAGTGCGCATGCGCAGTAGTGACCCCGAATGCGCATGAGCAGTAGTGAGTCCGAGTGCACATGCGCAGAAGTGAACTCGAATACGCATGTGCAGGTCTGAGCCGGACTGCGCATGCGCAGTAGTGATCCCGAGTGCGCTTGAGCAGTAGTGAGTCCGAGTGCATATGCGCAGAAGTGAGCTCGAATACGCTTGTGCTGGTCTGAGCCGGACGGCGCATGCGCAGTAGTGGGCCTGTGCGCGCATGCGCAGTAGTGAGCCCGGATGCGCATGCGCAGTAGTGAGCCCGAGCGCGCATCCGCAGTAGTGAGCCCGATTGCGCATCCGCTGTAGTGAGAGTCCGTGAGAGCATGTGCAGGTCTGAGCCGGCGTGCGCATGCGCAGTAGTGAGCCCGAGTGCGCTTGAGCAGTAGTGAGTCCGAGTGCATATGCGCAGAAGTGAGCTCGAATACGCTTGGGCTGGTCTGAGCCGGACTGCGCATGCGCAGTAGTGAGCCCGAGTGCGCTTGAGCAGTAGTGAGTCCGAGTGCATATGCGCAGAAGTGAGCTCGAATACGCTTGTGCTTGTCTGAGCCGGTCTGCGCATGCGCAGTAGTGGGCCTGTGCGCGCATCCGCAGTAGTGAGTCCGAGTGCGCATGCGCAGTAGTGACCCCGAGCGCGCATGCGCAGTAGTCAGCCCGTGTGCATATGCGCAGGACTGAGCCGGAGTGCGCATGCGCAGTAGCGAGCCCGATTGTGCATCCGCAGTAGTGAGTCCGAGTGCGCATGAGCCGTAGTGAGCCCGAGTGCGCATGAGCACTAGTGACCCCGAGTGCGCAAGCGCAGTAGTGACCCCGAGCGCGCATGCGCAGTAGTCAGCCCGTGTGCATATGCGCAGAAGTGAGTCCGAGTGCGCATGCACAGTAGTGAGCCCGATTGCGCATGCGCAGTAGTGAGACCGTGTGCGCATGTGCAGGACTGAGCCGGAGTGCGCATGCGCAGTAGCGAGCCCGATTGTGCATCCGCAGTAGTGAGTCCGAGTGCGCATGAGCCGTAGTGAGCCCGAGTGCGCATGAGCAGTAGTGACCCCGAGTGCGCATGAGCAGTAGTGACCGCGAGTGCGCAAGCGCAGTAGTGACCCCGTGCGCGCATCCGCAGTAGTGATTCGGAGTGCGTACGAGCAGTAGTGAGCCCGTGCGCGCATCCGCAGTAGTGAGTCCGATTGCGCATATGCAGTAGTGAGTCCGAGTGCGCATGAGCAGTAGTGACCCCGAGTGCGCATGAGCAGTAGTGACCCCGAGTGCGCAAGCGCAGTAGTGACCCCGTGCGCGCATCCGCAGTAGTGATTCGGAGTGCGTACGGGCAGTAGTGAGCCCGTGCGCGCATCCGCAGTAGTGAGTCCGATTGCGCATATGCAGTAGTGAGTCCGAGTGTGCATGAGCAGTAGTGACCTCGAGTGCGCATGTGCAGTAGTGACCCCGTGTGCGCATGAGCAATAGTGAACCCGAGCCCGCATCCGCAGTAGTGAGTCCGAGTGCGCATGTGCAGGTCTGAGCCCGTGTGCGCATGCGCAGTAGTGAGCCCGAGCGCGCATGCGCAGTAGCGACCCCGAGCGCGCATGCGCAGTAGTGAGCCCGCGTGCGCATGTGCAGGTACGAACCCGCGTGCGCATGCGTAGTAGTGAGCTCGAGTGCGCACGTGCAGGGCTGAGCTGGAGTGCGCATGCGCAGTAGCGAGCCCGATTGTGCATCCGCAGTAGTGAGTCCGAGTGCGCATGAGCCGTAGTGAGCCCGAGTGCGCATGAGCAGTAGTGACCCCGAGTGCGCAAGCGCAGTAGTGACACCGAGCGCGCATGCGCAGTAGTCAGCCCGTGTGCATATGCGCAGAAGTGAGCCCGAGTGCGCATGCACAGTAGTGAGCCCGATTGCGCATGCGCAGTAGTGAGTCCGTGTGCGCATGTGCAGGACTGAGCCGGAGTGCGCATGCGCAGTAGCGAGCACGATTGTGCATCCGCAGTAGTGAGTCCGAGTGCGCATGAGCCGTAGTGAGCCCGTGTGCGCATGCGCAGTAGTGAGCCCGTGTACGAGTGCGCAATAGTGAGCCCGTGTGCTCATGCGCAGTAGTGAGCCCGCGTGCGCATGCGTAGTAGTGAGCTCGAGTGCGCATGTGCAGGTCTGAGCTGGAATGCGCATGCGCAGCAGTGAGTCCGAGTGCGCATGAGCAGTAGTGATCCCGTGTGCACATGAGCAGTAGTGAGCCCGAGCTCACATCCGCAAAACTGAGTCCGAGTGCGCATGCGCAGTAGTGACCCCGAGTGCGCATGAGCAGTAGTGAGTCCAAGTGCTCATGAGCAGTAGTGACCCCGAGTGCGCATGCACAGTAGTGAGCCCGATTGCGCATCCGCAGTAGTGAGTCCCAGTGCGCATGTGCAGGTCTGAGCCGGTGTGCGCATGCGCAGCAGTGAGCCCGATTGTGCATCCGCACTAGTGAGTCCGACTGCGCATGAGCAGTAGTGAGCCGGAGTGCGCATGCACAGTAGTGACCCCGAGTGCGCATGCGCAGTAGTGACCTCGAGCGCGCATGCGCAGTAGTGACCTCGAGCGCGCATGCGCAGTAGTGAGCCCGTGTGCGCATGCGCAGTAGTGAGCCCGAGCGCACATCCGCAGTAGTGAGTCCGATTGCGCATGCGCAGTAGTGACCGTGAGTGCACATGAGCAGTAGTGACCCCGAGTGCGCATGCACAGTAGTGAGCCCACGTGCGCATGCGTAGTAGTGAGCTCGAGTGCGCATGTGCAGCTCTGAGCCGGAGTGCGCATGCGCAGTAGTGAGCCCGATTGTGCATCCGCAGTAGTGAGTCCGAGTGCGCATGAGCAGTAGTGAGCCGGAGGGCGCATGAGCAGTAGTGAGCCGGAGGGCGCATGCGCAGTGGTGTGCCCGAGTGCGCATGCGCAGTAGCAATCCCGAGCGCGCATTCGCTGACAGTGAGTCCGTGTGCGCATGAGCAGTAGTAAGTCGGAGTGCGTATGAGCAGTAGTGACCCCGAGTGCGCATGCGCTGTAGTGAGGCGGATTGCGCATCCGCAGTAGCAAGACCGACTGCGCATGCGCAGTAGTGACCCCGATTGCGCATCCGCAGTAGTGAGAACATGTGCGCATGCGCACTAGTGACCCCGAGCCCGCATGCGCAGTAGTGAGCCCGTGTGCGCATGCGCAGTAGTGAGCCCGTGTACGAGTGCGCAATAGTGAGCCCGTGTGCTCATGCGCAGTAGTGAGCCCGCGTGCGCATGCGTAATAGTGAGCTCGAGTGCGCATGTGCAGGTCGGAGCTGGAGTGCGCATGCGCAGTAGTGAGCCCGATTGTGCATCCGCACTAGTGAGTCCGACTGCGCATGAGCAGTAGTGAGCCGGAGTGCGCATGCACAGTAGTGACCCCGAGTGCGCATGCGCAGTAGTGACCTCGAGTGCGCATGCACAGTAGTGAGCCCGATTGCGCATCCGCAGTAGTGAGTCCCAGTGCGCATGTGCAGGTCTGAGCCGGTGTGCGCATGCGCAGCAGTGAGCCCGAGTGCGCATGTGCAGGTCTGAGCCCGAGTGCGCATGCGCAGTAGTGAGCCCGATTGGGCATCCGCAGTAGTGAGTCCGTGTGCGCATGTGCAGTAGTGAGTCCGAGTGCGCATGTGCAGGTCTGAGCCAGTGTGCGCATGCGCAGTAGTGAGCCCGAGCGCGCATGCGCAGTAGTGACCCCGAGCGCGCATGCGCAGTAGTCAGCCCGTGTGCATATGCGCAGGACTGAGCCGGAGTGCGCATGCGCAGTAGCGAGCCCGATTGTGCATCCGCAGTAGTGAGTCCGAGTGCGCATGAGCCGTAGTGAGCCCGAGTGCGCATGAGCAGTAGTGACCCCGAGTGCGCAAGCGCAGTAGTGACCCCGAGCGCGCATGCGCAGTAGTCAGCCCGTGTGCATATGCGCAGAAGTGAGCCCGAGTGCGCATGCACAGTAGTGAGCCCGATTGCGCATGCGCTGTAGTGAGTCCGTGTGCGCATGTGCAGGACTGAGCCGGAGTGCGCATGCGCAGTAGCGAGCCCGATTGTGCATCCGCAGTAGTGAGTCCGAGTGCGCATGAGCCGTAGTGAGCCCGAGTGCGCATGAGCAGTAGTGACCCCGAGTGCGCATGAGCAGTGGTGACCCCGAGTGCGCAAGCGCAGTAGTGACCCCGTGCGCGCATGCGCAGTAGTCAGCCCGTGTGCGCATGCGCAGTAGTGAGCCCGTGTACGCATGGGGAGTGGCGAGCCCGTGTGCTCATGCGTAGTAGAGCCCGCGTGCGCATGCGTAGGAGTGAGCTCGAGTGCGCATGCGCTGTAGTGAGCCCGAGTGCGCATGAGCAGTAGTGAGTCCGAGTGCGCATGCGCAGTAGTGAGCCCGATTGTGCACCCGCAGTAGTGAGTCCGAGTGCGCATGAGCAGTAGTGAGCCGGAGGGCGCATGCGCAGTAGTGACCCCGAGTGCGCATGCGCACTAGTGACCCCGAGCCCGCATGCGCAGTAGTGAGCCCGTGTACGAGTGCGCAATAGTGAGCCCGTGTGATCATGCGCAGTAGTGAGCCCGCGTGCGCATGCGTAATAGTGACCTTGAGTGCGCATGTGCAGGTCTGAGCTGGAGTGCGCATGCGCAGTAGTGAGTCCGTGTGCGCATGAGCAGTAGTGAGTCCGAGTGCGCATGCGCAGTAGTACGCCCGTGTGCATATGCGCAGAAGTGAGCTCGAATGCGCATGTGCAGGTCTGAGCCGGACTGCGCATGTGCAGTAGTGAGTCCGAGTGCGCATGAGCCGTAGTGAGCCCGAGTGCGCATGAGCAGTAGTGAGTCCGAGTGCTCATGAGCAGTAGTGACCCCGAGTGCGCATGCACAGTAGTGAGCCCGATTGCGCATCCGCAGTAGTGAGTCCCAGTGCGCATGTGCAGGTCTGAGCCGGTGTGCGCATGCGCAGCAGTGAGCCCGATTGTGCATCCGCACTAGTGAGTCCGACTGCGCATGAGCAGTAGTGAGCCGGAGTGCGCATGCACAGTAGTGACCCCGAGTGCGCATGCGCAGTAGTGACCTCGAGCGCGCATGCGCAGTAGTGACCTCGAGCGCGCATGCGCAGTAGTGAGCCCGTGTGCGCATGCGCAGTAGTGAGCCCGAGCGCACATCCGCAGTAGTGAGTCCGATTGCGCATGCGCAGTAGTGACCGTGAGTGCACATGAGCAGTAGTGACCCCGAGTGCGCATGCACAGTAGTGAGCCCGCGTGCGCATGCGTAGTAGTGAGCTCGAGTGCGCATGTGCAGCTCTGAGCCGGAGTGCGCATGCGCAGTAGTGAGCCCGATTGTGCATCCGCAGTAGTGAGTCCGAGTGCGCATGAGCAGTAGTGAGCCGGAGGGCGCATGCGCAGTGGTGTGCCCGAGTGCGCATGCGCAGTAGCAATCCCGAGCGCGCATTCGCTGACAGTGAGTCCGTGTGCGCATGAGCAGTAGTGAGTCGGAGTGCGTATGAGCAGTAGTGACCCCGATTGCGCAGCCGCAGTTGTGAGCCCGAGTGCGCATGAACTGCAGTGAGTCCGAGTGCGCATGAGCAGTAGTCACCCCGAGTGCCCATGCGCAGTAGTGACCCCGAGTGCGCATGCGCTGTAGTGAGGCGGATTGCGCATCCGCAGTAGCAAGACCGACTGCGCATGAGCAGTAGTGACCCCGATTGCGCATCCGCAGTAGTGAGAACATGTGCGCATGAGCAGTAGTGATCCCGAGTGCGTATGCACAGTAGTGAGCCCGTGTGCACATGCGCAGTAGTGCGCTCGTGTGCGCATGCGCGGAAGTGAGCTCGAGTGCGCATGTGCATGTCTGAGTCGGTGTGCGCATGCGCAGTAGTGAGCCCGAGTGCGCATGCGCAGTAGTGAGCCCGATTGCGCATCCGCAGTAGCGAGCCCGAGCGTGCATCCGCAGTAGTGACTCCGTGCGCGGATGAGCAGTAGTGAGTCCGAGTTTGCATGAGCAGTAGTGAGTCGGAGTGCGTACGGGCAGTAGTGACCCCGAGTGCGCATCCCCAGTAGTGAGAACATGTGCGCATGAGCAGTAGTGAATACGAGTACGCATGAGCAGTAGTGTCCCCGAGTGTGCATGCACTGTAGTGAGCCCGATTCCGCATGCGCAATAGAGAGCCCGATTGCGTATCCGCAGTAGTGTCTCCGAGTGCGCATGAGCAGTAGTGTCCTCGAGTGCGTATGCACTGTAGTGAGCCCGTGTGCGCATGCGCTGTAGTGAGCCCGACTGCGCATGCGCAGTAGTGAGCCCGATTGCGCATCCGCAGTAGTGAGTCGGAGTGCGTACGAGCAGTAGTGAGCCCGTGCGCGCATCCGCAGTAGTGAGTCCGATTGCGCATATGCAGTAGTGAGTCCGAGTGTGCATGAGCAGTAGTGACCCCGAGTGCGCATGTGCAGTAGTGACCCCGTGTGCGCATGAGCCATAGTGAACCCGAGCCCGCATCCGCAGTAGTGAGCCCGAGTGCGCACGCGCAGTAGTGAGCCCGCGTGCGCATGCGTAGTAGTGAGCCCGAGTGGGCATGTGCAGGTCTGAGCTGGAGTGCGCATGCGCAGTAGTAAGCCCGATTGGGCATCCGCAGTGGTGAGTCCGTGTGCGCAAGTGCAGTAGTGAGTCCGAGTGCGCATGTGCAGGTCTGAGCCCGTGTGCGCATGCGCAGTAGTGTGCCCGAGCGCGCATGCGCAGTAGCGACCCCGAGCGCGCATGCGCAGTAGTGAGCCCGCGTGCGCATGTGCAGGTATGAACCCGCGTGCGCATGCGTAGTAGTGAGCTCGAGTGCGCACGTGCAGGTCTGAGCTGGAGTGCGCATGCGCAGTAGCGAGCCCGATTGTGCATCCGCAGTAGTGAGTCCGAGTGCGCATGAGCCGTAGTGAGCCCGAGTGCGCATGAGCAGTAGTGACCCCGAGTGCGCAAGCGCAGTAGTGACCCCGAGCGCGCATGCGCAGTAGTCAGCCCGTGTGCATATGCGCAGAAGTGAGCCCGAGTGCGCATGCACAGTAGTGAGCCCGATTGCGCATGCGCAGTAGTGAGTCCGTGTGCGCATGTGCAGGACTGAGCCGGAGTGCGCATGCGCAGTGGCGAGCCCGATTGTGCATCCGCAGTAGTGAGTCCGAGTGCGCATGAGCCGTAGTGAGCCCGAGTGCGCATGAGCAGTAGTGACCCCGAGTGCGCATGAGCAGTAGTGACCCCGACTGCGCAAGCGCAGTAATGACCTCGAGCGCGCATGCGCAGTAGTCAGCCCGTGTGCGCATGCGCAGTAGTGAGCCCGTGTACGCATGGGGAGTGGCGAGCCCGTGTGCTCATGCGTAGTAGGGCCCGCGTGCGCATGCGTAGGAGTGAGCTCGAGTGCGCATGCGCTGTAGTGAGCCCGAGTGCGCATGAGCAGTAGTGGGTCCGAGTGCGCATGCGCAGTAGTGAGCCCGATTGTGCATCCGCAGTAGTGAGTCCGAGTGCGCATGAGCAGTAGTGAGCCGGAGGGCGCATGCGCAGTAGTGACCCCGAGTGCGCATGCGCACTAGTGACCCCGAGCCCGCATGCGCAGTAGTGAGCCCGTGTGCGCATGCGCAGTAGTGAGCCCGTGTACGAGTGCGCAATAGTGAGCCCGTGTGCTCATGCGCAGTAGTGAGCCCGCGTGCGCATGCGTTGTAGTGAGCTCGAGTGCGCATGTGCTGGTCTGAGCTGGAATGCGCATGCGCAGCAGTGAGTCCGAGTGCGCATGAGCAGTAGTGATCCCGTGTGCACATGAGCAGTAGTGAGCCCGAGCTCACATCCGCAAAACTGAGTCCGAGTGCGCATGCGCAGTAGTGACCCCGAGTGCGCATGAGCAGTAGTGAGTCCGAGTGCTCATTAGCAGTAGTGACACCGAGTGCGCATGCACAGTAGTGAGCCCGATTGCGCATCTGCAGTAGTGAGTCCCAGTGCGCATGTGCAGGTCTGAGCCGGTGTGCGCATGCGCAGTAGTGAGCCCGATTGTGCATCCGCAGTAGTGAGTCCGAGTGCGCATGAGCAGTAGTGAGCCGGAGTGCGCATGCACAGTAGTGACCCCGAGTGCGCATGCGTAGTAGTGAGCTCGAGTGCGCATGTGCAGCTCTGAGCCGGAGTGCGCATGCGCAGTAGTGAGCCCGATTGTGCATCCGCAGTAGTGAGTCCGAGTGCGCATGAGCAGTAGTGAGCCGGAGGGCGCATGAGCAGTAGTGAGCCGGAGGGCGCATGCGCAGTGGTGTGCCCGAGTGCGCATGCGCAGTAGCAATCCCGAGCGCGCATTCGCTGACAGTGAGTCCGTGTGCGCATGAGCAGTAGTGAGTCGGAGTGCGTATGAGCAGTAGTGACCCCGATTGCGCATCCGCAGTTGTGAGCCCGAGTGCGCATGAACTGCAGTGAGTCCGAGTGCGCATGAGCAGTAGTCACCCCGAGTGCCCATGCGCAGTAGTGACCCCGAGTGCGCATGCGCTGTAGTGAGCCCGACTGCGCATGCGCAGTAGTGAGCCCGATTGCGCATCCGCAGTAGTGAGTCGGAGTGCGTACGAGCAGTAGTGAGCCCGTGCGCGCATCCGCAGTAGTGAGTCCGATTGCGCATATGCAGTAGTGAGTCCGAGTGTGCATGAGCAGTAGTGACCCCGAGTGCGCATGTGCAGTAGTGACCCCGTGTGCGCATGAGCCATAGTGAACCCGAGCCCGCATCCGCAGTAGTGAGCCCGAGTGCGCACGCGCAGTAGTGAGCCCGCGTGCGCATGCGTAGTAGTGAGCCCGAGTGGGCATGTGCAGGTCTGAGCTGGAGTGCGCATGCGCAGTAGTAAGCCCGATTGGGCATCCGCAGTGGTGAGTCCGTGTGCGCAAGTGCAGTAGTGAGTCCGAGTGCGCATGTGCAGGTCTGAGCCCGTGTGCGCATGCGCAGTAGTGAGCCCGAGCGCGCATGCGCAGTAGCGACCCCGAGCGCGCATGCGCAGTAGTGAGCCCGCGTGCGCATGTGCAGGTATGAACCCGCGTGCGCATGCGTAGTAGTGAGCTCGAGTGCGCACGTGCAGGTCTGAGCTGGAGTGCGCATGCGCAGTAGCGAGCCCGATTGTGCATCCGCAGTAGTGAGTCCGAGTGCGCATGAGCCGTAGTGAGCCCGAGTGCGCATGAGCAGTAGTGACCCCGAGTGCGCAAGCGCAGTAGTGACCCCGAGCGCGCATGCGCAGTAGTCAGCCCGTGTGCATATGCGCAGAAGTGAGCCCGAGTGCGCATGCACAGTAGTGAGCCCGATTGCGCATGCGCAGTAGTGAGTCCGTGTGCGCATCTGCAGGACTGAGCCGGAGTGCGCATGCGCAGTGGCGAGCCCGATTGTGCATCCGCAGTAGTGAGTCCGAGTGCGCATGAGCCGTAGTGAGCCCGAGTGCGCATGAGCAGTAGTGACCCCGAGTGCGCATGAGCAGTAGTGACCCCGACTGCGCAAGCGCAGTAGTGACCTCGAGCGCGCATGCGCAGTAGTCAGCCCGTGTGCGCATGCGCAGTAGTGAGCCCGTGTACGCATGGGGAGTGGCGAGCCCGTGTGCTCATGCGTAGTAGAGCCCGCGTGCGCATGCGTAGGAGTGAGCTCGAGTGCGCATGCGCTGTAGTGAGCCCGAGTGCGCATGAGCAGTAGTGGGTCCGAGTGCGCATGCGCAGTAGTGAGCCCGATTGTGCATCCGCAGTAGTGAGTCCGAGTGCGCATGAGCAGTAGTGAGCCGGAGGGCGCATGCGCAGTAGTGACCCCGAGTGCGCATGCGCACTAGTGACCCCGAGCCCGCATGCGCAGTAGTGAGCCCGTGTGCGCATGCGCAGTAGTGAGCCCGTGTACGAGTGCGCAATAGTGAGCCCGTGTGCTCATGCGCTGTAGTGAGCCCGCGTGCGCATGCGTTGTAGTGAGCTCGAGTGCGCATGTGCTGGTCTGAGCTGGAATGCGCATGCGCAGCAGTGAGTCCGAGTGCGCATGAGCAGTAGTGATCCCGTGTGCACATGAGCAGTAGTGAGCCCGAGCTCACATCCGCAAAACTGAGTCCGAGTGCGCATGCGCAGTAGTGACCCCGAGTGCGCATGAGCAGTAGTGAGTCCGAGTGCTCATTAGCAGTAGTGACACCGAGTGCGCATGCACAGTAGTGAGCCCGATTGCGCATCTGCAGTAGTGAGTCCCAGTGCGCATGTGCAGGTCTGAGCCGGTGTGCGCATGCGCAGTAGTGAGCCCGATTGTGCATCCGCAGTAGTGAGTCCGAGTGCGCATGAGCAGTAGTGAGCCGGAGTGCGCATGCACAGTAGTGACCCCGAGTGCGCATGCGTAGTAGTGAGCTCGAGTGCGCATGTGCAGCTCTGAGCCGGAGTGCGCATGCGCAGTAGTGAGCCCGATTGTGCATCCGCAGTAGTGAGTCCGAGTGCGCATGAGCAGTAGTGAGCCGGAGGGCGCATGAGCAGTAGTGAGCCGGAGGGCGCATGCGCAGTGGTGTGCCCGAGTGCGCATGCGCAGTAGCAATCCCGAGCGCGCATTCGCTGACAGTGAGTCCGTGTGCGCATGAGCAGTAGTGAGTCGGAGTGCGTATGAGCAGTAGTGACCCCGATTGCGCATCCGCAGTTGTGAGCCCGAATGCGCATGAACTGCAGTGAGTCCGAGTGCGCATGAGCAGTAGTCACCCCGAGTGCCCATGCGCAGTAGTGACCCCGAGTGCGCATGCGCTGTAGTGAGCCCGACTGCGCATGCGCAGTAGTGAGCCCGATTGCGCATCCGCAGTAGTGAGTCGGAGTGCGTACGAGCAGTAGTGAGCCCGTGCGCGCATCCGCAGTAGTGAGTCCGATTGCGCATATGCAGTAGTGAGTCCGAGTGTGCATGAGCAGTAGTGACCCCGAGTGCGCATGTGCAGTAGTGACCCCGTGTGCGCATGAGCCATAGTGAACCCGAGCCCGCATCCGCAGTAGTGAGCCCGAGTGCGCACGCGCAGTAGTGAGCCCGCGTGCGCATGCGTAGTAGTGAGCCCGAGTGCGCATGTGCAGGTCTGAGCTGGAGTGCGCATGCGCAGTAGTAAGCCCGATTGGGCATCCGCAGTGGTGAGTCCGTGTGCGCAAGTGCAGTAGTGAGTCCGAGTGCGCATGTGCAGGTCTGAGCCCGTGTGCGCATGCGCAGTAGTGAGCCCGAGCGCGCATGCGCAGTAGCGACCCCGAGCGCGCATGCGCAGTAGTGAGCCCGCGTGCGCATGTGCAGGTATGAACCCGCGTGCGCATGCGTAGTAGTGAGCTCGAGTGCGCACGTGCAGGTCTGAGCTGGAGTGCGCATGCGCAGTAGCGAGCCCGATTGTGCATCCGCAGTAGTGAGTCCGAGTGCGCATGAGCCGTAGTGAGCCCGAGTGCGCATGAGCAGTAGTGACCCCGAGTGCGCAAGCGCAGTAGTGACCCCGAGCGCGCATGCGCAGTAGTCAGCCCGTGTGCATATGCGCAGAAGTGAGCCCGAGTGCGCATGCACAGTAGTGAGCCCGATTGCGCATGCGCAGTAGTGAGTCCGTGTGCGCATGTGCAGGACTGAGCCGGAGTGCGCATGCGCAGTGGCGAGCCCGATTGTGCATCCGCAGTAGTGAGTCCGAGTGCGCATGAGCCGTAGTGAGCCCGAGTGCGCATGAGCAGTAGTGACCCCGAGTGCGCATGAGCAGTAGTGACCCCGACTGCGCAAGCGCAGTAGTGACCTCGAGCGCGCATGCGCAGTAGTCAGCCCGTGTGCGCATGCGCAGTAGTGAGCCCGTGTACGCATGGGGAGTGGCGAGCCCGTGTGCTCATGCGTAGTAGAGCCCACGTGCGCATGCGTAGGAGTGAGCTCGAGTGCGCATGCGCTGTAGTGAGCCCGAGTGCGCATGAGCAGTAGTGAGTCCGAGTGCGCATGCGCAGTAGTGAGCCCGATTGTGCATCCGCAGTAGTGAGTCCGAGTGCGCATGAGCAGTAGTGAGCCGGAGGGCGCATGCGCAGTAGTGACCCCGAGTGCGCATGCGCACTAGTGACCCCGAGCCCGCATGCGCAGTAGTGAGCCCGTGTGCGCATGCGCAGTAGTGAGCCCGTGTACGAGTGCGCAATAGTGAGCCCGTGTGCTCATGCGCAGTAGTGAGCCCGCGTGCGCATGCGTTGTAGTGAGCTCGAGTGCGCATGTGCTGGTCTGAGCTGGAATGCGCATGCGCAGCAGTGAGTCCGAGTGCGCATGAGCAGTAGTGATCCCGTGTGCACATGAGCAGTAGTGAGCCCGAGCTCACATCCGCAAAACTGAGTCCGAGTGCGCATGCGCAGTAGTGACCCCGAGTGCGCATGAGCAGTAGTGAGTCCGAGTGCTCATTAGCAGTAGTGACACCGAGTGCGCATGCACAGTAGTGAGCCCGATTGCGCATCTGCAGTAGTGAGTCCCAGTGCGCATGTGCAGGTCTGAGCCGGTGTGCGCATGCGCAGTAGTGAGCCCGATTGTGCATCCGCAGTAGTGAGTCCGAGTGCGCATGAGCAGTAGTGAGCCGGAGTGCGCATGCACAGTAGTGACCCCGAGTGCGCATGCGTAGTAGTGAGCTCGAGTGCGCATGTGCAGCTCTGAGCCGGAGTGCGCATGCGCAGTAATGAGCCCGATTGTGCATCCGCAGTAGTGAGTCCGAGTGCGCATGAGCAGTAGTGAGCCGGAGGGCGCATGAGCAGTAGTGAGCCGGAGGGCGCATGCGCAGTGGTGTGCCCGAGTGCGCATGCGCAGTAGCAATCCCGAGCGCGCATTCGCTGACAGTGAGTCCGTGTGCGCATGAGCAGTAGTGAGTCGGAGTGCGTATGAGCAGTAGTGACCCCGATTGCGCATCCGCAGTTGTGAGCCCGAGTGCGCATGAACTGCAGTGAGTCCGAGTGCGCATGAGCAGTAGTCACCCCGAGTGCCCATGCGCAGTAGTGACCCCGAGTGCGCATGCGCTGTAGTGAGGCGGATTGCGCATCCGCAGTAGCAAGACCGACTGCGCGTGCGCAGTAGTGACCCCGATTGCGCATCCGCAGTAGTGAGAACATGTGCGCATGCGCACTAGTGACCCCGAGCCCGCATGCGCAGTAGTGAGCCAGTGTGCGCATGCGCAGTAGTGAGCCCGTGTACGAGTGCGCAATAGTGAGCCCGTGTGCTCATGCGCAGTAGTCACCCCGAGTGCCCATGAGCAGTAGTGACCCCGAGTGCGCATGCACAGTAGTGTCCCCGAGTGCGCATGAGCAGTAGTGACCCCGAGTGCGCATGCACAGTAGTGAGCCCGATTGCGCATCCGCAGTAGTGAGCCCGATTGCGCATCCGCAGTAGTGAGCCCGAGCGCGCATCCGCAGTAGTGAGTCCCAGTGCGCATGAGCAGTGGTTAGTCCGAGTGCGCAAGCGCAGTAGTGCGCGCGTGTGCGCATGCGCAGAAGTGAGCTCGAATGCGCATGTGCAGGTCTGAGCCGGACTGCGCATGCACAGTAGTGAGCCCGAGCGCGCATCCGCCGTAGTGAGTCCGAGTGCGCATGCGCAGTAGTGACCCCGAATTCGCATGAGCAGTAGTGAGTCCGAGTGCGCATGGGCAGTAGTGACCCCGAGTGCGCATGAGCAGTAGTGAGTCCGAGTGCGCATGAGCAGTAGTGACCCCGAGTGCGCATGAGCAGTAGTGAGTCCGAGTGCGCATGAGCAGTAGTGACCCCGAGTGCGCATGAGCAGTAGTGACCCCGAGTACGCATGCACAGTAGTGTCCCCGAGTGCGCATGAGCAGTAGTGACCCCGAGTGCGCATGCACAGTAGTGAGCCCGATTGCGCATCCGCAGTAGTGAGCCCGATTGCGCATCCACAGTAGTGAGTCCGTGTGCGCATGTGAATGTCTGACCCGGAGTGCGCATGCGCAGTAGTGAGCCCGATTGTGCATCCGCAGTAGTGAGTCCGAGTGCGCATGAGCAGTAGTGAGCCGGATCGCGCATGCGCAGTAGTGAGCCCGAGTGCGTATGGGCAGGTCTGAGCCGCAGTGCGCATGCGCAGTGGTGAGTCCGTGTGCGCATGCGCAGTGGTGTGCCCGATGGCGCATGGGCAGGTCTGAGCCGGAGTGCGCATGCGCAGTAGTGAGCCCGAGCGCGCATCCGCAGTAGTGAGTCCAAGTGCGCATGCGCAGTAGTGACCCCGAATGCGCATGAGCAGTAGTGAGTCCGAGTGCGCATGAGCAGTAGTGACCCCGAGTGCGCATGAGCAGTAGTGAGTCCGAGTGCGCATGAGCAGTAGTGACCCCGAGTGCGCATGAGCAGTAGTGACCCCGAGTACGCATGCACAGTAGTGAGCCCGATTGCGCATCCGCAGTAGTGAGTCCGTGTGCGCATGTGCATGTCTGAGCCGGAGTGCGCATGCGCAGTAGTGAGCCCGAGTGCGCATGGGCAGGTCTGAGCCGGAGTGCGCATGCGCAGTGGTGAGTCCGTGTGCGCATGCGCAGTGGTGTGCCCGAGGGCGCGTGGGCAGGTCTGAGCCGGAGTGCGCATGCGCAGTAGTGGGCTCGTGCGCGCATGCGCAGTAGTGAGCCCGTGTGCGCATGCGCAGTAGTGAACCCGATTGCGCATCCGCAGTAGTGAGCCCGAGCGCGCATCCGCAGTAGTGAGTCCCAGTGCGCATGTGCAGGTCTGAGCCGGAGTGCGCATGCGCAGTAGTGGGCCCGAGTGCGCATGAGCAGTAGTGAGTCCGAGTGCGCATGAGCAGTAGTGACCCCGAGTGCGCATGCACAGTAGTGAGTCCGAGTGCGCATTCGCTGTAGTGACCCCGAGTGCGCATGCACAGTAGTGAGCCCCAGTGCGCATGAGCAGTAGTGAGCCCGAGCGTGCATCCGCAGTAGTGAGTCCGAGTGCGCGTGAGCAGTAGTGACCCCGAGTGCGCATGCACAGTAGCGAGCCCGAGTGCGCATGAGCAGTAGTGAGTCCGAGTGCGCATGAGCAGTAGTGACCCCGAGTGCGCATGAGCAGTAGTGAGTCCGAGTGCGCATGAGCAGTAGTGACCCCGAGTGCGCATGCACAGTAGTGAGCCCGAGTGCGCATGAGCAGTAGTGAGTCCGAGTGCGCATGAGCAGTTGTGACCCCGTGTGCGCATGCACAGTAGTGAGCCCGATTGCGCATCCACAGTAGTGAGTCCGTGTGCGCATGTGCAGGTCTGAGCCGTAGTGCGCATGCGCAGTAGTGAGCCCGATTGTGCATCCGCAGTAGTTAGTCCGAGTGCGCATGAGCAGTAGTGAGCCGGAGCGCGCATGCGCAGTAGTGAGCCCGAGTGCGCATGGGCAGGTCTGAGCCGGAGTGCGCATGCGCAGTGGTGAGTCCGTGCGCGCATGCGCAGTGGTGTTCCCGAGGGCGCATGGGCAGGTCTGAGCCGGAGTGCGCATGCGCAGTGGTGAGTCCGTGTGCGCATGCGCAGTAGTGGGCTCGTGCGCGCATGCGCAGTTGTGAGCCCGTGTGCGCATGCGCAGTAGTGAACCCGATTGCGCATCCGCAGTAGTGAGCCCGAGCGCGCATCCGCAGTAGTGAGTCCCAGTGCGCATGTGCAGGTCTGAGCCGGAGTGCGCATGCGCAGTAGTGGGCCCGAGTGCGCATGAGCAGTAGTGAGTCCGAGTGCGCATGAGCAGTAGTGACCCCGAGTGCGCATGCACAGTAGTGAGTCCGAGTGCCCATTCGCAGTAGTGACCCCGAGTGCGCATGCACAGTAGTGAGCCCCAGTGCGCATGAGCAGTAGTGAGCCCGAGCGTGCATCCGCAGTAGTGAGTCCGAGTGCGCGTGAGCAGTAGTGACCCCGAGTGCGCATGCACAGTAGTGAGCCCGAGTGCGCATGAGCAGTAGTGAGTCCGAGTGCGCATGAGCAGTAGTGACCCCGAGTGCGCATGAGCAGTAGTGAGTCCGAGTGCGCATGAGCAGTAGTGACCCCGAGTGCGCATGCACAGTAGTGAGCCCGAGTGCGCATGAGCAGTAGTGAGTCCGAGTGCGCATGAGCAGTAGTGACCCCGAGTGCGCATGCACAGTAGTGAGCCCGATTGCGCATCCACAGTAGTGAGTCCGTGTGCGCATGTGCAGGTCTGAGCCGTAGTGCGCATGCGCAGTAGTGAGCCCGATTGTGCATCCGCAGTTGTTAGTCCGAGTGCGCATGAGCAGTAGTGAGCCGGAGCGCGCATGCGCAGTAGTGAGCCCGAGTGCGCATGGGCAGGTCTGAGCCGGAGTGCGCATGCGCAGTGGTGAGTCCGTGTGCGCATGCGCAGTGGCGTACCCGAGGGCGCATGGGCAGGTCTGAGCCGGAGTGCGCATGCGCAGTCGTGGGCGCGTGCGCGCATGCGCAGTAGTGAGGCCGTGTGCGCATGGGCAGTAGTGAACCCGATTGCGCATCCGCAGTAGTGAGCCCGAGCGCGCATCCGCAGTAGTGAGTCCCAGTGCGCATGAGCAGTGGTTAGTCCGAGTGCGCAAGCGCAGTAGTGCGCGCGTGTGCGCATGCGCAGAAGTGAGCTCGAATGCGCATGTGCAGGTCTGAGCCGGACTGCGCATGCGCAGTAGTGAGCCCGTGCGCGCATGCGCAGTAGTGACCCCGTGTGCGCATGCGCCGCAGTGAGCCCGAGCGCGCATCCGCAGTAGTGAGTCCGAGTGCGCATGCGCAGTAGTGACCCCGAATGCGCATGAGCAGTAGTGAGTCCGAGTGCACATGCGCAGAAGTGAACTCGAATACGCATGTGCAGGTCTGAGCCGGACTGCGCATGCGCAGTAGTGATCCCGAGTGCGCTTGAGCAGTAGTGGGTCCGAGTGCGCTTGAGCAGTAGTGAGTCCGAGTGCGCATGAGCAGTAGTGACCCCGTGTGCGCATGAGCAGTAGTGAGTCCGTGTGCGCATGTGCAGGTCTGAGGCGGAGTGCGCACGTGCAGTTGTGAGCCCGATTGTGCATCCGCAGAAGTGAGTCCGAGTGCGCATGAGCAGTAGTGAGTCCCAGTGCGCATGAGCAGTAGTGACCCCGAGTGCGCATGAGCAGTAGTGAGTCCGAGTGCGCATCAGCAGTAGTGACCCCGAGTGCGCATGAGCAGTAGTGACCCCGAGTGCGCATGCACTGTAGTGAGCCCGATTGCGCATCCGCAGTAGTGAGTCCGTGTGCGCATGTGCAGGTCTGAGCCGGAGTGCGCATGCGCAGTAGTGGGTCCGTGCGCGCATGCGCAGTAGTGAGCCCGGGTGCGCATGCGCAGTAGTGGGCCCGAGCGCGCATCCGCAGTCGTGAGCCCGATTGCGCATCCGCAGTAGTGAGTCCGTGTGCGCATGTGCAGGTCTGAGCCGGAGTGCGCATGCGCAGTGTTGGGCCCGTGCGCGCATGCGCCGTAGTGAGCCCGTGTGCGCATGCGCAGTAGTGAGCCCGAGCGCGCATCCGCAGTAGTCAGTCCGAGTGCGCATGCGCAGTAGTGACCCCGAATGCGCATGAGCAGTAGTGAGTTCGAGTGCGCATGTGCAGTAGTGACCCCGAGTGCGCATGAGCAGTAGTGAGTCCGTGTGCGTATGTGCAGGTCTGAGGCGGAGTGCGCACGTGCAGTAGTGAGCCCGATTGTGCATCCGCAGTAGTGAGTCCGAGTGCGCATGAGCAGTAGTGAGTCCCAGTGCGCATGAGCAGTTGTTAGTCCGAGTGCGCAAGCGCAGTAGTGCGCGCGTGTGCGCATGCGCAGAAGTGTGCTCGAATGCGCATGTACAGGTCTGAGCCGGACTGCACATGGGCAGTAGTGAGCCCGTGTGCGCATGAGCAGTAGTGAGTCCGAGCGCGCATGCGCAGTAGTGAGCCCGATTGTGCATCCGCAGTAGTGAGTCTGAGTGCGCATGAGCAGTAGTGAGCCCGTGTGCGCATGCGCAGTAGTGAGCCCGCGTGCGCATGCGTAGTAGTGAGTTCGAGTGCGCATGCGCAATAGTGAGCCCGTGTGCGCATGAGCAGTAGTGAGTCCGAGCGCGCATGCGCAGTAGTGAGACCGACTGCGCATCCGCAGTAGTGAGTCCGAGTGCGCATGTGCAGGTCTGAGCCCGAGTGCGCATGCGCAGTAGTGAGCCCGATTGGGCAACCGCAGTGGTGAGTCCGTGTGCGCATGTGCAGTAGTGAGTCCGAGTGCGCATGTGCAGGTCTGAGCCAGTGTGCGCATGCGCAGTAGTGAGCCCGACCGCGCATGCGCAGTAGTGACCCCGAGCGCGCATGCGCTGTAGTGAGCCCGAGTGCGCATGTGCAGGTCTGAGCCGGAGTGCGCATGCGCAGTAGTGAGATCGATTGTGCATCCGCCGTAGTGAGTCCGAGTGCGCATGAGCAGTAGTGAACCGGAGGGCGCATGCGCAGTAGTGACCCCGAGTGCACATGCGCACTAGTGACCCCGAGCGCGCATGCGCAGTAGTGACCCCGAATGCGCATGCGCACTAGTGACCCCGAGCCCGCATGCGCAGTAGTGAGCCCGCGTCCGCATGCGCAGTAGTGAGCCCGAGCTCTCATCCGCAGTAGTGAGTCCGTGTGCGCATGCGCAGTAGTGACCCCGAGTGCGCATGAGCAGTAATGAGTCCGAGTGCGCATGAGCAGTAGTGAGTCCGTGTGCGCATGTCCAGGTCTGAGCCGGAGTGTTCATGCGCAGTAGTGAGCCCGAGCGCGCATCCGCAGTAGTGAGTCCGAGTGCGCATGCGCAGTAGTCACCCCGAGTGCGCATGAGTAGTAGTGAGTCCGAGTGCGCATGTGCAGGTCTGAGCCCGAGTGCGCATGCGCAGTAGTGAGCCCGATTGTGCATCCGCCGTAGTGAGTCCGAGTGCGCATGCGCAGTAGTGAGCCCGTGTGCTCATGCGCAGTAGTGAGCCCGCGTGCGCATGCGTAGTAGTCAGCTCGAGTGCGCATGTGCAGGTCTGAGCTGGAGTGCGCATGCGCAGTAGTGGGTCCGAGTGCGCATGAGCAGTAGTGAGTCCGTGTGCTAATGCGCAGTAGTACGCCCGTGTGCATATGCGCAGAAGTGGGCTCGAATGCGCATGTGCAGGTCTGAGCCGGAGAGCGCATGCGCAGTAGTGGGATCGTGCGCGCATACGCAGTAGTGAGCTCGTGTGCGCATGCGCAGTAGTGAGCCCGAGCGCACATCCGCAGTAGTGAGTCCGATTGCGCATGAGCAGTAGCGAGCCGGAGTGCGCATGCGCAGTAGTGACCCCGAGCGCGCATGCGCAGTTGTGAGCCCGTGTGCGCATGCGCAGTAGTGAGTCCGAGTGCGCATGTGCAGGTCTGAGCCGGTGTGCGCATGCGCAGTAGCGAGTCCGAGTGCGCATGTGCAGGTCTGAGCCCGAGTGCGCATGCGCAGTAGTAAGCCCGATTGGGCATCCGCAATAGTGAGTCCGTGTGCGCATGTGCAGTAGTGGGTCCGAGTGCGCATGTGCAGGTCTGAGCCGGTGTGCGCATGCGCAGTAGTGAGGCCGAGCGCGCATGCGCAGTAGTGACCCCGAGCGCGCATGCGCAGTAGTCAGCCCGTGTGCATATGCGCAGGACTGAGCCGGAGTGCGCATGCGCAGTAGCGAGCCCGATTGTGCATCCGCAGTAGTGAGTCCGAGTGCGCATGAGCCGTAGTGAGCCCGAGTGCGCATGAGCAGTAGTGACCCCGAGTGCGCAAGCGCAGTAGTGACCCCGAGCGCGCATGCGCAGTAGTCAGCCCGTGTGCATATGCGCAGAAGTGAGTCCGAGTGCGCATGCACAGTAGTGAGCCCGATTGCGCATGCGCAGTAGTGAGACCGTGTGCGCATGTGCAGGACTGAGCCGGAGTGCGCATGCGCAGTAGCGAGCCCGATTGTGCATCCGCAGTAGTGAGTCCGAGTGCGCATGAGCCGTAGTGAGCCCGAGTGCGCATGAGCAGTAGTGACCCCGAGTGCGCATGAGCAGTAGTGACCCCGAGTGCGCAAGCGCAGTAGTGACCCCGTGCGCGCATCCGCAGTAGTGATTCGGAGTGCGTACGAGCAGTAGTGAGCCCGTGCGCGCATCCGCAGTAGTGAGTCCGATTGCGCATATGCAGTAGTGAGTCCGAGTGCGCATGAGCAGTAGTGACCCCGAGTGCGCATGAGCAGTAGTGACCCCGAGTGCGCAAGCGCAGTAGTGACCCCGTGCGCGCATCCGCAGTAGTGATTCGGAGTGCGTACGGGCAGTAGTGAGCCCGTGCGCGCATCCGCAGTAGTGAGTCCGATTGCGCATATGCAGTAGTGAGTCCGAGTGTGCATGAGCAGTAGTGACCCCGAGTGCGCATGTGCAGTAGTGACCCCGTGTGCGCATGAGCAATAGTGAACCCGAGCCCGCATCCGCAGTAGTGAGTCCGAGTGCGCATGTGCAGGTCTGAGCCCGTGTGCGCATGCGCAGTAGTGAGCCCGAGCGCGCATGCGCAGTAGCGACCCCGAGCGCGCATGCGCAGTAGTGAGCCCGCGTGCGCATGTGCAGGTACGAACCCGCGTGCGCATGCGTAGTAGTGAGCTCGAGTGCGCACGTGCAGGGCTGAGCTGGAGTGCGCATGCGCAGTAGCGAGCCCGATTGTGCATCCGCAGTAGTGAGTCCGAGTGCGCATGAGCCGTAGTGAGCCCGAGTGCGCATGAGCAGTAGTGACCCCGAGTGCGCAAGCGCAGTAGTGACACCGAGCGCGCATGCGCAGTAGTCAGCCCGTGTGCATATGCGCAGAAGTGAGCCCGAGTGCGCATGCACAGTAGTGAGCCCGATTGCGCATGCGCAGTAGTGAGTCCGTGTGCGCATGTGCAGGACTGAGCCGGAGTGCGCATGCGCAGTAGCGAGCCCGATTGTGCATCCGCAGTAGTGAGTCCGAGTGCGCATGAGCCGTAGTGAGCCGGAGGGCGCATGCGCAGTAGTGACCCCGAGTGCGCATGCGCACTAGTGACCCCGAGCCCGCATGCGCAGTAGTGAGCCCGTGTGCGCATGCGCAGTAGTGAGCCCGTGTACGAGTGCGCAATAGTGAGCCCGTGTGCTCATGCGCAGTAGTGAGCCCGCGTGCGCATGCGTAGTAGTGAGCTCGAGTGCGCATGTGCAGGTCTGAGCTGGAATGCGCATGCGCAGCAGTGAGTCCGAGTGCGCATGAGCAGTAGTGATCCCGTGTGCACATGAGCAGTAGTGAGCCCGAGCTTACATCCGCAAAACTGAGTCCGAGTGCGCATGCGCAGTAGTGGCCCCGAGTGCGCATGAGCAGTAGTGAGTCCAAGTGCTCATGAGCAGTAGTGACCCCGAGTGCGCATGCACAGTAGTGAGCCCGATTGCGCATCCGCAGTAGTGAGTCCCAGTGCGCATGTGCAGGTCTGAGCCGGTGTGCGCATGCGCAGCAGTGAGCCCGATTGTGCATCCGCACTAGTGAGTCCGACTGCGCATGAGCAGTAGTGAGCCGGAGTGCGCATGCACAGTAGTGACCCCGAGTGCGCATGCGCAGTAGTGACCTCGAGCGCGCATGCGCAGTAGTGACCTCGAGCGCGCATGCGCAGTAGTGAGCCCGTGTGCGCATGCGCAGTAGTGAGCCCGAGCGCACATCCGCAGTAGTGAGTCCGATTGCGCATGCGCAGTAGTGACCGTGAGTGCACATGAGCAGTAGTGACCCCGAGTGCGCATGCACAGTAGTGAGCCCACGTGCGCATGCGTAGTAGTGAGCTCGAGTGCGCATGTGCAGCTCTGAGCCGGAGTGCGCATGCGCAGTAGTGAGCCCGATTGTGCATCCGCAGTAGTGAGTCCGAGTGCGCATGAGCAGTAGTGAGCCGGAGGGCGCATGAGCAGTAGTGAGCCGGAGGGCGCATGCGCAGTGGTGTGCCCGAGTGCGCATGCGCAGTAGCAATCCCGAGCGCGCATTCGCTGACAGTGAGTCCGTGTGCGCATGAGCAGTAGTGAGTCGGAGTGCGTATGAGCAGTAGTGACCCCGAGTGCGCATGCGCTGTAGTGAGGCGGATTGCGCATCCGCAGTAGCAAGACCGACTGCGCATGCGCAGTAGTGACCCCGATTGCGCATCCGCAGTAGTGAGAACATGTGCGCATGCGCACTAGTGACCCCGAGCCCGCATGCGCAGTAGTGAGCCCGTGTGCGCATGCGCAGTAGTGAGCCCGTGTACGAGTGCGCAATAGTGAGCCCGTGTGCTCATGCGCAGTAGTGAGCCCGCGTGCGCATGCGTAATAGTGAGCTCGAGTGCGCATGTGCAGGTCGGAGCTGGAGTGCGCATGCGCAGTAGTGAGCCCGATTGTGCATCCGCACTAGTGAGTCCGACTGCGCATGAGCAGTAGTGAGCCGGAGTACGCATGCACAGTAGTGACCCCGAGTGCGCATGCGCAGTAGTGACCTCGAGCGCGCATGCGCAGTAGTGACCTCGAGCGCGCATGCGCAGTAGTGAGCCCGTGTGCGCATGCGCAGTAGTGAGCCCGAGCGCACATCCGCAGTAGTGAGTCCGATTGCGCATGCGCAGTAGTGACCGTGAGTGCACATGAGCAGTAGTGACCCCGAGTGCGCATGCACAGTAGTGAGCCCGCGTGCGCATGCGTAGTAGTGAGCTCGAGTGCGCATGTGCAGCTCTGAGCCGGAGTGCGCATGCGCAGTAGTGAGCCCGATTGTGCATCCGCAGTAGTGAGTCCGAGTGCGCATGAGCAGTAGTGAGCCGGAGGGCGCATGAGCAGTAGTGAGCCGGAGGGCGCATGCGCAGTGGTGTGCCCGAGTGCGCATGCGCAGTAGCAATCCCGAGCGCGCATTCGCTGACAGTGAGTCCGTGTGCGCATGAGCAGTAGTGAGTCGGAGTGCGTATGAGCAGTAGTGACCCCGATTGCGCAGCCGCAGTTGTGAGCCCGAGTGCGCATGAACTGCAGTGAGTCCGAGTGCGCATGAGCAGTAGTCACCCCGAGTGCCCATGCGCAGTAGTGACCCCGAGTGCGCATGCGCTGTAGTGAGGCGGATTGCGCATCCGCAGTAGCAAGACCGACTGCGCATGAGCAGTAGTGACCCCGATTGCGCATCCGCAGTAGTGAGAACATGTGCGCATGAGCAGTAGTGATCCCGAGTGCGTATGCACAGTAGTGAGCCCGTGTGCGCATGCGCAGTAGTGCGCTCGTGTGCGCATGCGCGGAAGTGAGCTCGAGTGCGCATGTGCATGTCTGAGTCGGTGTGCGCATGCGCAGTAGTGAGCCCGAGTGCGCATGCGCAGTAGTGAGCCCGATTGCGCATCCGCAGTAGCGAGCCCGAGCGTGCATCCGCAGTAGTGACTCCGTGCGCGGATGAGCAGTAGTGAGTCCGAGTTTGCATGAGCAGTAGTGAGTCGGAGTGCGTACGGGCAGTAGTGACCCCGAGTGCGCATCCCCAGTAGTGAGAACATGTGCGCATGAGCAGTAGTGAATACGAGTACGCATGAGCAGTAGTGTCCCCGAGTGTGCATGCACTGTAGTGAGCCCGATTCCGCATGCGCAATAGAGAGCCCGATTGCGTATCCGCAGTAGTGTCTCCGAGTGCGCATGAGCAGTAGTGTCCTCGAGTGCGTATGCACTGTAGTGAGCCCGTGTGCGCATGCGCTGTAGTGAGCCCGACTGCGCATGCGCAGTAGTGAGCCCGATTGCGCATCCGCAGTAGTGAGTCGGAGTGCGTACGAGCAGTAGTGAGCCCGTGCGCGCATCCGCAGTAGTGAGTCCGATTGCGCATATGCAGTAGTGAGTCCGAGTGTGCATGAGCAGTAGTGACCCCGAGTGCGCATGTGCAGTAGTGACCCCGTGTGCGCATGAGCCATAGTGAACCCGAGCCCGCATCCGCAGTAGTGAGCCCGAGTGCGCACGCGCAGTAGTGAGCCCGCGTGCGCATGCGTAGTAGTGAGCCCGAGTGCGCATGTGCAGGTCTGAGCTGGAGTGCGCATGCGCAGTAGTAAGCCCGATTGGGCATCCGCAGTGGTGAGTCCGTGTGCGCAAGTGCAGTAGTGAGTCCGAGTGCGCATGTGCAGGTCTGAGCCCGTGTGCGCATGCGCAGTAGTGAGCCCGAGCGCGCATGCGCAGTAGCGACCCCGAGCGCGCATGCGCAGTAGTGAGCCCGCGTGCGCATGTGCAGGTATGAACCCGCGTGCGCATGCGTAGTAGTGAGCTCGAGTGCGCACGTGCAGGTCTGAGCTGGAGTGCGCATGCGCAGTAGCGAGCCCGATTGTGCATCCGCAGTAGTGAGTCCGAGTGCGCATGAGCCGTAGTGAGCCCGAGTGCGCATGAGCAGTAGTGACCCCGAGTGCGCAAGCGCAGTAGTGACCCCGAGCGCGCATGCGCAGTAGTCAGCCCGTGTGCATATGCGCAGAAGTGAGCCCGAGTGCGCATGCACAGTAGTGAGCCCGATTGCGCATGAGCAGTAGTGACCCCGAGTGCGCAAGCGCAGTAGTGACACCGAGCGCGCATGCGCAGTAGTCAGCCCGTGTGCATATGCGCAGAAGTGAGCCCGAGTGCGCATGCACAGTAGTGAGCCCGATTGCGCATGCGCAGTAGTGAGTCCGTGTGCGCATGTGCAGGACTGAGCCGGAGTGCGCATGCGCAGTAGCGAGCCCGATTGTGCATCCGCAGTAGTGAGTCCGAGTGCGCATGAGCCGTAGTGAGCCGGAGGGCGCATGCGCAGTAGTGACCCCGAGCGCGCATGCGCAGTAGTGAGCCCGCGTGCGCATGTGCAGGTACGAACCCGCGTGCGCATGCGTAGTAGTGAGCTCGAGTGCGCACGTGCAGGGCTGAGCTGGAGTGCGCATGCGCAGTAGCGAGCCCGATTGTGCATCCGCAGTAGTGAGTCCGAGTGCGCATGAGCCGTAGTGAGCCCGAGTGCGCATGAGCAGTAGTGACCCCGAGTGCGCAAGCGCAGTAGTGACACCGAGCGCGCATGCGCAGTAGTCAGCCCGTGTGCATATGCGCAGAAGTGAGCCCGAGTGCGCATGCACAGTAGTGAGCCCGATTGCGCATGCGCAGTAGTGAGTCCGTGTGCGCATGTGCAGGACTGAGCCGGAGTGCGCATGCGCAGTAGCGAGCCCGATTGTGCATCCGCAGTAGTGAGTCCGAGTGCGCATGAGCCGTAGTGAGCCGGAGGGCGCATGCGCAGTAGTGACCCCGAGTGCGCATGCGCACTAGTGACCCCGAGCCCGCATGCGCAGTAGTGAGCCCGTGTGCGCATGCGCAGTAGTGAGCCCGTGTACGAGTGCGCAATAGTGAGCCCGTGTGCTCATGCGCAGTAGTGAGCCCGCGTGCGCATGCGTAGTAGTGAGCTCGAGTGCGCATGTGCAGGTCTGAGCTGGAATGCGCATGCGCAGCAGTGAGTCCGAGTGCGCATGAGCAGTAGTGATCCCGTGTGCACATGAGCAGTAGTGAGCCCGAGCTTACATCCGCAAAACTGAGTCCGAGTGCGCATGCGCAGTAGTGACCCCGAGTGCGCATGAGCAGTAGTGAGTCCAAGTGCTCATGAGCAGTAGTGACCCCGAGTGCGCATGCACAGTAGTGAGCCCGATTGCGCATCCGCAGTAGTGAGTCCCAGTGCGCATGTGCAGGTCTGAGCCGGTGTGCGCATGCGCAGCAGTGAGCCCGATTGTGCATCCGCACTAGTGAGTCCGACTGCGCATGAGCAGTAGTGAGCCGGAGTGCGCATGCACAGTAGTGACCCCGAGTGCGCATGCGCAGTAGTGACCTCGAGCGCGCATGCGCAGTAGTGACCTCGAGCGCGCATGCGCAGTAGTGAGCCCGTGTGCGCATGCGCAGTAGTGAGCCCGAGCGCACATCCGCAGTAGTGAGTCCGATTGCGCATGCGCAGTAGTGACCGTGAGTGCACATGAGCAGTAGTGACCCCGAGTGCGCATGCACAGTAGTGAGCCCACGTGCGCATGCGTAGTAGTGAGCTCGAGTGCGCATGTGCAGCTCTGAGCCGGAGTGCGCATGCGCAGTAGTGAGCCCGATTGTGCATCCGCAGTAGTGAGTCCGAGTGCGCATGAGCAGTAGTGAGCCGGAGGGCGCATGAGCAGTAGTGAGCCGGAGGGCGCATGCGCAGTGGTGTGCCCGAGTGCGCATGCGCAGTAGCAATCCCGAGCGCGCATTCGCTGACAGTGAGTCCGTGTGCGCATGAGCAGTAGTGAGTCGGAGTGCGTATGAGCAGTAGTGACCCCGAGTGCGCATGCGCTGTAGTGAGGCGGATTGCGCATCCGCAGTAGCAAGACCGACTGCGCATGCGCAGTAGTGACCCCGATTGCGCATCCGCAGTAGTGAGAACATGTGCGCATGCGCACTAGTGACCCCGAGCCCGCATGCGCAGTAGTGAGCCCGTGTGCGCATGCGCAGTAGTGAGCCCGTGTACGAGTGCGCAATAGTGAGCCCGTGTGCTCATGCGCAGTAGTGAGCCCGCGTGCGCATGCGTAATAGTGAGCTCGAGTGCGCATGTGCAGGTCGGAGCTGGAGTGCGCATGCGCAGTAGTGAGCCCGATTGTGCATCCGCACTAGTGAGTCCGACTGCGCATGAGCAGTAGTGAGCCGGAGTGCGCATGCACAGTAGTGACCCCGAGTGCGCATGCGCAGTAGTGACCTCGAGCGCGCATGCGCAGTAGTGACCTCGAGCGCGCATGCGCAGTAGTGAGCCCGTGTGCGCATGCGCAGTAGTGAGCCCGAGCGCACATCCGCAGTAGTGAGTCCGATTGCGCATGCGCAGTAGTGACCGTGAGTGCACATGAGCAGTAGTGACCCCGAGTGCGCATGCACAGTAGTGAGCCCGCGTGCGCATGCGTAGTAGTGAGCTCGAGTGCGCATGTGCAGCTCTGAGCCGGAGTGCGCATGCGCAGTAGTGAGCCCGATTGTGCATCCGCAGTAGTGAGTCCGAGTGCGCATGAGCAGTAGTGAGCCGGAGGGCGCATGAGCAGTAGTGAGCCGGAGGGCGCATGCGCAGTGGTGTGCCCGAGTGCGCATGCGCAGTAGCAATCCCGAGCGCGCATTCGCTGACAGTGAGTCCGTGTGCGCATGAGCAGTAGTGAGTCGGAGTGCGTATGAGCAGTAGTGACCCCGATTGCGCAGCCGCAGTTGTGAGCCCGAGTGCGCATGAACTGCAGTGAGTCCGAGTGCGCATGAGCAGTAGTCACCCCGAGTGCCCATGCGCAGTAGTGACCCCGAGTGCGCATGCGCTGTAGTGAGGCGGATTGCGCATCCGCAGTAGCAAGACCGACTGCGCATGAGCAGTAGTGACCCCGATTGCGCATCCGCAGTAGTGAGAACATGTGCGCATGAGCAGTAGTGATCCCGAGTGCGTATGCACAGTAGTGAGCCCGTGTGCGCATGCGCAGTAGTGCGCTCGTGTGCGCATGCGCGGAAGTGAGCTCGAGTGCGCATGTGCATGTCTGAGTCGGTGTGCGCATGCGCAGTAGTGAGCCCGAGTGCGCATGCGCAGTAGTGAGCCCGATTGCGCATCCGCAGTAGCGAGCCCGAGCGTGCATCCGCAGTAGTGACTCCGTGCGCGGATGAGCAGTAGTGAGTCCGAGTTTGCATGAGCAGTAGTGAGTCGGAGTGCGTACGGGCAGTAGTGACCCCGAGTGCGCATCCCCAGTAGTGAGAACATGTGCGCATGAGCAGTAGTGAATACGAGTACGCATGAGCAGTAGTGTCCCCGAGTGTGCATGCACTGTAGTGAGCCCGATTCCGCATGCGCAATAGAGAGCCCGATTGCGTATCCGCAGTAGTGTCTCCGAGTGCGCATGAGCAGTAGTGTCCTCGAGTGCGTATGCACTGTAGTGAGCCCGTGTGCGCATGCGCTGTAGTGAGCCCGACTGCGCATGCGCAGTAGTGAGCCCGATTGCGCATCCGCAGTAGTGAGTCGGAGTGCGTACGAGCAGTAGTGAGCCCGTGCGCGCATCCGCAGTAGTGAGTCCGATTGCGCATATGCAGTAGTGAGTCCGAGTGTGCATGAGCAGTAGTGACCCCGAGTGCGCATGTGCAGTAGTGACCCCGTGTGCGCATGAGCCATAGTGAACCCGAGCCCGCATCCGCAGTAGTGAGCCCGAGTGCGCACGCGCAGTAGTGAGCCCGCGTGCGCATGCGTAGTAGTGAGCCCGAGTGCGCATGTGCAGGTCTGAGCTGGAGTGCGCATGCGCAGTAGTAAGCCCGATTGGGCATCCGCAGTGGTGAGTCCGTGTGCGCAAGTGCAGTAGTGAGTCCGAGTGCGCATGTGCAGGTCTGAGCCCGTGTGCGCATGCGCAGTAGTGAGCCCGAGCGCGCATGCGCAGTAGCGACCCCGAGCGCGCATGCGCAGTAGTGAGCCCGCGTGCGCATGTGCAGGTATGAACCCGCGTGCGCATGCGTAGTAGTGAGCTCGAGTGCGCACGTGCAGGTCTGAGCTGGAGTGCGCATGCGCAGTAGCGAGCCCGATTGTGCATCCGCAGTAGTGAGTCCGAGTGCGCATGAGCCGTAGTGAGCCCGAGTGCGCATGAGCAGTAGTGACCCCGAGTGCGCAAGCGCAGTAGTGACCCCGAGCGCGCATGCGCAGTAGTCAGCCCGTGTGCATATGCGCAGAAGTGAGCCCGAGTGCGCATGCACAGTAGTGAGCCCGATTGCGCATGCGCAGTAGTGAGTCCGTGTGCGCATGTGCAGGACTGAGCCGGAGTGCGCATGCGCAGTGGCGAGCCCGATTGTGCATCCGCAGTAGTGAGTCCGAGTGCGCATGAGCCGTAGTGAGCCCGAGTGCGCATGAGCAGTAGTGACCCCGAGTGCGCATGAGCAGTAGTGACCCCGACTGCGCAAGCGCAGTAGTGACCTCGAGCGCGCATGCGCAGTAGTCAGCCCGTGTGCGCATGCGCAGTAGTGAGCCCGTGTACGCATGGGGAGTGGCGAGCCCGTGTGCTCATGCGTAGTAGAGCCCGCGTGCGCATGCGTAGGAGTGAGCTCGAGTGCGCATGCGCTGTAGTGAGCCCGAGTGCGCATGAGCAGTAGTGAGTCCGAGTGCGCATGCGCAGTAGTGAGCCCGATTGTGCATCCGCAGTAGTGAGTCCGAGTGCGCATGAGCAGTAGTGAGCCGGAGGGCGCATGCGCAGTAGTGACCCCGAGTGCGCATGCGCACTAGTGACCCCGAGCCCGCATGCGCAGTAGTGAGCCCGTGTGCGCATGCGCAGTAGTGAGCCCGTGTACGAGTGCGCAATAGTGAGCCCGTGTGCTCATGCGCAGTAGTGAGCCCGCGTGCGCATGCGTTGTAGTGAGCTCGAGTGCGCATGTGCTGGTCTGAGCTGGAATGCGCATGCGCAGCAGTGAGTCCGAGTGCGCATGAGCAGTAGTGATCCCGTGTGCACATGAGCAGTAGTGAGCCCGAGCTCACATCCGCAAAACTGAGTCCGAGTGCGCATGCGCAGTAGTGACCCCGAGTGCGCATGAGCAGTAGTGAGTCCGAGTGCTCATTAGCAGTAGTGACACCGAGTGCGCATGCACAGTAGTGAGCCCGATTGCGCATCTGCAGTAGTGAGTCCCAGTGCGCATGAACTGCAGTGAGTCCGAGTGCGCATGAGCAGTAGTCACCCCGAGTGCCCATGCGCAGTAGTGACCCCGAGTGCGCATGCGCTGTAGTGAGGCGGATTGCGCATCCGCAGTAGCAAGACCGACTGCGCATGAGCAGTAGTGACCCCGATTGCGCATCCGCAGTAGTGAGAACATGTGCGCATGAGCAGTAGTGATCCCGAGTGCGTATGCACAGTAGTGAGCCCGTGTGCGCATGCGCAGTAGTGCGCTCGTGTGCGCATGCGCGGAAGTGAGCTCGAGTGCGCATGTGCATGTCTGAGTCGGTGTGCGCATGCGCAGTAGTGAGCCCGAGTGCGCATGCGCAGTAGTGAGCCCGATTGCGCATCCGCAGTAGCGAGCCCGAGCGTGCATCCGCAGTAGTGACTCCGTGCGCGGATGAGCAGTAGTGAGTCCGAGTTTGCATGAGCAGTAGTGAGTCGGAGTGCGTACGGGCAGTAGTGACCCCGAGTGCGCATCCCCAGTAGTGAGAACATGTGCGCATGAGCAGTAGTGAATACGAGTACGCATGAGCAGTAGTGTCCCCGAGTGTGCATGCACTGTAGTGAGCCCGATTCCGCATGCGCAATAGAGAGCCCGATTGCGTATCCGCAGTAGTGTCTCCGAGTGCGCATGAGCAGTAGTGTCCTCGAGTGCGTATGCACTGTAGTGAGCCCCTGTGCGCATGCGCTGTAGTGAGCCCGACTGCGCATGCGCAGTAGTGAGCCCGATTGCGCATCCGCAGTAGTGAGTCGGAGTGCGTACGAGCAGTAGTGAGCCCGTGCGCGCATCCGCAGTAGTGAGTCCGATTGCGCATATGCAGTAGTGAGTCCGAGTGTGCATGAGCAGTAGTGACCCCGAGTGCGCATGTGCAGTAGTGACCCCGTGTGCGCATGAGCCATAGTGAACCCGAGCCCGCATCCGCAGTAGTGAGCCCGAGTGCGCACGCGCAGTAGTGAGCCCGCGTGCGCTTGCGTAGTAGTGAGCCCGAGTGCGCATGTGCAGGTCTGAGCTGGAGTGCGCATGCGCAGTAGTAAGCCCGATTGGGCATCCGCAGTGGTGAGTCCGTGTGCGCAAGTGCAGTAGTGAGTCCGAGTGCGCATGTGCAGGTCTGAGCCCGTGTGCGCATGCGCAGTAGTGAGCCCGAGCGCGCATGCGCAGTAGCGACCCCGAGCGCGCATGCGCAGTAGTGAGCCCGCGTGCGCATGTGCAGGTATGAACCCGCGTGCGCATGCGTGGTAGTGAGCTCGAGTGCGCACGTGCAGGTCTGAGCTGGAGTGCGCATGCGCAGTAGCGAGCCCGATTGTGCATCCGCAGTAGTGAGTCCGAGTGCGCATGAGCCGTAGTGAGCCCGAGTGCGCATGAGCAGTAGTGACCCCGAGTGCGCAAGCGCAGTAGTGACCCCGAGCGCGCATGCGCAGTAGTCAGCCCGTGTGCATATGCGCAGAAGTGAGCCCGAGTGCGCATGCACAGTAGTGAGCCCGATTGCGCATGCGCAGTAGTGAGTCCGTGTGCGCATGTGCAGGACTGAGCCGAAGTGCGCATGCGCAGTGGCGAGCCCGATTGTGCATCCGCAGTAGTGAGTCCGAGTGCGCATGAGCCGTAGTGAGCCGGAGGGCGCATGAGCAGTAGTGAGCCGGAGGGCGCATGCGCAGTGGTGTGCCCGAGTGCGCATGCGCAGTAGCAATCCCGAGCGCGCATTCGCTGACAGTGAGTCCGTGTGCGCATGAGCAGTAGTGAGTCGGAGTGCGTATGAGCAGTAGTGACCCCGATTGCGCAGCCGCAGTTGTGAGCCCGAGTGCGCATGAACTGCAGTGAGTCCGAGTGCGCATGAGCAGTAGTCACCCCGAGTGCCCATGCGCAGTAGTGACCCCGAGTGCGCATGCGCTGTAGTGAGGCGGATTGCGCATCCGCAGTAGCAAGACCGACTGCGCATGAGCAGTAGTGACCCCGATTGCGCATCCGCAGTAGTGAGAACATGTGCGCATGAGCAGTAGTGATCCCGAGTGCGTATGCACAGTAGTGAGCCCGTGTGCGCATGCGCAGTAGTGCGCTCGTGTGCGCATGCGCGGAAGTGAGCTCGAGTGCGCATGTGCATGTCTGAGTCGGTGTGCGCATGCGCAGTAGTGAGCCCGAGTGCGCATGCGCAGTAGTGAGCCCGATTGCGCATCCGCAGTAGCGAGCCCGAGCGTGCATCCGCAGTAGTGACTCCGTGCGCGGATGAGCAGTAGTGAGTCCGAGTTTGCATGAGCAGTAGTGAGTCGGAGTGCGTACGGGCAGTAGTGACCCCGAGTGCGCATCCCCAGTAGTGAGAACATGTGCGCATGAGCAGTAGTGAATACGAGTACGCATGAGCAGTAGTGTCCCCGAGTGTGCATGCACTGTAGTGAGCCCGATTCCGCATGCGCAATAGAGAGCCCGATTGCGTATCCGCAGTAGTGTCTCCGAGTGCGCATGAGCAGTAGTGTCCTCGAGTGCGTATGCACTGTAGTGAGCCCGTGTGCGCATGCGCTGTAGTGAGCCCGACTGCGCATGCGCAGTAGTGAGCCCGATTGCGCATCCGCAGTAGTGAGTCGGAGTGCGTACGAGCAGTAGTGAGCCCGTGCGCGCATCCGCAGTAGTGAGTCCGATTGCGCATATGCAGTAGTGAGTCCGAGTGTGCATGAGCAGTAGTGACCCCGAGTGCGCATGTGCAGTAGTGACCCCGTGTGCGCATGAGCCATAGTGAACCCGAGCCCGCATCCGCAGTAGTGAGCCCGAGTGCGCACGCGCAGTAGTGAGCCCGCGTGCGCATGCGTAGTAGTGAGCCCGAGTGCGCATGTGCAGGTCTGAGCTGGAGTGCGCATGCGCAGTAGTAAGCCCGATTGGGCATCCGCAGTGGTGAGTCCGTGTGCGCAAGTGCAGTAGTGAGTCCGAGTGCGCATGTGCAGGTCTGAGCCCGTGTGCGCATGCGCAGTAGTGAGCCCGAGCGCGCATGCGCAGTAGCGACCCCGAGCGCGCATGCGCAGTAGTGAGCCCGCGTGCGCATGTGCAGGTATGAACCCGCGTGCGCATGCGTAGTAGTGAGCTCGAGTGCGCACGTGCAGGTCTGAGCTGGAGTGCGCATGCGCAGTAGCGAGCCCGATTGTGCATCCGCAGTAGTGAGTCCGAGTGCGCATGAGCCGTAGTGAGCCCGAGTGCGCATGAGCAGTAGTGACCCCGAGTGCGCAAGCGCAGTAGTGACCCCGAGCGCGCATGCGCAGTAGTCAGCCCGTGTGCATATGCGCAGAAGTGAGCCCGAGTGCGCATGCACAGTAGTGAGCCCGATTGCGCATGCGCAGTAGTGAGTCCGTGTGCGCATGTGCAGGACTGAGCCGGAGTGCGCATGCGCAGTGGCGAGCCCGATTGTGCATCCGCAGTAGTGGGTCCGAGTGCGCATGAGCCGTAGTGAGCCCGAGTGCGCATGAGCAGTAGTGACCCCGAGTGCGCATGAGCAGTAGTGACCCCGACTGCGCAAGCGCAGTAGTGACCTCGAGCGCGCATGCGCAGTAGTCAGCCCGTGTGCGCATGCGCAGTAGTGAGCCCGTGTACGCATGGGGAGTGGCGAGCCCGTGTGCTCATGCGTAGTAGAGCCCGCGTGCGCATGCGTAGGAGTGAGCTCGAGTGCGCATGCGCTGTAGTGAGCCCGAGTGCGCATGAGCAGTAGTGAGTCCGAGTGCGCGTGCGCAGTAGTGAGCCCGATTGTGCATCCGCAGTAGTGAGTCCGAGTGCGCATGAGCAGTAGTGAGCCGGAGGGCGCATGCGCAGTAGTGACCCCGAGTGCGCATGCGCACTAGTGACCCCGAGCCCGCATGCGCAGTAGTGAGCCCGTGTGCGCATGCGCAGTAGTGAGCCCGTGTACGAGTGCGCAATAGTGAGCCCGTGTGCTCATGCGCAGTAGTGAGCCCGCGTGCGCATGCGTTGTAGTGAGCTCGAGTGCGCATGTGCTGGTCTGAGCTGGAATGCGCATGCGCAGCAGTGAGTCCGAGTGCGCATGAGCAGTAGTGATCCCGTGTGCACATGAGCAGTAGTGAGCCCGAGCTCACATCCGCAAAACTGAGTCCGAGTGCGCATGCGCAGTAGTGACCCCGAGTGCGCATGAGCAGTAGTGAGTCCGAGTGCTCATTAGCAGTAGTGACACCGAGTGCGCATGCACAGTAGTGAGCCCGATTGCGCATCTGCAGTAGTGAGTCCCAGTGCGCATGAACTGCAGTGAGTCCGAGTGCGCATGAGCAGTAGTCACCCCGAGTGCCCATGCGCAGTAGTGACCCCGAGTGCGCATGCGCTGTAGTGAGGCGGATTGCGCATCCGCAGTAGCAAGACCGACTGCGCATGAGCAGTAGTGACCCCGATTGCGCATCCGCAGTAGTGAGAACATGTGCGCATGAGCAGTAGTGATCCCGAGTGCGTATGCACAGTAGTGAGCCCGTGTGCGCATGCGCAGTAGTGCGCTCGTGTGCGCATGCGCGGAAGTGAGCTCGAGTGCGCATGTGCATGTCTGAGTCGGTGTGCGCATGCGCAGTAGTGAGCCCGAGTGCGCATGCGCAGTAGTGAGCCCGATTGCGCATCCGCAGTAGCGAGCCCGAGCGTGCATCCGCAGTAGTGACTGCGTGCGCGGATGAGCAGTAGTGAGTCCGAGTTTGCATGAGCAGTAGTGAGTCGGAGTGCGTACGGGCAGTAGTGACCCCGAGTGCGCATCCCCAGTAGTGAGAACATGTGCGCATGAGCAGTAGTGATTACGAGTACGCATGAGCAGTAGTGTCCCCGAGTGTGCATGCACTGTAGTGAGCCCGATTCCGCATGCGCAATAGAGAGCCCGATTGCGTATCCGCAGTAGTGTCTCCGAGTGCGCATGAGCAGTAGTGTCCTCGAGTGCGTATGCACTGTAGTGAGCCCGTGTGCGCATGCGCTGTAGTGAGCCCGACTGCGCATGCGCAGTAGTGAGCCCGATTGCGCATCCGCAGTAGTGAGTCGGAGTGCGTACGAGCAGTAGTGAGCCCGTGCGCGCATCCGCAGTAGTGAGTCCGATTGCGCATATGCAGTAGTGAGTCCGAGTGTGCATGAGCAGTAGTGACCCCGAGTGCGCATGTGCAGTAGTGACCCCGTGTGCGCATGAGCCATAGTGAACCCGAGCCCGCATCCGCAGTAGTGAGCCCGAGTGCGCACGCGCAGTAGTGAGCCCGCGTGCGCTTGCGTAGTAGTGAGCCCGAGTGCGCATGTGCAGGTCTGAGCTGGAGTGCGCATGCGCAGTAGTAAGCCCGATTGGGCATCCGCAGTGGTGAGTCCGCGTGCGCAAGTGCAGTAGTGAGTCCGAGTGCGCATGTGCAGGTCTGAGCCCGTGTGCGCATGCGCAGTAGTGAGCCCGAGCGCGCATGCGCAGTAGCGACCCCGAGCGCGCATGCGCAGTAGTGAGCCCGCGTGCGCATGTGCAGGTATGAACCCGCGTGCGCATGCGTGGTAGTGAGCTCGAGTGCGCACGTGCAGGTCTGAGCTGGAGTGCGCATGCGCAGTAGCGAGCCCGATTGTGCATCCGCAGTAGTGAGTCTGAGTGCGCATGAGCCGTAGTGAGCCCGAGTGCGCATGAGCAGTAGTGACCCCGAGTGCGCAAGCGCAGTAGTGACCCCGAGCGCGCATGCGCAGTAGTCAGCCCGTGTGCATATGCGCAGAAGTGAGCCCGAGTGCGCATGCACAGTAGTGAGCCCGATTGCGCATGCGCAGTAGTGAGTCCGTGTGCGCATGTGCAGGACTGAGCCGAAGTGCGCATGCGCAGTGGCGAGCCCGATTGTGCATCCGCAGTAGTGAGTCCGAGTGCGCATGAGCCGTAGTGAGCCCGAGTGCGCATGAGCAGTAGTGACCCCGAGTGCGCATGAGCAGTAGTGACCCCGACTGCGCAAGCGCAGTAGTGACCTCGAGCGCGCATGCGCAGTAGTCAGCCCGTGTGCGCATGCGCAGTAGTGAGCCCGTGTACGCATGGGGAGTGGCGAGCCCGTGTGCTCATGCGTAGTAGAGCCCGCGTGCGCATGCGTAGGAGTGAGCTCGAGTGCGCATGCGCTGTATTGAGCCCGAGTGCGCATGAGCAGTAGTGAGTCCGAGTGCGCATGCGCAGTAGTGAGCCCGATTGTGCATCCGCAGTAGTGAGTCCGAGTGCGCATGAGCAGTAGTGAGCCGGAGGGCGCATGCGCAGTAGTGACCCCGAGTGCGCATGCGCACTAGTGACCCCGAGCCCGCATGCGCAGTAGTGAGCCCGTGTGCGCATGCGCAGTAGTGAGCCCGTGTACGAGTGCGCAATAGTGAGCCCGTGTGCTCATGCGCAGTAGTGAGCCCGCGTGCGCATGCGTTGTAGTGAGCTCGAGTGCGCATGTGCTGGTCTGAGCTGGAATGCGCATGCGCAGCAGTGAGTCCGAGTGCGCATGAGCAGTAGTGATCCCGTGTGCACATGAGCAGTAGTGAGCCCGAGCTCACATCCGCAAAACTGAGTCCGAGTGCGCATGCGCAGTAGTGACCCCGAGTGCGCATGAGCAGTAGTGAGTCCGAGTGCTCATTAGCAGTAGTGACACCGAGTGCGCATGCACAGTAGTGAGCCCGATTGCGCATCTGCAGTAGTGAGTCCCAGTGCGCATGTGCAGGTCTGAGCCGGTGTGCGCATGCGCAGTAGTGAGCCCGATTGTGCATCCGCAGTAGTGAGTCCGAGTGCGCATGAGCAGTAGTGAGCCGGAGTGCGCATGCACAGTAGTGACCCCGAGTGCGCATGCGTAGTAGTGAGCTCGAGTGCGCATGTGCAGCTCTGAGCCGGAGTGCGCATGCGCAGTAGTGAGCCCGATTGTGCATCCGCAGTAGTGAGTCCGAGTGCGCATGAGCAGTAGTGAGCCGGAGGGCGCATGAGCAGTAGTGAGCCGGAGGGCGCATGCGCAGTGGTGTGCCCGAGTGCGCATGCGCAGTAGCAATCCCGAGCGCGCATTCGCTGACAGTGAGTCCGTGTGCGCATGAGCAGTAGTGAGTCGTAGTGCGTATGAGCAGTAGTGACCCCGATTGCGCATCCGCAGTTGTGAGCCCGAGTGCGCATGAACTGCAGTGAGTCCGAGTGCGCATGAGCAGTAGTCACCCCGAGTGCCCATGCGCAGTAGTGACCCCGAGTGCGCATGCGCTGTAGTGAGCCCGACTGCGCATGCGCCGTAGTGAGCCCGATTGCGCATCCGCAGTAGTGAGTCGGAGTGCGTACGAGCAGTAGTGAGCCCGTGCGCGCATCCGCAGTAGTGAGTCCGATTGCGCATATGCAGTAGTGAGTCCGAGTGTGCATGAGCAGTAGTGACCCCGAGTGCGCATGTGCAGTAGTGATCCCGTGTGCGCATGAGCCATAGTGAACCCGAGCCCGCATCCGCAGTAGTGAGCCCGAGTGCGCACGCGCAGTAGTGAGCCCGCGTGCGCATGCGTAGTAGTGAGCCCGAGTGCGCATGCGCAGGTCTGAGCTGGAGTGCGCATGCGCAGTAGTAAGCCCGATTGGGCATCCGCAGTGGTGAGTCCGTGTGCGCAAGTGCAGTAGTGAGTCCGAGTGCGCATGTGCAGGTCTGAGCCCGTGTGCGCATGCGCAGTAGTGAGCCCGAGCGCGCATGCGCAGTAGCGACCCCGAGCGCGCATGCGCAGTAGTGAGCCCGCGTGCGCATGTGCAGGTATGAACCCGCGTGCGCATGCGTAGTAGTGAGCTCGAGTGCGCACGTGCAGGTCTGAGCTGGAGTGCGCATGCGCAGTAGCGAGCCCGATTGTGCATCCGCAGTAGTGAGTCCGAGTGCGCATGAGCCGTAGTGAGCCCGAGTGCGCGTGAGCAGTAGTGACCCCGAGTGCGCAAGCGCAGTAGTGACCCCGAGCGCGCATGCGCAGTAGTCAGCCCGTGTGCATATGCGCAGAAGTGAGCCCGAGTGCGCATGCACAGTAGTGAGCCCGATTGCGCATGCGCAGTAGTGAGTCCGTGTGCGCATGTGCAGGACTGAGCCGGAGTGCGCATGCGCAGTGGCGAGCCCGATTGTGCATCCGCAGTAGTGAGTCCGAGTGCGCATGAGCCGTAGTGACCCCGAGTGCGCATGAGCAGTAGAGACCCCGACTGCGCAAGCGCAGTAGTGACCTCGAGCGCGCATGCGCAGTAGTCAGCCCGTGTGCGCATGCGCAGTAGTGAGCCCGTGTACGCATGGGGAGTGGCGAGCCCGTGTGCTCATGCGTAGTAGAGCCCGCGTGCGCATGCGTAGGAGTGAGCTCGAGTGCGCATGCGCTGTAGTGAGCCCGAGTGCGCATGAGCAGTAGTGAGTCCGAGTGCGCATGCGCAGTAGTGAGCCCGATTGTGCATCCGCAGTAGTGAGTCCGAGTGCGCATGAGCAGTAGAGAGCCGGAGGGCGCATGCGCAGTAGTGACCCCGAGTGCGCATGCGCACTAGTGACCCCGAGCCCGCATGCGCAGTAGTGAGCCCGTGTGCGCATGCGCAGTAGTGAGCCCGTGTACGAGTGCGCAATAGTGAGCCCGTGTGCTCATGCGCAGTAGTGAGCCCGCGTGCGCATGCGTTGTAGTGAGCTCGAGTGCGCATGTGCTGGTCTGAGCTGGAATGCGCATGCGCAGCAGTGAGTCCGAGTGCGCATGAGCAGTAGTGATCCCGTGTGCACATGAGCAGTAGTGAGCCCGAGCTCACATCCGCAAAACTGAGTCCGAGTGCGCATGCGCAGTAGTGACCCCGAGTGCGCATGAGCAGTAGTGAGTCCGAGTGCTCATTAGCAGTAGTGACACCGAGTGCGCATGCACAGTAGTGAGCCCGATTGCGCATCTGCAGTAGTGAGTCGGAGTGCGTACGAGCAGTAGTGAGCCCGTGCGCGCATCCGCAGTAGTGAGTCCGATTGCGCATATGCAGTAGTGAGTCCGAGTGTGCATGAGCAGTAGTGACCCCGAGTGCGCATGTGCAGTAGTGACCCCGTGTGCGCATGAGCAATAGTGAACCCGAGCCCGCATCCGCAGTAGTGAGCCCGAGTGCGCACGCGCACTAGTGACCCCGAGCCCGCATGCGCAGTAGTGAGCCCGTGTGCGCATGCGCAGTAGTGATCTCGTGTACGCATGCGCAGTAGTAAGCCCGTGTGCTCATGCGCAGTAGTGAGCCCGCGTGCGCATGCGTAGTAGTGAGCCCGAGTGCGCATGTGCAGGTCTGAGCCGGAGTGCGCATGCGCAGTAGTGAGCCCGATTGTGCATCCGCAGTAGTGAGTCCGAGTGCGCATGAGCAGTAGTGAGCCGGAGGGCGCATGAGCAGTAGTGAGCCGGAGGGCGCATGCGCAGTGGTGTGCCCGAGTGCGCATGCGCAGTAGCAATCCCGAGCGCGCATTCGCTGACAGTGAGTCCGTGTGCGCATGAGCAGTAGTGAGTCGGAGTGCGTATGAGCAGTAGTGACCCCGATTGCGCATCCGCAGTT